>OZ010738.1:53127679-53727679 GCA_963932295.1 Tipula lateralis
ATTGTGATGAATTTGTGCCATTTTTTATTAAATCAATTATTTTGTTAATTTATAAATCAATTTATTTATTATAATTCACACCTCGTATTACAGTAATAAATAAATAAACATATTCTTATAATAAAAATTATTTTAAGTTCGATATGATAGTAGATAATCTAATAAATAATTGTATGTTACGTTTGTCCGAATTTTAAATGGTCTCACTGTATATAAGTTTATAGTTTATTTAACTAAACATATCTTTTCAATTAAATATATTCCAATTTAAAAAAAAAAATTTTAATTAGAAAATAAATTTAATTAGTAAATATTTAAAATTTTAATATGTGAGGTTTTAATACATAAATTTTCTATAAACAAACAATATATGTATTTTTAAAACACAAATGTCATCCGGTTGACATTACGATGTAAAAACTGTACTAAAACATAAATTTTGTGCTTTAAATAATCTGTACTAAAATATTGTTACTGATCGAAAGCAAAAGTACGAATATTTTTCTTAATCGTTCAGAGCTAAGCGTTAAAAATCGAAAACGATAAGGCGAAAGACGAAAACAATAGTAAGGGCCCTGTTTTATAACAGTATCGTATAGTATAAGTAATGTGATGATAGTAAGCCGATTATGATGATATTTAAATTGTGGGATGACAGATAGCTATCGCGATACTATATTTCGGGATGACATTGAAATCCTTACGAGTATACTAATTTTCTGAGCTGACATTAAAATTATTTTTTGTTCTTGTTGCCATTTCATTTCCATGGGATGAAAACTTGGTAAACTTTATATACAATACTGTATATAAATACTGTATGGAACAGAATTCCATAAAGAAATACCTCTAACAAAAAAAGATGAATTTAAAGACCTTGAAGAATTTCTCGAGGGCAGCAATCGAAGATTGGCGAATGCGACCTGCTAAATAATAATTTTTTAAATAAATAATGTGGTTCTTTAGTTTTTAGTAGCTTCCTAATAAATGCTATTAAAAACTAAAGAACCACATTATTTATTTAAAAAATTATTATTTAGCAGGTCGAATTGCGCCAATCTTCGAAGTCTTTAAATTCGTCTTTTTTGTTAGAGGTATTTCTCTATGGAATTCTGTCCTATACAGTATTGGGAGTTTGAGATCTGCCGATACGTTTAAATTGAAGTTTCTTGAATGGTTTGAATGACAATATAATTTTTTTTTTTTTTTTTTTTTTTTCGGTTTTTACAGGCCATTATTGGCCCGTACCGTGTCAACAATCTGGCTCCAACAGTTTCGATCACGAGCCAGCTCTTCATATTGTTGCAAGCAACCAGAAGATGCCAGATCGCTCTCTACGCCGTGGAGCCATCGTCGCCGACAGCGACCTCTTCGCCTACCGAAAGGCGGTTCTCCCTTCAAAGATCGCTGTATCATTCGTTTCGGATCAGCACGCAGAACGTGACCGAGCCAGCGTATTCGCTGTCCTTTAATTTCATGCACGATATCAGGAATTTGCATTAAATTCCTGATCTCGTGATTGAAAAGAACTCGGTATGTGCCATCAACGTCGCGTTTTGGGCCATATATCACACGCATGATTCTTCTCTCGAATGTTAGAAGCCATCTTTCGTATTCATCCGTCAAGGTCCAACTCTCACATCCATACATGACAACGGGTCTGATCAACACTCTGTACAGCTTCAGCTTATCCGTATTTGCAAGATATTTTGTTTTCAGCAGTGGACGTAGAGGATACAAAGCCCGATTGCCAGCGGCAAGCCGAACCTTGATATCCTCTCCCACACTATTATCGTGAGTAATGAGAGATCCAAGATACTTGAATCTCATCACTCCTTCAAATGTGTGGTTTCCACTACTGAAATCACTTGCGGCTTGGTCTCGAAAACCAGAGATCAGATATTTGGTTTTGGACTCATTGATTTTGAGACCAACGGAAGCTGAAAACTGTTCCAGTGGATCAAGTATCTCTTTCATTCCGTTGCCATTTAATCCAATCACACAGATATCATCTGCATACGCAAGAAGTTGATTGGATTGTCGGAATAAGATATTGTCCTGAGGTGTTGCACTTTTACGAAGGATGTATTCCAACATGAGATTAAAAAGTATCGGGGACAGCGCATCTCCTTGTCGAACACCGGAATTGATTGCAAAAATTCTCGATAACCTGTTCTCAACTTTGACACAGCATTGTGACTGCGTTACTGTCATTTTACACAGATGTACATATTTTTGTGGTATTCCTAAATATTCAAGCGCATACCATAGCCTCTCTCGATTGATCGAGTCATAGGCTTGCTTGAAATCTAGGAACACCTGGTGTACATCGCGAGATGTTTCGTAGTACTTGGAAAGAATCATCCGTAGCGAAAAAACTTGATCAGTGACTGACCGATTTGGACGAAATCCTCCTTGGTAGTCACCGACAATTTCCTCCGCTAGAGGAGTAATTCTTCCCAAGATGATGTATGACAGTAACTTATATGCTGTGCAAAGGAGAGCTATACCGCGATAATTCTCGCATTTCATGCGATCACCCTTTTTGAAAATTGGGCATAACGCGGCCACTTTCCATTCGTCAGGCATAACTTCATTTTGCCATACCAATCGAATAAGGTCGAAAAGACAGTTCCACAAAGTTAGCCCTCCGAATATCAAGAGCTCTGAATTAATGCAATCAACCCCTGGTGAACGATTTTTCTTTAATCTCTGCATGGCCATTGTGAATTCCTCATAGGATGGATCCTCAATGAACATCTCCGCGGTCTGTATTTGAGGGTATTCAAATACAGCTTGTGATACATGTGGAACATTAAGTAGATCAGAAAAATGTTCACGCCATGTATCGAGTACCGCATCGACGTTAACACAGAGGTTTCCATCCTGGTCCCGAATGGCAGTTGACCGAGATCTTAAGGTATGGTGCAATTCGGTGATTCCTTTAAAGAAACCACGCGAATTGTGCTCATTGCTGAGTTGTTGTACTCTTAAGACCTTGGCCTTCCACCATTCGCGCTTCTTCTGTCTACAAATGCGTTTAGCTGTCCTCCTAGCAAGAAAGAACTGCCTTGTTTTTCCTTGCAATTGTAAACCGAGTCTGCGCTTCATTGTGGGCTATATTGCGTTGCTCAACAGCAAGACGACACTCCTCATCAAACCAATCATTTTTGGGCTTAGTTTTCACTATACCGAGAGTGTGCTGGGCGGCATCGACAACCGAGGTTTTCAATACTTCCCAGACACTGTTCACATCATCAGATTGGTAATTGGATTGTATAATGCTATTGCTGACAAGATCTTGGTATTTTCGTTGCGTTTCTTCATTTATCAGACCTTCACAGGAGAATCGCGTTTTATATTCTCCTGTCCTCCTTGACTTGTACGAAAATTTCCATCGCAGCTTTGCAGCAACCATAAAATGGTCACTGCCTACGAATTTTGTTGACGACCGATACGATCTCACGTCTTGAACAACCCGAGCTCGGTCTTTGGAAATCAACACATGGTCAATTTGGCTTCGGGATGTTTTACGTGGATGTGTCCATGTTTCCAAATGGATGTTTTTATGGGGACAGAATGTACTTGCCACTTTGAGATCATGAGCGATCGCAAAGTACATCATTCTTTCCCCATTTTCGGTCGCAGTTTCGTGTCGGGAGTACGGACCTATGTTATTACATAAGTCGGTCTGATTTCTGCCAGCTCTAGCATTAAAGTCACCAATCACCAATCTGATATCGTGCTCAGGTATAGAGCCCATCAGATTATCCAAATTATTGTAAAATGAGTCTTTATCTTGGGGTTGGCTTACCTCAGTGGGCGCATGTACACAAACAATTGACAGGTTGGCTAATTTCATGTGCAAGCGAAGCTTACACATTCGATTATCGACTGCCTGGAAGTCCAAGACAGCCTTTTTTACCTGCGGCCCAATGAGAAAGCCAACTCCAAGATTTCCGAGGTCATCTCCACTGTGTAGCAACGTATAGCCTTGGGACACATGGACTCCACTTTTAGGCCATCGAGTTTCTTGGAGCGCTACGAGTTCCAGCCGATACTCTTTCATGCATGTGATGAGGCCGTCCAACGCGCCAGGTTTTCTTAGTGACTGCACGTTCCACGTGCTGATCCTCATTCTCGTATCCGGGTACTTAAGCGGGGGGTCATTGTTATTTAGGCGGTATCCGATTTTTTTAGTTTTGTTGACATTTTTAACTGTAATTGGTTTTTACGGATGCGGGTCGTCAGCCCAGCGATCCAACCAGATTTAGTCGCCTCCTACGACAAGCTCTGGATACTGTGGTGGTATTCTATGGATCTCATGTTTCGTTCGAAATATTTACGAAACATGTTTGCCCCCAACCACAGGGCCTATGGACAATATAATGGCCCAGGGACAATATAATTAGGTTAAGTTAATTGTTAAGATGTTTTTTAATATATTGTCTGATCCCTGCTGCTCATCCCATTTAAATGGGCTTGTACTCAAAATGGGATGGCGTGCATTCTGTTGACTTTTTGCAGTAAAACATTTAAGAGGTTTTTATGCCTAATGGAAATAATAATTTTTTACAAGTTGCTTCCATATGCGCTTTTCCATCTTAATCGAAATTATAAGTAATACACAAATAAATAAATGACTTGCTAAGGCTGATTTATTCAAGGATTAGTGGATCATATTTGTTAAGCGTTTCTCGTTAGCAATTACGCCATATATCTCATAGTTTTAAATAGAGGTCTTTACCCCTTATGCATAATAGGAGTAAAGACCTCTATTTAAAACATGATAAAAACCTCTATTTAAAACATATCATGAGATATGTTTTTGTTTATAGTCTTCTTTGTTGTAGCAACGAAAAATGCACATGTTTTAAATAAACATATGAAAACTTTATTTGGTCGCATTCTCAACCGACCTGTCTCCAAAAAACTTGTATATAAATAAGATTCTGTTGGGATATCTGCTATAAATTCCACCTATATAAAATACATTACGAAAAACTCGTTTCAAAATAAGATACATGGGGTAGCCGGTTTTTTAAACGTGCAAATATTTTTGCCAGCTACTGTATAACCGTCTGTCACAGACTCGCAGGAAAAAAAATAAAGTAAAACATCATATGTAAATGATGTTCGTCACGATAACACGATATGCTGATGGTTTTGTTTACTTATTTGTTTATTTTGTCATTTTTGTTTTTAAATAAATCATCAATATTTAGATAAATTTTTTATTTATTTTTTGTGTACAGTGTTGTTAACACAAAATTAAATAAAAGGTCAAAAATAACTCAAAAAATAAAATACAAAATTGAATATTTTGAAATGGCGTCATTTTTAAATTTAATATAATAAGTGTAGAAGAAATTAAAATAAGAAAGAAAAATTTTTTTTATCGTCTCAAATACAGCAGCGATATACAAACAATTAACGTAGTCAATTTTTTTTTTGGCCACTGGTTTTGGCTACTGTCTTATATTCCACGAGTTTCTTAATATAATATTTAGCTCTATAGTTGGGATTCTATACTGTATATCTGTTATTTTCCCCATCTTGGCGAAATGTAAATATAAATTGGTGACATTTTAGTTATTTGTTTGTTTGGCTAATACTTCTCCGAGATAATTTGTATATTAAATTAATTAGCAAATTATTAGTACATTGCAATGTATATATACCTTTTTATCTAATCCCTGTTGTTGGTGCTGTTGAATTATATTCGGCTTATAAAAATCATTACTAGCATCGGTTGAAGATTTTATCGATTTCTTATGACACCAACTGTTATTATTTCCCATTATTTCCACACATAAATTTCGAAATTTTATATTAAACTTTATAAAATTTATACACGCACAGTACAACACTAGCCACGCACCACAACACACAGTATACTCTTGAAAAACGATTAAGTTGTTAAAATTATTTAAAAAAAAAACTGATCGTTCACTTATTTTATCGAATATTCGAATTCACATAAAATTTATAATTTCGTTTAAATAATAATTCTAATTATAAATTAAAATTAAGACTAAACTATACATACATATATTACAATATATCGTTGATCGCGCGCGAGTTTGTTTTTTTTTTTACTTTGTTCTTGTTCCACTTAATTCGATTCTTTGATTCGTTATACTTATCCAAAAACGCGTATATTTAATAATTAAAACTTAACTCAATATCAATCAATATAACATACTTTTTAATTTATTAATATTTTGCACAAATTAAAAAAAAATACTAAAAAAAACAAACCATTCGCGATCGTTTTCGCTGACTGAAATGAAAAATTTAAAAAAATAAAAACAAAAAATAAAAAAAAAACAAAAAAAATTGTGGTGTATGGCTTTAGGCACAAATTTTTAATAATTCACCGATCGTTTTCAGTTCTTCATAATTTACATGATCATAGTGTGCTACGATGGTAGTGATCTTCTGTGATAACAATTTTTTTTTGTTTGGCTTCCTTAAATAAAACACTAACGTTTTTTTATGTTCGTTTTTGTTATTTTATATACTTTTATACACACTTTTATTTATTTATAGAGATTATTTGGTTCGTTTGTTTTTATTATTATAAGTTCAAGTGGAAATTAAAATTTATTGAGATTTGATTGATTTAATTTTTATAATATTTCGTTCGTTTTTAAAGTGGTAGCTCAATGCCACCCCACCCACAATACAACACTGTACTATATATACTATACATCTCGTCTTGTAGTGGTTTTTTTTTACTTGAGAATATTTTAGTCTTAAATTATGAATTTAATTAATTTTTATAACGTCATCGTTTTTTTGTAAATTTCGGTGTTTATATCGATTTTTTGTTTTGTTTTGATTTTTTTAACGCTTACACAAAATAACTTAAAATGCATTTGAAGAAATGTTACTGTATACTCGCGCACTAAGTTAAACACTGACCTTGCACTATATAATATATATATATGTATATATAAGGTAGATAAATACGTTGAGGCACAGTAAAGTTTAATAAACTTGAGCAAACTTGAAGATGATTTTATATGACATCACTTTTGATCAACTAATATTTATTTTTTCGATTAGACAAAAATATATTAAAATATGTTGTATTAGCCAAATTTGTTACGCTAGACTTATTATATTTTCTACATTAATACACAAAAATAATAAAAATGTAATATATGTTATTGTAGTCTGTCAACTGGCATGTTTACAGCACGAACTATATTACTATACTATCACGAACTTATTATAATGCAGTTCTGGGCAAGATGTATGAATTTAGGTGTTATATTTTTCACAAATACGTTAACACTTTTTTAATCAAAAAATATGGAGAGTGACAGATATTGATAGAAACTGTCAAGAAATGTCCAACACAAAATTAATTGGATGTTAGAATATGTGTAGAACACAGGAATGGTCTAACACCTAAGGTTGATTAATTGTAAAATCGATAAACTGGACATTATACAAATAAGCTTATTTGCCCAAAATAGTTACAGTTCACAAAATTGTTGCAAATTACTGTACTTAATGTTATCTGTTCTAAGGACATGGAATCGCTTATCACTAACAACGCATGATTTTCCAAATTTATTACGAAAATAACAACATTTCGTAAATAACGTAAGAGGTTTGGTTGGTATGGACGTTCTACTGAGCGGGAGTGGAGAATCTCATCATGTTATTTACGAAGCAAATTTTCATTCTTCAAGAGTAACTGTTTTGTGTGGTTTATCATCCACCACCCTGGCATCAATTGGGTCGTTTTTCTTTGAAAGCGAACAGAAAAATGTCCTTACAGTGAATGGAGAACATTATCGTACCATGTTAACTGGTTTTTTGTGGTCCAAATTGAATTATTTGATTATAAGACGGAACGACATGTCTGTTTATTGTCAACAATATTTAAATTTAAATTTGGCTTATCAGCTTTACCGGTATTGTACTTGGTGCACCAAAATTGTGTTGAAATGTTCTTTGAGATTTAGCTAAACAATTGGTTGTGAAGCAGGATGACGCGAAAGTTGTAAGAGAATGATTTAAGGGTGGATCACGAAATTTTAAATCAAAGTTCTGTAATCTACGATGTACTATGTAAAATATGTAAGATTGTACTAGACGTATTACTGAACTTCAACCATTTGTTATTTCTATTGTAGTAAACAGCCCATAGTATAGTAGCAAATGGCATAGGTCATTGCATTTTGTATTGTTACCAATTTTATCTGGGGTTCCTCTGGAGGATAATTCAGCAGACGTTCGATGCTATATATGTGAAACCTGTTAATCAGAAGCTTGAATGACGAAAACAAGATTTGCAATAAGTAGGATTTAAATAAATAATGGAAAAAATAACCATCTACACAGGATCGTCATCAAACTGGATTACTTTGGAAATTCGAAGATATCAAATTTTTCAATAGTATTTTAATGGTGTTATGACCACTAGATTCATTCGAGTCTTAACTTAAGAAAAAAAAGGAACTGGTTTTAAACACTTCATCCAGAACTTTAAGAAAAATGGATACATCTGAAAATTAGAAGCTTTGGGTAGTTAGTAATATGTATAGTAATTTGCGCTGCAATCAAAATCGATGGTGTTACACTAAACTCCAAATTTATGAAAAGGGCCGATAAATTTGACCGCTTCAAAGTGTTTTATTCATTTCGAAAAGAAATATATTACTGCGATATAACGAAAATGTCCATCAATTTCTTGTGTCTCAGCAATTTTCCTGGACAGGTATGAATAAAACACGTCAACTCGATACTCCGACATTATGGGTTCACGATTTTTGGACCAAGATTTATTCTTCATCTAAGAAACCCTCTTGTTTGGACTTTCAAATTTAATGTCATTAAATTTTAAAGTCCATGTGGCTTGGGTATACTTGTATCCAATAAGATAGGAAAGATTTAAACTATCACCTATTACTGAGGTGTATGTATTTTCAATTTGGTTCAGTAAAACTTTGATATCGGATACTGTTTGAAATCGGAAAATAATTAAGAATATCTTGATTTATAAGAGTGCTGATATTATACATTGCCTACCACGATGAATGACTAATCAAACCAACAGTCCTAATTTGTAAACTAAAGTCTAAGCCACACACAGTTAGAACGCTTTACAGATGTGATTTGAAATTATGATATACGTCATGTGATTCATCAAGCTGTTCACAACAATTGTTAAGCAGAAAAATATCAAATAAAACGTTGACTTGTTGGCACATATTGTCTGACCGTAAATTGTAAAGTTGTGCCCAAACCTGAATTTCTGAAATATCAAAACACCATCAATTTCTCTCTTTCTATATATAAGAGCATACAAATAATGGCTGTTTGTGCCAAACATGAACAAGGATATATTATGTAGGGGTATGCACGAGTACACAAATCGATATAAAAGTCTCGTCGTCTAACTAGTAAATTATGTTCGTCTAAATGAATATTTCAAGAAGCGTTGTTGTAACAATATATTATTGATTCTTTCTGGTATCACATGAGAAAATCAAACAAATACAAATTGGTATAAAGGTTAACTGGAAAATAAATTTCCAAGTATTTTTATATGTGATGTATGCTCAGCAGATTGATTAATTATTCAAATAAATTAATAAAAACTTTTGACTTACCATATCGACATAAATAATTATGTTTCGTGATGTTAGATGTGGTATGCGCGATTTCATAATTCCAATTTTGTTTTCGTATATCATTTTTTTAAGACAACAGGTATAGATCAATATATATAAATAGTGACACATGTATTATATTAATTAATTAGCATATGTGGAAATGATGCCAAAAGCAGAATGTTAAGTAAATACAAAAAATTAATTCATCGATGTTTGGTTTAGGTTTAGGTCAAAGAAGGTGTATTGATTATCGTGTTTCATTGAAAATTAATTACAGTTTAAGCTCTCAAACGTTTTGAAACATCACAAATAACATATAGGGTGGTCTTATGATACTTTCACCGTGCCATGGTAGGGATTACCTTTTTTCAAATTTCATTCGGTTGGTACTTTAAGTCTGAAATGTTGGAACTGTACGAGACCCAAGAAATAAGCCAATACGGAAAATTTCACACATTACTACAAGATGTCAGAATAATAAAACCAGGAGTAACTTTAACACACAAACACATTGAAATATACTGAAATGATGAATGAGCAATGAAACACTCCAACACGATCTCCTGGAAATAAGGACATAGAAAAAAAATAGAACAAGACTGACAATGGAAGTACTCGGCTACCAACAATACAATCGGAAACCTTGGACTAATGATGATACATGGTGAAAGATTGACGAACGCCGTCAACTTAAGCTATATAAATGAACCAACAAAATACACCAGAAATGAAATGCAGATACGAAAGAAACAACACGTCAAGTTATGAAAATGGCAAGGAATGATCGAAGGAAATATGCAGAAAATATGCGAGCACTGAAAGACACCGGCAAAATTACAAACATATCACCTTTAAGATATGATACTGGTCAAGTGTTCACAACGGATGTCAGTTAAAGAGATGGAAAGAATATTTCGAAGACGTTGTCAACAGCAGCAAAAACCTATTTTCATCAATTGACGCACCAATAACGAAATTAGCAACACCCATCCATCAACGGGAAGTTAAAAGTGACTTGCTGAAGAATAATAAGGCTGCCGGGCCAGACAGTATAACCTATTATTCTAGCAGAATACAAAAATGGAAGGAAGGTTAGACAATTACTATCGTCAAGAATTATGACCTTAGAGAATGCAAAAATTGGTAACAAAACATATCTCACTCTCTCTCTCTCTCTCTCTCTCTCTAACATACAACAATAAAGATATACGATCACTACAAAATAAGAAACGAATAAATTGACTTTAGACCAGGAAGATGTTGCGCTGATCACATCAACCCAAACCATATCATCGCAAGCAATCCAGTGAATGGGAATCACCACTATACCTGCATTTCGTCGATTTCGAACGCGCATTTGATACGATAGATAGGAACGCAGTATGACAGCCACTTTGTGAAATGGGCATCCCAAAGAAATTGATTTATACAATCAAAACCTTTCGGACACATTTGCTAAGTACAAGGGTTTAACTAGACTGTTCTAATTAGGGTCCCAACAATGGAGGATCAAAAAGGAAAAGGAAAAAATGTTTAAAGCTCATTTAGTTAAAAGAAAGTCAATTAGGTCATTTAGTTCACATCGCGCAAACCATAACAGATTTTGGGGACCAATTCATAATTGTGGACAAAACCTATTATGTGACCGTATTAAAGATACTGACTATGTGACCCATTTGAATTATTTATGTTAATATCATTAATTGATATAATAAAACATTAGTTTAAACGCTTCCAGAAGTGGCATTGAGAATAAAAAGCGCTCCGGCAGAACAAAAACATTTGAAGACTCTAGGCTGCAAGCGTTATTGGTTGAAGATGATACGCCAACTCAAGATCAACTTGCAGATGCATCAAACATGACTCGCCAAGGTATTTCCAAATGTTTACATGCTATGATAGAAATTCAAAAGGGGAGGGGGAAATAGAAGCGGCATGAGTTGGCCGAAAGAGAGATGAACAAATGAAGAGCAACTTCCAAATTTTTTTTCACGGTTTGAAAGAAAGATCTGCATACAATGTTACGAGAAATGAGAAGTGGACCATTTGTAAGAATCCCAAACGCAAAAAGTCGTGGAAACTAGATGAAATTTTCAATGGACAACGCATCTGTACTATACATTGCTCAAAAACGGGATTTGAGACACGAACGAGTGATATTGAAGCATGACAACGCTAAATGCCATTGCACTCCTTTGGCCAGAAGGCTATCAAAATACTGAGATGGGATATTCTATCTGCCCTATTAGTCAGACCCTTATTAGTCAAGCCACTTCGGATTATCACTTGTTCCGTTCGATGGCGCATGGATTGAACGGGTTGGATAAAAGGTTTCAGTCCAAAACGCGTCGTTTATCGTCATGGTATTCGTGTATTGCCAAAGAGATGGCAAAAATGTGTAGATAGCGAAGGACAATACTTTGAAGACTATGTTTTATATTTTTTTTTAAACCTTCCAGTTTTCAAACAAAATCGGAAATTTAGTTACTCACCGTACAAATCTAATAACTATATGGAATACATCAGTTTTCTACGGTTTGATGTCATTATTTCAACAAGTCTGATTGTGACTGCAATACTATCATTTTGACCGTTTGTGACTGGAATGTAGACTTCCAAAGTGCAAAACTCATCGCCCACCCCTACTTGGTATCCTACAATGTTTATATGCAAATAAGGCATTACGACCTCGTTGCGAGTTCGGTGTAAGGTATACAAATATGAACAAGAACTACGAAAGCGTCGATGATACTTCGACTCCAAACCAGATTTGAGAAACAAAAACCAGTATAATCTATTCTAAATCAAAACAATTTGAGTCCAGACATAATATACTGACTCATCATCAAACGGAATAAATGAATAAGCAATAATTAAGATGTTGACAACAGTTTATTCTGAACACTGACGTAATTTAATTACAATATTTTTTTAAATATACATGTATAAACTCTATTGGATATTTCCAAATAAACACGCCAGATATTTCCATTATAAACGATTAGCTTCTTAAAGAGATACGCGAAATATTTGGTCATATAAAAAGTTTAACGGATTTTGCTACTAGATGGTGTTGATGCCTACATATATCGGGCAACACTTTTTCGATGGTCTCAAATCAACATGTGCTTAAATGTGATATTTCAGCTTCCATTGTTTGTGAAGATTGCTTCATAATTCCATGCTTGTGTCAAAAGTTGAAAATAAAAATACTGTGAGTGAACGAAGAGGACCCAGTAGTGGTTTGCTCGAATGCGTTCCGGAACTTT
This sequence comes from Tipula lateralis, assembly GCA_963932295.1. Lineage (NCBI taxonomy): Eukaryota > Metazoa > Arthropoda > Insecta > Diptera > Tipulidae > Tipula > Tipula lateralis. Next base: position 53,140,584 of record OZ010738.1, read on the forward strand.
GGATGTCAAAGATGTACATCGCTCTGGTCTATCAACCACTGAAAAATTCGATGATATTTGGCAAATGGTGAAGCAAGACCGACACTCAAGCTGTCAAGAAATAGCGAAGGTATTAAACAACAACCACATTACAGTATGGAATCATTTGAAAACATGAATTAACGCAAAAAACTTTGATGAACCGAATTGACATAATGAAATACTGCTGAAAAATAAGTAAACAGCGAGAATATCAAACGTAAGCGCTAAACAGCTGGTGAATATCAACAAACGACTTCAAATCCTGGATTGACGACAAACAAGGTTATATTCAGTGTTTTGTGGGATTGGACGGGAATTATTATGAACTGCTGCGAAGTGCGACGTGGCGAAACCATAAATTCGGTCATGTAATGTGCAAAACTCGACTGTTTAAACGAAGTATTACAGAAAGAGCGACCAGAATTGGCCAACAGAAAGGCAGTTGTGTTCTATCATGAAAATGCACAGCCATTAGACATCTTTGATGTTGTGGAACAAATTGACGGAACTTGGTTGTGAAGTTTTGATGCACAAACGGTATAGTTTGTTCAAGTCACTGCAAAACTCTCTTAATGGTATAAAATTGTCAGACCGGGGCACCGCTTAAAATGTTTGTTCAAAAATGTTCTAAAATACCGCGAAGACTTTTTATATGACCTATTATACAGACCTTAACGGTTTTCACATATACTTTATCATATAAGATGGCGAAACCAATTAAATCAACACATTTAATAATTGTAATTAAGAAATCAATTTTTCGTTTCAGCTACACGAATTATAAACCTTTCATAATACGTTCACACGCGTGACTTCATTCATGATTAATTCATTGATCATTTCGAGAAATCTTCAATTAACGAACACAATTTTGTTTGATCCGCGTGCCAATCAATGAATTTCAATTTAATTTCTTTTTTTGTTTTTACACACACTCACATACAAACATTAGTTTTGACGAATGATGATTCATCCGTCGATCAACCATTTATCATCAAGAAATTTTGTTGATCGATCATTGATGGAATTTAAATTATTAACCCATGATCGAATTAAGAACGCTGCTATGTAAAAATTCTCACGAATTCGTAATAAGAGTCTGCTATAAGCTTTCAGAATCAACAAATAGGTTTTATACACTTGCGAACAGCACAAATAAATAAATATTAGTGATGATGGCATTGATCGCCATTGTTTCTCTGGAATAATAAAGTTGATAAAAGGGTGATGAGGTCATTGTTGTTAGACCTCTCTCTAAACTCGATGGTATATGTGACTTAGCTATATATAGACACTTTTTAATGTAATACGTCGACGATACTATAGATGACATGATCACCCTGTAACAACTTATTGTAACAACATAAGGTAGTTTTTTGTTTGTAATATTTTAAGTACAGCAACTTATATCAACAGGTATTTGACCCAAAAACAACTACGTAAAAAGTATCGTCTGATGCTTAATTTTATAATTTATGTAATATACGTTGTAAATTATTAACTAGTTGTTGTATTTATGTTAATTAATGTTATGACTAGTTGAGTTTAGAATTTTATATATGACTTACCTTAGTATCATAGTTTGGTTCGGTTAAACTCCGATCGGTTGGACTGTAGCTAAGAAATCTTGAAAAATTAGGACTGTTCTTGAGTTGTTGCTCTAACGGCGACCCACTTGCTACACTTTCGATAATATGGCTTAGTATGTGCTCCGGTGATGAATGAGTCGATTGTGGTGTCGTGGTTAAAGAGTTTGGAGGTCTTAATGAGTTTTCTAAAATGAAATAAAAGAATTTGGAATTTTATTAAATTTTATGTGTTTCGTATAGTGAATTTTGACTATATGCAGATTCTATGGATCAATGTTTCATTTTAAGGGTTACATATTAATCTTTGCCGTAAATGAGCCTCAATGGTTGTACATATCTATTATTATCTATATCTTAAACATTTCTAGGGTTTTAGAAATGTACCGATTCATTAGAAAATTAACTATATTCATAGGACATTACTCATTAGAATTCATGGGTGACAATTGTCATGTTCATATGACATTTGTGTTCAATTCATTGACATTTCACGATCAATATAGACTGAAAAATTGTTTACTATTGCTATTCGACCATTTTGTGGTGTTTTAATCGTCGAACTGAACGCACCATTCGCGAAACAATCGATAAATTTCGAACCAAATTTTCATCATTGGAGTTTCATCACCCGACTACAGTTCGTTCAAGTCGATCTAATGTGAATATTGCTGCTGTATGTGTATATGAAGACCGCAATCAATCAATTCGTCGCCGTTGTCATGGTTTGAGCCTCTCATATCGGAGATTGTAGTATATCTTGAAGCGAGATCTTGGTTTGAAGGGATACAAAATACAGCTTGTTCAAAAATTGAAGACGGTTGATGTTTCTTTGCGTCATCGATTTGGTTAATGGGCGTTCGGACAGCTCCAAATTGACCCGTTTTTTATCGAAAAATTGTGTTCAGCGATAAAACTAATTTTTGTTTGGCTGAATGGATATGTCAATAAATAAAATTTTCGTCTTTGGGTTGATGAACAGCCAGAAGAGATTTTAGTGCTTCCAATGCATCCTAAAATGCGCTGTTTGGTGCGATTTATGAACATCGTGGATTGTATTTTTTTAAAAATGCGGAAGGACCGCAGTTAGGAGAACATCATATCAAGAAAGGGACCCGTGAATTGGTTTCCAAGATCTTGTGACCTTACGCCGTTTGATTACTTCCGTTTGATTATCATAAGCCGAACTTACGTCACACATACCATTTTAATTATTAAATGGATTTTAATGCGTTTTATTTCAAAAAAAAACTTCTGAAATTCTTTCTGATGATAGAAACAAAGGTATTTTATTTATTTAGGGGATTCCCAAAACTTTTATCTGATTTTCTATTTTGTAAATAGCAAGCAAGCTGTGAAGAAATTAGTTGATTCGAAGCGGTCAAAAAGCACGAAGAGCATAAAAGCGAAATACAGTTGGTCAAATGGCAAAATCATAAAGTTCTTTAGGAATTAAATTCCAGTGCCGCAAAAATACTGTTACTTCAAAAATGCTGAAACGAAATGTATCTTAATTATTCGTTAGTCCAAAACACAAATGAAAGTTGAGAAACAATAGTAAAGAAACTGGTACAAGAGTAAAAGAAAATGTGATTGTGATTCAAGATGACGAGATCTATTTTACTTTAAATACCAACCCAGAGCCTATTTTGACATGTATGTAATATCGACGAGAAGGTGAAGTTCATACCACAAAGAGTTGTTTCCAGACAAAGTTTAACTGTGATTGGCAATAAGTCAAAACGGAATTTCGGAACCTGCATTTTTTAACACTGGATTAGCCTGTAGCCATTAACAGTGAAAAGTACAAGGTTGAATGTTTTACCCAAAGGTAAAACCGGCGTTTGGGTATTTGTTTTGTACCAAAAGATGAATATCCACCAAATGTGTCTCCGTTGCGTTTAAAACAGGATTTTTGGGCAAATCTTAAGCAGAAAGAGTATACATCGATGTTTTTATTCGGTAATGGAAATTTTTGATATTTATGAAAGCATTAATAACTTGTATGTGTCATTACTACTGTCTCACACAAGTATGCTCCCAGAATTACAATTTTCTCAATAATTACTGAGGAGGCTGATAACAAAAAGAGAAGAAGAGAACTATAATCTATTTGCTGTGCACAGACTGAGGTGTTGGAATAGCAAAATTTGTTATGAAATTTGACTAGACGGATTGTATGTCTCATTTTAAGGGCGGCCATCTCAACCTATACCTCAAAAATGTAATCGATTTATCAGAAAATGAACGAAATTCGAAGAAAATATTGTGAAATGTTCACGTCATTTTACAATTGATCAACTATGGATTACAAAATTAGTCGAATACACTTGAAAGAATAATTAATATAGGCGATCTGCACATTGCAAAGAAGGAAGCAAAGTCAAAGTTATGTATTATTATTATTAGATTACGGCACAGCTGAAACCTTTCCTTCAATGGGAGCGAATCTACAAATGTCAAATACTCCTCATTCATCAACTTGGACATTTGCCGAATATATAATAAACCGTTTTCTCTCCAAAAATGGATGAATGTTTGTGTTGGATGTTCAGTTTCTCCGATTTCGCACAGAAATTATACAAGCCTAAAACTACATCCTAGGTTACCGTAAAATTGAATTACTTGATTCGAAATATGAATCCTAGGCTGAAAAACGTCACACTACTTGATCAAAACTAATTTACATCATTGTAAGAAGTTGTGTCAGCAATACGCAAGATTGTGGAATCAGACTCGATTTGATCCGAGAAAGTTTAGTGACAGTAATTCTAAAATCTAATCTACGTCTCTGATCTCAATTTAATCTAGCAAGAGAAATTTCACATCTCTATATGTTCACATGAAATGAACGAGATCAACCTTATCACACTAATGATCCATAGATCTATTTGATTTGCTAAATTTAGCACATGAATACCACATAATTGCGAAGTTCCTAATATATTCTGTTTTGGATGCAGTGCTACATGTATTCGAAAACATTCAGCCGAGTGTGATAGAATCAAGGACATACAAAATACTCTCATTTGTGCTCTACCATATGGTAATTTTGGTTTTGCTGGAGATACCATTTTGGACAGTAGAAACGAGTCAAAATCAAATTTTGGACAAAAGTGCTAGCCCAAGCTAACAAAGAGCATGGTTGGAGCAAACTACAAAATGCAATCAAAATTTCGCTCTACATTTATCTAATTTTAAGAACTTACTCCACACAACTCCTAACTAAACATAGTTATCATTTGTTTATTCAAGTCGTAATAGATCATAAATATTGCTCGTCGATATGCAACCTTCACCGTAATTTCTTATAAATAACAACAAAAAACATCTTACCTGATATAATTGCAGCATTATTATGATGCACACTACTACCATTGCCATTAAAATTACCACTGGTATAAAACGTATTATTATTATTATTGCTATTGTTGTAGTTATTATTTCGACCATTCAACGACATTATATCACATTGATCATCTCCTAATTTCCTACTATTGTGTATTGAGCTGCGACATTCAGGCGCTGTTGGTGGTTTGGTACTCGCACTATGATTTTGATTGAAATTATAATTTTGCTGTAATTTTGGTATCGCAATTTTCAATGTACGTCGTGCATTTAATTTATTATCATTCGCCATTTGATTTGGATTAGACATTTTTTGATTTGATCGTTTGTCTATATATGTATGTATGTATAATTATAGAACTTTAATTATAATTTCATTATAATATTATTACTATTGACCTTAATTGCACTGTGTCTCTGTAAAGTAAAAGAAAAAAATGTTTTTTTATATAAAAAAATTCTAAATCATTGGAGTTAAGATCTCAAAACGAAATAGAAACAGAATTATATTTTGGTATTAATAAATTATAAAATTTTATGTCTTTTATGATAATGTATGTGGATGTACGTGTATGTTTTCGATAGCGAGGGAGACGACATAAATTCTAACAACGAAAAGGTTCTAATCTTATAAAGTTTTGAAGTCAGTGACCTGCTTATGCAACTATAATTACCAAGTGATGAATGAACACATCTATGACCCCCTGTTCAAGTCATGGACTGAACTATCTGCCAGTTCAGTGCTACAGACTGGCATTGATCTATTCCAGGACCTTTAACCATACGTCCTCGTTTTGGCGTACAGAAGGACGTAAATAAGAGAACCGTGAGTCCCAAAATACATTGCAAAGATGAAACAAACATCTATAATTATTATTATAGCTAATCGTTACAATACTATTCCTTAATTGTCGTTAATCGTTACAATACTATTAGAGTGACAACATGTATCAAAGCATAGTTTTCCGAAAGATAAGACACCGATCATTATTAGATGACAAAAATCTATCCTTCATTCCTCCTTATTATTGGTGAAGCCACTATTATGAAAAGCTTTACATTGTATGAAAGAAGTTTCTAAAAACACGTATACGGCACCATTAGACAATCTTTCATGATACGTTACTTATCTATATAGGAACAAACCAGTTTCTTAAAAGTAAATCGACTGCATTACAACAGTAGAGATTATAAATGATGTAATCAACGAGTCCTGTACAATTTCAGACGTTAAAAAATAAAACCAGTAAAGTAGGAAAGCTATCTTATACAACCAAATCGGGCATGATATACCCGATCCATGATTAGCAAGAGTGGATAACACTGAATACAGGAGCAATGCGAACGATTGTGAGAGGCAAATGATGAGATTCATTCAATAGGCGAGGATTGAAATTTCAATAGAGGAGAACCAATCGTAAGGCGAATTATACTGAGTCATCCAACATAAGTTCGCGTTGAATTGGAAGAAATGTTACGTAGAAGTTGAATGAAGTAGAAGTCAGCAAAAAACAACATTAGATCCAAAGCAATAATAGAAAGAAAGAGCAGAAAGCTTAAGAAAGAGCAGTTAGTCTGGTTTTACAATCTGAACTGGAAGATATTATCACCAGAACTACAGTACAGTTGGGAAGAACTGTATAAGGTGATTACAAGAATTATAGATCTTAATTGGAAACAATTGCCGATACTCGGGACAATCTAGAAGTTTCTGTACGAAACTAGTCAAATAATAATTGAAGAAATAGTGCAAGTGGATGAAAATACTAACATTGGGAAGATCAGGAATAGGATAGTGCTAGAGTTGAAGCGTGACAGTTTGTATAGGTTTAATCTAGCTTGGCTTCTAAATCGGATATAAAAAAATATAATATAAATTATGCTTTTGGCTCAATTTGTTCAAAGGCATTATCTACTGGCGAACACAACAACGACAGGAGATAGTGCTAACGAAAGGAAATTCATCGGAAAATTAGGAAACTCAAAAACTGATGTTTTCGAACCGGATTTCGCAGATATCCGTTCAGATGGTCTTTTAGAAAAGACAAATTGGAAAATCTGAGTCTAAAAATTCCGGGAAAGCCCGAAGAAAACTGAATTTTTGTCCATGAAATTTTAATTTTTTGCTTATTGATAGATGGCGCTGATGTCTGATCATAAAGGCAACAACCCAGTGTTCTTTTAATTTCTACTATTAAATTGTAAGGCAGTTGACAAAGGAAACGGCGGAATATTCTACCTCGGTGGAACAAACACAACCTTTCTAATTTCATTGCTTTTGGCCACAATTCACTGGCGATCTCAAAAAGTCTTAGCTGCGGCATCATCGGGAATTGCAGTTTAATTGCGGAATGTTCGCCGAAGGGCACTTACTGCATTGAAGTTGCCGATGAATATTCATTCATACGAATGACAAGTCAGTGAATTGCCAAAAACTCGGTGATGACCAAGCTGTTATAAGAATGCAAAATCATCATCTGGGATGAGTGCACAATGGCACCCACGAATCTTTGGAAGTGTTCAATCGAACGATGAGGGATAAAGACGTTTGGATGGAGTGATGATTCTGTTGGATTTTCGTCAAACGCTACCTATCATTTCGCGATCTACAGCTGCCGATGAACTCAAACATGACTGAAATTGTTGGGTTTATGGCACTATCTGAAGAAGTTACAGTTGACTACAAACATGAGAGTCGCGTTACAGAACGACACATCAACTGCTGATTTTTTTAAACAACTGTTGATGATCGTTTTCTTGTTTTGTCCGGATTGATTTCGTTTTCCCTCGAAGTTGTTCACTACATTGAAGAGAGAGCTTATAACGAATGTGTTTTTGGACAACCACCGAAATTATATGAATCCCCATTGGATCAGTGATCGAGCGATTTTGGAACAAAGAACAAGGATGTATAGTCTGAATTATTTGATTAAAAACCAAATCCCGAGAAATGCGCTAATCCGTTGACTGTGTGATAAACAAAACGAGGCAACCATTTTTTCATTCGCGTCTGTGTAACGCGGAATGCGGTTGACTGTGAACAAACTGATAAACAACGTGATTCAAGCGACGATCATCAAGGGCAAATTAAAAAAAAATGTCCAAAATCAGAGAGTTACCTCTGATTTAAACTGACATTCCTTTCGACTGCAAGCGCAGTTAGGTCCCCATCCGTTTGGCGTTCGCTAGAACGAGTAATAAATCGCAAAGACAATCGTTGGAAGTGTGCCGAATTAATCTTGAATATCAGTGTTTTTGTCATGGGCAGATGTACGTCATGTGTTCGAGAGGTGGCCAACCATCATCGTTGTTGATTTACGTCCCGGAGAAACAAACGAAGCATATGGTTTACCACAATACATTCTATTGATTTGCGTCTGTATTTGAATTGCAACTGGCTCCAATTCATGTTTCCAACTCTTCCAGAAAGGAATGGAATCGTCGGTTGAAAATTGATTTGAGTTGTTTGAGTTTTTGTCTCTTCAAAATCATTTTCGTGAAGAAGATAATTATTTGCTCGGAACTAAGTAATTTGGAGTGGCTGTGGAACGAAATCCACCGGATCGCTTTATCTACGAGTATATTTCCTGCTCCAGTAATCCATCCAGTAAAACTAAGATCTAATTCACACACATAGACATATATATATATATATATATATATATATATATATATATATATATATATATATATATATATATATATATATATATATATATATATATACATATATATACATATATATACATATATATATATATATATATATATGTATATATATATATATATATATATATATATATATAATATATATATATATACACATATATATATATATATATATATATATATATATATATATATATATATATATATATATATATATAACAGATATATTCGTTGTATTTTAATGGTATTATCGCTTTAGCTGATTAAAATGTATGTATATAGGAATATCTAATTTAGAATTTTAGAATTTTATATCATTTTGGTATAAATATTTAATTCGGTTTGGTTATATTATAGTTTTTATGCCATATAGAAAGGTGCGATAGGCGCCCACATGCAAATATTCGAGATGAAACTAAAAGTTCATGTGCGCAATGTGTATACCCACACACGCGATCTCATCACAACGAATTGTGCTATAGTTCCAGAAACAGCACACATGCGACAAAGCGAGTATATGAGTATGTATATGTATATATAAAATTTGTCTGATTAATAACACAAAATGAAAAGAAATAAAATAAATTAATAAATGACCGAAAATAGTAAAACTACTCGGTAGGTTAGATTTATGTGTGCGACCAGACTGGTTTATTTATTTGTATGCACACGGGATTTGGACATTGCTCGTGCAGAGTGGATACAACAGAAAGGTCATCACAAAATTGTAATCAATCAGCACTCATATCTGTGTAGTTTTACTCAAGTATATGTATATAGACAGTCAAGGTACAAAAAAGATAAAAACCACAACAAACCGCTGATAATACGCGATATTCTGTATATACATACTTAAAGTAGGTGTGGTTGTTGTGTTACGATTAAGTGTTTTTTTCTACTTTTCAACTGTAGATTAAAATTAATTATAGATTCACACGTATTTGCGACACCACGATTACAAAATGAATGAAAAGTCATGAAAAACATATGATAAAAGTATAAGTTCGCGCTTAACGACGTCACATGTACAATATTTGAAATTATACAAAGTTATATTTAGAGCGTTCTCTGCCAAAAAGAAAAATTAATTTTCTATTTCCGTACTCAATAATTTATTTTTGTATAATACATAAACACGTACAAAGAACTGAGAGCAAGAGCACAATGTGTTTCTCATCTTTATTCAAGCCATCAGCAGCAACAGCACGTTAATTACTCGTATTGTTGTTGTTACTTTCTTTTAACACATTCTCTGCCTAACCACTGCCTTACCAAAAAATCCAAACATGCTGGAGTACTAGAATCGATGATTTAAAATATTCTGCTTGTAGGTATATTTATTACCACACGGTTGTTTAAAACAATTTGTAAATATTTAAAAGGTCCTCCTGCTAGTTAAGCAAAAACATAAATAAGTACCAAAGAAGACAAAGGTAAAATTGTTATGTATTGAAATGTGAAACTTATGGAAAGTGTGGACACAATTCTGCGTTAATTACAGTCTCAATATATGCTACCTCAGACAAATTCTTTAATCAACCAAAGCAACTCAAACTGCTATTATAACTTAAACAATGACATTTAGACAAGTAAAAATTCCCAGCCGTTCACAAACCACACCTTTAAATAGTTTCAATCCACATGTTCTAACTTCAATTAAATAAACAAATCACCCCGCTGTGGTGATCCCCCAATCTTTCCCACCACTACCCCATTGCCACTATTAATAATCCTCTGAGAAAGCAGTGAATATCTTCACGTTTACTGTATTCAGTTTGGATCGTTCATAGCCTTACACAGTTATAGAGCGAATGGACTTCTCCTCTTCTTTGTCTTTACAACTTCAAAGGTAATCATATGAGTAAATACCAAATCTAATGTATACCAATGAGACAAAGATTAAACGTGATTTGATTAATCTAGATCTAATATGACACTTCATTCAGTAAATGGCTTTTTTTAGGAAGGTTAACATTTAATTTCTCGAATAAAACCCTATTTTCCTAGCAATTGCCTATAGTCATCCATTTAGAAGTTTGCAAATTCTGGAGTTGGAACTGTTATGTTCACTCAGTGTTCTTTCGATGGACCATCAATATTCGGTACTTTAAAGTGTGTTTTTGTTGCTTATGATGGAGTTTCGTTAATTCCACTATAATAACACTAAAAACTTAAAAAAGCTATTTGATTGGCTACTATACTCAAAACTTTTCACCAAACCGTATACATTAGAACACGCCTAGCCATATCATAAAGTCAAAGTACTGTAGTCCTCTTTTTTATAGCATTCTCAAGCTATCGTTTTGTCTCTACTCTTCCAACTAAGTTTACAGCTACGTACTCACAGTTGGGATTATACAGATAAAAAACTTTTTTACATTTTTTATGTATTATGTAAAAACGGCGTTTATTACATGAAACGTAAATTACATGTAAAAAAGGAAGGCAACACCATTCACAGTGCAATCTTTTTAAAATGTTAAAACATTTCTGGTGATCAAAATTCAATCAATTTAAAAGTGTTAATCTTTTTCGGATCAGATCAGTCTATACATTTTGTCAAAAAAGCTTTAGGTTCTTATTGTCCTTGAGTATTTTGAGAATATACCTTAATACCACCTTGATCAAAAAGTTCCCACAATTTATTCAGAAAATTAAAAATACAAGTTTATTAATCTAAAGCTATATTGTCCACTTCAAAGTAATCCCCATCGACTACAACACACTTATGCTAGCGCTTAATCCAATCCTCAAAACATCTTTTATATTCGATTTTCGGTATGTCCATCAGTGATTCCTGCAATTTTTTCAATTATTTCCTATCGGCTGCTGAAACGCGTTCTCCGTAATGTTTCTTTAACTCGATTGAACAGAAAGAAGTCACAGGGAGCCAAGTCAGGTAAATTCGGTGGTTGTTGGATATGTAATTTGTTACATTTTTCGCCAAAAAATTACGAATAATGATGGAACGGTGTGACGGTGCGTTATCATGGTGCAAAATCCACGCTTTTCCTGTCCCTAATATGTAGACAAAGTAGGAACGCGTATTTAATCCGTTGAACTTTAAAGCATTATTCAAAACAATGTTGTTGGATATTGGACCCAGTTAATTATTTCACAAATTCTTTTCGTAAACAAGTAAGAAAATTTTTTTACGACAAATAAAACTAGATTTGATAAGAGATGGCGCGTCAGTCACAAAAAACGTGTAAATTACTTTGTGTAATTTACACGCCCAACTATGACGTTCTCTGTTCAGAGTAGAAGGATTGAACAATCTAATCGACCAATAGATGAAACTAACCACTATTTGCAACCACAAAGTCTGCTTCTATAGGCAAATATGTAATTTTTTCAGGAGAACTATAAGGGTATAAATAACAAGTTTCGATAGTAATATCTCGGTATAAACTATCATCTTATTCAGCCACGTCTCTCAATGCGAAATAAGAGCTCTAGTTTTTGGCCAAATTCCAAAGGATACATGTCCTTGCAAATTTCAAGTCTAGGATGCATGCTGAAATCTAAGGCTGGCATGGAGCTATGCAATGTGCAGATGGTTTCTACGTAAAATCGGACCTATAGCCGGAACATGAAGAAAAAAATGTGATGTCACAATAGGCCAATTAAGCCCGAGAGACGGATGACACAAAAAAAATGCTGAAATGTTGGACGCAATATAGAATTTATTCGGAGCGACTAGTTTTTTAAAAACCTAACTAAATATCTGAAAGGCCATGGCAGTTAATAAGTTAATAATAAACAAAGCATTAGGATGAGTCGTTGATTTATGTACGGAATGCATTTTCATAGAAACAATAACAACGACAGCGAATAGCACAAAGAATATATATAATATTCAGAAAAGTACTCTTCCATTAAGACTCGGTTTAATACCAAGGGTATAAAAATAATTGGCAGTAAATATCATTGAAAACTATATCAACGAGAAAAGTGGAAATGCATGTCATTTCATTCATACATAAGTATAGTTCATTTATGATTTCAAGGTTTTTCGACAACCTAATTATGAAATATTGATACATGCACACACTCACACACTATGTCATTTTATAATTAAATCGGATATTTTGTAATGATACAAAACGTAGCGACACATAAATATATAATGCGACACCTACACAAACTATTATTATAAGTTTTGTTTTTGTTAAGACATATGGCATAATGTATGTGTACCAACAATTCAAAAGGGTTTTAGTTGTCAGTTATCTGCAACATAGAAAAAAATATATGTGTGTGTGTGTGATAACTTTCACTATAAATAGAGGTGTTTAAAAATACACATTCGAATTGGAATGCTGTACGATGATTCCCAGTGCGATTAAATAAACTATTCTGATGTATTTTCCATGTGATTGGGAATTAATTATCATGTTGCTTTGCGGCTATTTTAGTACACTCAATACACACACATACACTATATAGATACTGCACATCCATTAGTTCTTGTTTTCGGCACATTTTTATCTCACCTGGCGTGTCTCTCTAGTCTCTCTATTCAGTTAAAATTAGAACACACTATAGTCTTGTTTTGTTTATGCACGAAACCGATCGATTCACCACCACCACACCACACTAAAAACCACACAAATGTTATTTTGTTTAGAAATTAAATAAACAATTTTTAGGAAAAACAAAATAATTAAGAAATAATATTTTTTTTATGCAGGCGCGCGCGATATTTTCACAATACACGATTGTATACATGCATGGTTTTAAACAAACTAACATGAGAGATCAAAAAAAAACTGAAAAATAACAAAAAAAATAAAAATATTTTTATTTTTAAAATGTTAAAATAAAATTAAAAAACTATATAGTTTTTGTTTTTTTCTTGTTTATAAAAAAACAACAAAAATTGGATTTTAAATGGTTTCCCCACCTTCATTTGTTTCGTATTAAATCTCAATCGAGAATTCGACTTTGCATTTAAACGCGACACACCATCACAGTCTTTTGTATATACATGTACTAAGAAGGCACAAAAAAACGCGAAAACATAAATTAATTATAAATCGCAAATTTATTATACAAAATCTTTCAATAATGATTTAATTAAAAAATTATTAATTATACTTTATTTGATGTATAACATGTGTCAGTCTGTTGTAGTTTTTCAATTTATGATCGATCTCCGGTTCGATGAGCGACGAGTGTTCTCTGTGTAAACTATGTTATATAAATAAAAAAAATGAAGTGAGTAGTGACTGACATTTCCACGATGATCGCGATTTTATTCTTTTGTTTATAACATTTATCAAAACCATTTATAACTGTGAAGTGCGCGCGCGCGAGGCACAAACAAGAAACGTGTGAAAAACTGGAAGTTTTTTTGTTTTTTTTTTATAAACAAAAATCAGCTGAGAGAATAATTTTGCGATTTTATTTTTGTTTTTATGGAGTGGTGGGGCTAATACGAAATTATATATTATGTATGTATATGTATCTTTTATATTACATTTTATTCTAAAAACTCGCCGTTTTATGTTTGACCCCAGGTCATTGGACGAGTTCATTATGTTCGTTCGTTGAATGTATATGGCAAATACTCGACTGACCATTCGATTTGAATTCCACCGCAAGAACTGCGGTTAGAAACTAGTCCATCTCTTAATTATAAACAGATCGAAAATATGTTCTTTGCAATCGCTAAAGAACCAAGTTCATTAATTAGTTGGTTATTGTTCTACTCAAATTACTGGGTCGCATGTTGTGTTTTCGGTATAGGCCGACCCATTTTCCATGTCAGTACTACAGGCTGGCATAGATGAAAGTGATGTGCTCGGTGCCGAATGTCATCGATTTGATTTCGACGCTAGATAAGGACATCAAAAAGAAACTACGAAAGCGTTGGATGGTTCTCGGCCCCAAAACAGATAGCGAAGATAAATAAGAAAGGTTGTTAGATGCAAAGTAAAATAAATAAAGATCTAAACATTAAGTACAGGGTGGGCGAATTTGGTCTGACTGATTTGAAATGCTTATAATTTTAAAATTTTAAAGTTTTTAATTTTTTATAGAAAATTTTATAAAATTTTTTAATGTCAACACACTCAGTGCAACGAACGTGTAAAAATTGTTGAATTTTATTATGTTTCCGGCCGACCAATTGTTATAACACAAAGAAAATACCGTCAGTTTTTTAATACTGTGAAAGCTCCCAGTGGAAACATGATAAGAAGCTTAATGCCCCGTTTTGTGGATCAGTAGTTGATGAACTACAAACAAACTTTTCTCGGCATGCGTCGCATTCTAAAAGTTGATTTGAAGATGTAACCATATCAAATACAATTGAACAATATTATTATGAGTCAATTTTCATTTAAATGGATATGCCAAAAAACATAATTACCGAATTTGTGGAACGGAGAATCCGAGAGCCTTGCATCAGCGACAATAACACTCTCTTAGATGCACTGCTTGCTGTAGAATTACGGCTGATAAAGTTATCAGTACATAATGTTTTGAAAACGATCATCCAGAAACTGTCTCTGGGGCGGTATACCGGACCATGTTGAATTTGTTTTACGTTCAGTAGTTCCTAATAATCATGACATATTGTTCAAACAAGATGGAGCTGGAGCTCATACCACGAAAGACAATCGCGATTCTGTTTTTCGATATGACCAAATAATTTCAAAAGATGCCGATTTGGTGTGGCAACCTGGTTCCTTAGATTAACGGCTTCTGATTTTTGTTTTGCTTCTTGAAGAAACGGTTTTACGTCATTAAATTACAAAACATTCACCAACTAATATTGCAAAAACAAATTTTAAAGGATGCCATTTTTCACTCTTAACTTTAAAAAAAAATAATAATTTATATTTTAATTTAAAACGAAAAATAAAATATAAAACTTTAATAGTAAAAAAGTTATAATAATTTGTTGGCTCACCCTGTATATAAGAAAATATATATAGGCTCATAGAAACCCACTCTTAACTATTCAGTTTAATAAGCTGCATTTAAACCCAAATATGGCAACCTGTATTGACGTTGGGTTTGTACCAAGGAAGAGAACACCAAGATGATTCGGATGTTCCACAATATAGTACCTCCTCGGAAGACCACCACATCGATTAAATTTCAATGCATTATACTCTGAAACATATTGAACAGCTTATATGTATCTCATCATAAAGCTTATTTGACCACTTTTAAACTCTTAAGGAAGGACTATCACAAACAAGGAATTTTTAAACAAAAACCTCGTGAACGGTGGAGGTAAGGCTATGGTTTTAAAATTATCAACCTAAAAACTTTAAGACTCGATCTACATCTGTTCTTCAGATTCTGAACGGAATCGTTTGTATATCAGTGGAACCCAAGACGTAAGCGATCGTAAATCGCATAATTGTGTTAATCTTATTGGTGAGTATAGTCTCATTATGATTTATGTTTCACAATGGCTTAAATTACAACACCGTTCATTCTATAACTCTCATAACATATGCTACATTCGTTTAGAGAGATGATGTTATGCTTTGGAAAAAACAATTTTGGATTACAACAATTCTATCTAAATCGTTTGAGAAGGAGTTATTTTTTTCTGTTCATAAATCATGTCGTAATGGACACTGCAGTATGTCAGAGTTTCAAACAAGGCTCGGTGCGAGATATCTATAGTCATAATAATGTGAGTAAAAATATGACGCGGTTTTGATGGATATAATGAGTACAAAGGGGTAATACAAGGGGTACAGAGAACGTCTTAAGTCATTTTACCAACAATTTAGCATGGACCAAACAGCTTTAAAACATCATTAAAACATAAAATAGTTTTACGTAAATAAGTAACTCTGAAAATGACTAAAATGAAATTTTTCAAAATTTATTTTTTATATGCAGATTGCAGAACCATCACGCTTATTGTCTAATTTATTGTCGTTCTTTAAATGTCTATAAATGTATTTTCTATTTTGTAAGACAAAATATGAGATATTTATTCAAACTATGCTTCATCGGAAGCATTAATCTTGCTCCATCGAAAAAAGTTTGAAAATCCAGTCCTTGACTCATTTTTACATGTGAAGAACAAGTGACCTTCTCATGGACTTATGTCTATTTGATACGGCAGGTGGAATTGTCCAACTCTTTCTCTCCACCACAACGTATGTTCTGTCGTGCCTGTTGGATACCGCTTATAATTTAATAATTTTCAATCTATTCAAATGAATAACATTCACATACAGCGATTATACTAGATATCTTGCCAGTAAGATAATTTATTAATATAAAGAACTCGATCTATGTATTTATCGAATTGTTATGGTATTTGATTTAACAATGTGTTGGTACACTTATTCCTGACTACTAACAGGTGTGTAGTCATATTGAAAACCATCAGTAAGATACTCAATTTTTCCTTTACAACAACCCTTCGCTAACGATGAGGCGTATACTATCCCATACTATAATCATGAAACAAATATCAGTGACTGACCAGTTTATGGATGGAATTCTTCTTGGAAGTCATCGATAATTTTCTCCACCAGAAGAGTGATTCTTCCTAAAATTTGTGAGAGATTAACTTGTTGCTCTTC
Organism: Tipula lateralis; assembly: GCA_963932295.1. Classification (NCBI taxonomy): domain Eukaryota; kingdom Metazoa; phylum Arthropoda; class Insecta; order Diptera; family Tipulidae; genus Tipula; species Tipula lateralis. The sequence continues at coordinate 53,157,775 of OZ010738.1, forward strand.
AAAATAGAGTGGTAAGCATTAATCACCTTTATATCTTCTTAGAATGGATCTTCAATGAACTGCTCTAAAGTCTGCATTTCAAACAATCTTTAGACTGAGGTCTTAAGTTGTTGTGAAATCCGGTTTCACCGTTAAAGAAACCGAGTTTACTATATTAGACTGATAAGAAGATTTATCAGACCTTCACAGCGGAATCTCATTCTATATTTCAAATTCCTGCCTGACTTGCATAAACAATTTCAGTATCGTTGTCCCTCTGCCGATACGACCTCACAGATGATATTTGCAAGTTAATGTTTCTGTAAGATTATGATCATAGTTTCTACATTACTAGTCACAGTTTCGTGCCGAAGCTGTGACCGATGTTAATATATATAAGTCGGTTTGAATTTTAACAGTTTGAGCTTAAATCATTTATCAATCTGGCATCCAGTATAGAGACGATCATTGACAGCTTCAACATCCAAATAGTCTTTTTCTACCTATATGGCAATGTAAGGCCTTAAGACACATAGTCTTTATTTTTGGGCCATATAGCTGCTAGAGCAACGAATTCCAGCTGATACCCTTTGTTAGCTGTACTGCACGTTACATAATACATCTATGAGTCCCATGAACCATAACGTTACATATCTTCTTACTCAAAATAAACTAACTCAACTTGATAAACTAATAATAACAGCTGTCAATAAAGACAAAAAAAGAAAGTTGTCTCAAAGTTCTACGAGAGTGGTATTCATGCTCATGTTTCCATAACGAATCTATGATACCATCAAGACCTTCTCCGGCACCTTCAATGTTTTATGTCATTATTTTACAATATATACCTTGAATCGTGATCGTCAAACATCTCAACTCGACCAAGGTTGCCGCTATCTATGCAGTCCAAATTGTGTACTGTCTCCAAAATGTAAACTAATAATCGGTTCGATCTGACACACACACACTATAGGAACCACTAATTGAATAATGATATATTGCATCAGAAACAATATTGTTGGCGGATGTTATTTTAACTCAATGTCTCTTGTTTGCCTCCATCTATATACAACTATATCTGTATACATAAAAACTATATTCAATATTATAGACACATATACAAATATTGTTATCTAAGCAGCTAATTAAGATTATCTAAACAAAACGAACTAGTTTAATTAGGATTGATTATATATTAAATTAGTATTGACGTTGAGGTCATTTACCTTTCATATAAGAACACTATCTAATTACGTCAAGTAACAACTAATTAAATGAGTTGCAGAAACAAAAACCCAAATCATAATTTCGCTTTGGTCCATTTAATTTAAATTTTACATTCGAATTGCTCTTTGGTTTTGCACTGGACATGGTGGCGTCACGTCATATAAATACACTCGTAGCAACGCATTCATATACGAGTATAAGATACATGTTTGTTTGGATGAACTAAAACGAAAAAACTTAATTCTAAAGCCAATGACCTGTAGTGACAACAAAAACGAAAATATCTTTTGTATTGTTGTTGTTGTTGTTCCACCGAAATTAATGTTTTTAATAATTTTATAACAATAAAAATAATAGTCTACGTCCTTGATGCCGACTCCACAATACATCGTTGCTGCTTTTCCGCGGAATGATTTATACTTAGATGTCACCTGAGCGTAATATAAATTAATTAAGATAATTTTTATTTTTTTTGAAATTTAATTTCTTTGTTTAGCATTTTGTGTTTTTGGGTATATTGGAGCTAACGAGCTGTAATTAATTTTTGGCGACAAAGAGCTTAATTTTTCGTGGATTATCGTTAGATCACATTTTGATACTTAATTTGTAGTTTTTAAAACATTAAGTTTTTGAGTTAGTTGATTAATCCAGAGGCAGCTCATCAACCCCTTCCTTTTCTCAGGATGGTTTAAGCATAGACTATTTGTAAACTATTGAAGTCTTTCTTATTTTTTACTGAAAAAAACAAAGCGATAAAAAAATAAAGAAATACCATTAGAGATCATTTTTTTTATTTTTTTTATAGTGGATATATTTTGACAGATGCTTATAACCAAGAAATGTAAAAAAAAAATTGTTATTGAAAAAAAAAGACAAAAAACACTTAGAATCTTCAGCAATAAATTTAAAACTAAAGGCTCTATTCCATGGGAAAAAAATGACTGACAGTCAAAAAAGACGAAAAGAGAAAATAATTATAAAACTCCAACTAAAAGAATAAGACAAAGTTATTGTTTATTTATTTACTTAAAGCAAATTATAGCAGAATTTTGACCGCTATTTAAGAAACCATAACCAAAATAATCATTAATTATTCATTTTTGGAATTTCTTTTTAATTGTGAACTAAAATTTAGTATAAATTATCACAATGCTAAACAAATATGATTTTTATTTCAATTTAATTATAATTTTACCAAAATAATATATTGATTATTTGATCCTTGACTGTAAAATTGGTTGTTTACAAAAATAATTTCTTGTCTTACACAAGTTTTATGTAGAAGGCTGAGTGTGACTGCAATAAAAATATTGAATATTGCAATATTCAATTTGAAACTTTTTATGGCAGTCTCACTACCATAAACACAAATAACTACTACAGATAGCCAAACTATATGGAGAAATCATGTATAATTAATTGTACCCTGGAAGAAAAGGCTATATTTAAGTTTTACTTTCTCTTTCATTCCTTTACCATTGCTATTACGATAAATAAAATTCAATCTAATCTATAAAAGTTCAAATACATACATGAAATCAAATAAATGTTTCATGCCACTGCGATTAGTTTCATTCAGGACAGTAAATCAGTTCGTCATATTTTATACAAAATTTATGTACAAACATTTATTTATCGTAATATCAATGCTAAAGGAATGAAAGAGACAATAAAATTCAATTATAGTCTTTTCTTCTAGGGTACAGTTATTTTCCCTTATTTCAGTCTAGTATACATGATTTCTCCATATAGTTTGGCTATCTGTAGTAGTTATTTGTACCATAAACAAATATTTTTCCAGTCAAGTTTGACTGAGATAGCTTTCTGTTTCACTTACACTACTATAAAATCTATATTATTGTCCCATTTTAATATTTACTGACAGTCAATTTTTCTCATGGAATATGGCGTTAAACTTAACATAATTATTGATTACATATTTCAATTATTTCCACAATGAATTAAGATGAATGACACAAAACAAAATGTTAAAATTATAAATTGACCATAAAAAATTAATATGAAATACTTCATATTTAAGAAATGACTTCACTTTTTAAATATGTATTTACTGCATATAAACAATTTCTCATCCATATAAATTTTTCCTATAAAATATTTTTCCAGTACTGAATAAAAATACTTCTCTTTGTATATTTTGTCAGTACTGCTGTAATAGTTTTTTCAGTAACCATAATAATTTATTCAGTACTTAATTTCTTTCGCACTTTAACAAATAACTTATAATAACTATAAGGGGAATCGCGTCGATATTATGGTGCCAACATGAAATAATTCCGAAGAAAATTAAAAGAAGGCATTAGTAGTAGTTGAACGAAATTTTTTAACTGCAATTTTTTATATTCAACGAATTATTAACGAATCCAAAATTTAAAATCTAAAAAAATAATTTAATTTTACAATTGAAATTGGAAATTATGAAGTACATGGGCTTATGTTTATTAATAATAATAAATAAATAAAAGACAATGGTTTTTATTTAAATTATGTCATTTCGTTAAAAAATTACTTCGCGTGCCATCTATTGTTCTCGATAAAACGTATTAATATGCCATCCAGAAATCTTCCCCGAAACTTGTATTTAACGAAATCATGCTGTCGCTGGGATTTACTATGAAAATTGACACGATTTCCCTTATAGCATTATAAGTTATTTGCACTTTAAGAAAAATTATAATTTTATGCTATTTTGACTATTTTGTCAGTATATTTTTCATAATGGCAATCAGGCTTTATGAGCTCACAAAAAAACTCTTAGGTAATAAAATCGAATATTTAAAACTTTAAGTTCTATTGGTCGTCCAACTAAGACTGCGTTAAAATTATTTCATCTTGTAGTTTCTGCATTTGGTTAATCCGAGTTCACCTGCACTGCATAGAAATTTTTTGGTAAGTCTTTTAATTTTGTAGTTTGTGCAAAATTCAAGAATACTAAGGAAAATATTTATTTTTGTTATAGGTGAGTATATAGCCATTTACAATTGTATTCACTAGTTCTACGACTAAATATTGGTTTCGGAACTCAAAGAACTCAGTGCGTTACGTACTGGAACGATTACATTTATCTTATTGAGTTTTAATGCTGGTACTCGTTTTATTTTCGAAATTAGACAACTTGACCATATTTTACACTAGGTTTGTTCTTAGTTGTAGTTTAATTAGTTTTTATGAGCTTTGCGTTGATGCTCTTACTAGGAAGCTAATCAAAACTAAAAAACCTGTCTAAATTGTCTATTCAAATAGTTATTATTTAGCAGATTGCATTACTTCAGTCTTCGAATGCTTTCTTGAATCATGTATTAGAATAAAAATTATCTGCTCCATGCTAATCTATGCGCATACTAAGAGCTTGTTCTCAAAATGGGATGTGTGTGGATGGTGTTGATTTTTTCAGTAAACAATTCAAGAGGTTTTTATGTCTATAGAAGCAATAATTTTAACTATTTTCTTCCATATGTTCCTTCTTAGAACAAATTATAAGCATAAAATAAATAAATAAACATATGTTAGAAGATTTGTCTTACGACGTCGATTATTTTGAACCCCATTAAGTATCTTTGAAATTGCCGAGAAAATGAAAATGATTACTAGCGTACTTAAGCTATCTATTAACTGATATACATGTTTAGATGAGCAACACACTATTAAGATATTCAGGGTCACCTAAACCATTGGGCTAAAAGGGCTAAGCTCTGGGACGCCATCGATTTGGGGGTGCAAAAATTTAAATTTTGATAAGACGTGTAAAAGTAAGAATATAATATAACAGAACAATCAAATATAGCACAAACAACAATCCAAGAGGTAAGATAAAATATATATCATTGCAGTTTGGATTGTCATAGATAAAATTGAGGTAGTAAGAAACGAATTTAGCTGCTTGCAAAAATACAGTTTTGGGGCGCTAATTTTTTTGAGCCCGAAGTACCTAAACTTATTAATATTACAAGGATTTCACTTGTTGCTTCCAGGTGTCCAGTTTGTTATTTCAGGAGCTGTAAATATTTTTTCTTTCTCTTAATCAAACCCTTCTTGGGTTCTAGAAAATCAAAACGACCGTTTGTAATCAAAACGACTGTGCCACCATTTGTGGTTTGTTGATAATGTTTAGTTTACTTTCCACAAGTTGTTTGTTTATTTAGGAGCTAAAACCTTTTTTAATTACTGTATTTGGAGTGGTGGATAGTTTACGATAATCTATACAGTTCGGAATCAAAAATTAAATATTCTGATGAAAATTTCAATGATACGAGTAATCAAAACCTTAAAAACAAATACAATAACTTCAGAGAAACACGCACGAATTTAGAAGATTTTCTATGAAGAAATATTGAATTACAGATCTACGTTAAGCATGATATTGACAGAGCTCCTTCTAGATTGTCGAATATGTTACCATCATTATTAAATACTTTCTTGAAGTTAACAGTAGCACACAAAAGACGTTAAGTTACATATTTACGTCTGCAGTTTGCATTCATTGCAAACGAATTTATCATAATCGTACCACTTATACATGTACTTACACTCTTTTTTTTTACCGAAGTTGAAGTATTAAACTATCGAGATGCTGAAGAATACTTATAACATTTTTATGTAATATACATTATTAAGGATAGTCTCATATCGCCACGGAAATATCTTGTGAGTGACGAAAACATGACAATTTCACGAATGAATTAAAAGATGTCAACATTGATATGAATTCATTCAACAACGAATACGCTTTCGCAGTTTCTAAATCTGAGGCGCTATTATGAAATAATCTGATAGTGAATTTTTTTCCGATATCGAAAAATCCGATCCAACACGAATTTTCTTATTAAAAAATTGTTTGGTCGAATCCGACTGCTAATTAGTAGAATTTCATTTTCTTTTATCGAATTTGCGTGTTTTCAATCTTCTAGGTTTAAGGAGCAAGATTTCCTTAATATATTTCATCTGATAAGAAACTAGTCAATTACAACACAACAAAATAAAAATAACCAACTACAAGTAAATTACTAACATATTATTACTAACCTCATGTTTACATTTGACAAATTCGATCAAACAATTTCATATTATTCGCGGTGAATCGGATTTTTCGATATCGAATAATTACATAATCGAATTGTTCCTAATAGCCTCCATAATCATTGAAATTATCAGGACAATTCAGATATTTACAACTCTAGAAAAATACTCAGATTGCTCGAGTTATTCAAGCCTGCAAAAAATCTTTCGAAGAAAGCTGGCTCACTACTCAACAGACGGACTATGGCCAACAATGATCTCGTTAAAATCAGGTAATTAAATTAAAAAATAAATTTGACTTTCTCTTTTTAAGTTTAATGTAATTATTTTCTTTATTTTCTTTCTTTTGTTTGTTTGTTTTTGATCCTAAAAGCCTAATTTACAAATATTTACAAAAAAATTATATATTTTCACTTTTATTAGTATTTATGTTTTTTTTTTATTATTTATTCAAATATCATTTTGAAATCCAATTTTTTTTCCTTTTAATTTTTTCAACATTTATAAGAATTATTTTTTTTATAATTGTTATTATTTTTATTAATAATATAATATATATATGTATATATATTCTAAGATTTCTACAAAACATTTATCAAAAAGGCTTATATTGGTGCTGTTTTATTGTATGTTTTTGTTATTAATTTTGCTTTGTTATTAAGTTTTTTACTTTTAAGATATTTATAAATTATTAATGAATTTTTTACTGCACAATAATCATAAATACATAATAAAAATATATATATATATATTTAATATATAGCGAATATAATAAATTGTTTAATTTATTTAATAACTAAAATGAAAATTAAATAACCAGTGATAGAGACAGAGATAGAGAGCAAGAGAGACGGGGATATAGAAATTATAAAATATGTATGTTTCCTATACAAATCTCTAATTAATGTAGAATATACTTAGACATTTAATATATGAAAAATGCTAATTAGTTTTTTTAGTTTCAGCAATTAAATTATTTGATTATAAATTTCTAAGTAATTTGTGCCTCCATTTTTTTATTATTATTGTTATTATTTATGTTTCTTATTTAAAATAATAGGTCTTCAAAATAATTACCTAATTAGTAATTTGTTTAATAATTTATTTAACAATTTTTAATTTTATAAATCCCCTGATAGATATACTAAATTTATTACATTTATTAAATACAATATGTATGATGTATGTATGTATTATATAGATAGTATGGAATGAAAATATTATATTAAGTTTTTATTATTTTTAAGACCATTCAAAGATTGTCTGAGTCTGAAAAATAATCTAATTCTTGTTGATAATAATATGATGTAGAAACGATGTATGGCATGTAGATGAGTTTATGTTATGTGATGCAGATAAAATATATATATATATATATATATATATATATATATATATATATATATATATATATATATATATATATATATATATATATATATATATATATATATATATATATATATATATATATATATATATATATATATATATATATATATATATATATATATATATATATATATATATATATATATATAATATATGTATAAATGGAATTTTGTGAATAAAATAATCGTCATTTTGGCGACACTACACACGTAATTTATAATATATTCGTTAATACGATTTATTTATTTAGATATTTGATTCATTTATACGAACACAATGGGAAAAAATAAATAAAACTAAACTGTTCTTGCAAGAAAAATTATAAATATATTTCTTCAAAATTTATCTCCTTATCATATTCTAAGCACAAACATCAAAATTAAAATGAAAAATTCACATTTTCACATTCATACATTTACAAATAATTAACTTACTTCACAAAAAACTTAGCCGTATTTATATATAGTAGTAGTAAAATAATAAAACAGACAGGAAATAATAATACACTACAAACAATATAAATTTAAGACAAAAAAAATATAATTAAAACTTGTAACCTAAAATTTTTGCTAATTAAAAAAAAAAATAATTAAAACTAGAGAAATGTTTTTTTTTTGATGATGATAATGAATAAATGTTTCTGGTCCAGGAGAGGGCAGTGTGGATACGTGTGTTAAGTGCAATTTTGAAAAAAATAGATTAATCTTACAATAATGATAATGAGGTGTTGTTAACTATTTACATTTTTTTTTATATAATACAGTCAGAGAAATGTTTTTATTTTTATATAATATATATAAATATATTTTGGAATGATTATTTATAATTTTAATTATTTGTTTTTTTTATAGATATAAATTAAACAAACTAATTATATTTTTTCTATTTACTTCTATTCAAGTATAATAACTATAATATATTATATGTTTATATTATCATAAATCACACCAATAAGCTTTTCAAAAATAATTAACTGAAACAAAACAAAACAATTATCATCAAAAAAAAAAAAAAAAATCAAATAAAAAAAATGTTTGTGAATCTAAAATTTATTAGGAAATTAAAATAAAACTCATATAATTATCTATTTATTATTATAAATTATGTACAAAGCGTTTTATAAAAACACAATAAGAGACATAATATAAAAAAAAATCATTTTGAATTTGAATTTACTTCAGTTCTTTATATACTTAAAAAGTAAAATTTAATAAAATAATATAATTATAAAATTAGTAATAATTATTATTTGATATAAATGGTTACTTTATATGTTTTGTGATTATACAACGAGCTTGCGCCGCCGTATTACTTTATTTTTTTTATTAATGTTCAATTCAAAACAAATCGAAAACATTACAAATTAATATTCTATCTAAATTGTTGGAAAATAATTTATGTTCACATATTTTTTTTTAAATCATTTAATTTTTTGTTTTAGTTCTTTGGAATGTGTATTGTTTAAAATAAATAAATTAACGATTCTTTTGTCTAATATATAATAATTAATTATTGAAAATTATATATTTAAGAAAAACATCGATATAATTTAATAATTCATAATTGTTTTTCCACATAGAAATAATTTTATTTATTCCCCATTTTTATTTTTAAGACACACTATTTGTTTTATTTATTTATTTATTATTTTTTTTTTATAAGTTTTATAAATTGTTTTAGTTTGTTTAGGTACAAGATATTAATTTCAATATTTACACAAAGAAAATAAATGCTTTAAATTTTTTTATTGCAAATACATATATACATTATTATGTATATGTTTTTTGTTTTAAATATTATTAGTGTTCAAATTTTAATTTTGGCAAACATTATTGTTTTAATTATTCAACAAACTTTATTTTTATTTTTTATTTTTATTTTTTTTTTGGGCAGTGTTCATTTTCAATACAGATAAACAATATATATGTATATTATATACATATATCGTATGTAACCATTTTATTATATATAGTATATGTAAGACTAGCCTTTTGGAAAGCGCGAAGTCACATTTATATTGATTTTTTTTAAATTTTAGGCAGCAATTGCCTCATTTTGACGTCATTCCCATTGGTGTGGCGAAGGCGGCAGTTCCGATGGATGGGCGACAGTTGAACTAAAAATTCGTATTCGTAAAAGAAAAACAATAAAAATAAAACGTTATTACATATTCATTAAATGTATTCTAAATAATAATAAACTAAACTACTAATAAGAAAATTAAACAAAAAAAAACAAAAATAAATAAATAAAATTTTAATTATTGTGATTTTTGAACAACAAAACAGTCAATGGTTTAAATGAAATTCTCTACAGTTTTGTAAGGTACAACACAGGCATAAAACCATGACTCGATAAAAACCAAAAACAATCACAATGTAATTTCCATGATCAATATTTTATATTTTCCATTTTCAGATTTTTTAAAATCTCAACCAAAACTAGTGTTTTAAATAAAAAAATAAACAAATAAACGAGACTTAAAATCTCATGCAAATACAAATCTATCGACTACGCTTAGTAAACAAAAAAATCTACTATTTCTAACTACTATATAATTTAATATGTTTATTATTTATGTATATATATAAAAAAAATAATAATAATAAAACCAAAAAAATTTGGAAAACGAACTGGTTTAATTATTTTCTTTGTTTTTTTTTCTTTTATAAAAGGAAAATTATTTTTTTTCTTTGATTAAATGAAATTCAAAAAATAAAGTCAGACAATTTGCACCTAGATTTGTCCTGAGTGAAATAAAAGTAAAAATTATTCCAAACAACTAAAATTTTTAAATGATATCGTAATTAATTAACAAATAAAATAGGAAATTAAATAAAATTATTACACATTTATATATTAATAAATTTTTTGCACATTAAAAATCTGAATTATTAATTCTTATAGAACAAATAATATTATGTATAAATATATATAATATTGACTTGAACATGGAAATTCATTTCTAAACATTAAAATTTTGTTAATCTATTATTTTTGCCTTTTTTTATATAGAGCTAAACAATATGAATTAATAATAAAATAAAATAAAAACTTTCTGAAATAAAAATTAAGTTAAGTAAAAATTAACTACAATCACGATTAATCTTAATATCCACAAGAAATATGACGCGACATTGTCTCGCCAAACAAAATATATCAATTTAAAGCAAAATTTCCAGGATAAATAAAAAAAAAATATCTAGCCAAACGAGAGAAAAAAAGAATTATTTATATTAGAAAATTATTTTTTAATCGTGATTGTATTTTCACCAAATAAAAAAATTTTTGTTAGAAGAAAGAAAATATATAGAAATTAAATTAAATAGAAAAAAAATTAAACAAAAACAATAATTTGGGACACACCTAGGCGCCTTGTAATTTTCTTTTTTTTTTCATTTATTTTTTGTTTGTGTACGGTATTGGTTTTCGGTTTAAAGATGATGAGTTGAGAGACTTGGATTTTTTTGTTTTGATGAATTATATTCTTTAATTAAAATTTAATTTTTATAAATATTAATTATGTTTTGTTATTTTTGCTATTATTTTATTTCAATTTATTATAAATAAATATATATGTATTTTAAATTTTTTTGATTTTATTATAGTCATTTTTTTCTGTTCTTTTTTTTTAATTTAAAATTTTATTTGACGATCATTTTTTTTCGTTTTAAATTTTTAATTTTATGATGATTTGATCCTCCACCTTACCTGGCGAAGCTTTTGAATGCCGCACTTTGGGGATTTATACAAAGCGGCACACGGCCCGTTTGAAGTTGTTCGGCAATAAATTTATGCATTTCCTCTGGAATATAATAAACAGAATGGAATACAATTATTATAATATATAAACAAATTACAAATTAACTAATTCGATATTTTAAAATTATTGATCCAATTCAATCGAAGAGTTTTTTTACCTGATCTGCCTATATACAATGCTTCGTACAACACTAACAAAACACATTCCGCTCAAACACTGTCAAAAGACCAAGATTACTTCCTTTTTAATCAGTTAACCCAATGCTAAATGAACTAACCAACATCTCATAAGGCCTATCCTAGAAAGGTAGCCACACGACAATAGAAAAACTTAAGGGAAACCTGTGTTTAACTACCAATTCTTATTTAAAATTCATGAAGATATTGTCGGTCACTACGAGGTGAACTTCAATAAAAACAACTTTCAAACCTCGAGTAAGGTTTGACTTTATGTCTTCTAATAGTATGACAGTCATACAAATGTTGTTCTATACTTACATTGTTAGCCAATGTAGTTCTAGACTTACATTCGAAATCCTGTTTTTCTGTGTCATTGTTGTTATAGACATACATTCGTATTTCCACACAATTATGCTAGTGTTGTTGTGGGCATACATTACAAATTTTATCTCACTAAACCAGTGTTGTTCTGGACATACATTCCAAATTCTATTTTTTTACGCCAGTGTTGTACAAAACACTCATTCTAAATTTTATCCCACCACGCCAGTGTTGTTCTAAACATTCGCAGGTGTTGTCGTGGACAAACATTTCAGAAAATTTCTACATAGGCCAAATTGAAATGTTTACAGAAATTGCCTTCGTTTATTCAATAAATACGACAACATTGGCGTGCTGGGAAAGAATTTTAAATGTATGCTTAAACAACACTGGCATACAGTATAATTTATTTGGAATGCGTGTGTACGACAAACCGCCCAAGTGGCGCAGTGGTTAAAGCTGCGGCAGTTGGAGCGGGAGGTACCGGGTTCGAATCCGACTCGAGGCAGGATGCAGAATGGGTTTTTCACCTTCGATCGTTTGGGCGGTGCGATCGGTGGTGAAAAATGAACATAATCTGGATCCTCTGTCGTGTTTAGAATCCTTGGGCCGACCCATCTTCCATGTCAATACTATAGGACTGACATGGAGCTATGCCATGCGCAGATGGCTCTACGGAAAGACTCGGACCTATAGCCGTATAGAGTGGTATCACAACGGATCAAATTTGGTATAAGTGTGCGATAGCAGCCACATCAACTTAACTTAACTTTTTATGTGTACGACAGCAAATTGAATTTGGAATATATGTTCAGAACAACACAAGGCTGGATTGAATTTATAATGTATGTCTAACATTGACATAAAGAAATCGAATTTGAAATATATGTGTATAACAACACTGAAATAGTGAGATGTCATTTAGTATGTAGGACTACTGGTATAGTAACAAATAATCTAGAATGTATGTTGAGAACAACACTGGCCCTATAAGAAAGATTTTGGAATGTATGTCCGGAACAACATTGGCGTGATTGAATGGCATTTAGAATGCATGTCAACAACACTGAAATAGTAAGATGGTATTTTGGATGTATGTCTATAACAACACTGGCACAAGAAAACAGAATTTCAAATGTATGTCTAGAACAACATTGGCATGGTTAGGTGGAATTTAGAGTATGTTCATTACAACATTGACAGCCAAAGTGTTAAAAAAAACATCATTTAGGCAAAAAAACGAATACAATTGGATATGAGGTCAATGGATAGATAAAGGTTGATGAGCATACCTTTATATAATTGTTTCAAATATACTATCGCATAATTGCCAATGTTCTCGAGAAATATAAGGATACTTGTGTTGTAATAGACCAATAACAAATATATATATTTCTTGTTTGACATTATGACAAAATGGTCGTCTTTGGGTTGAAGAGAAGCCCGAAAAGGTTCAAGAGGTTCCATTACATCCAGGCAAAACAGCTGTTTTGTGTGGTTGATGGGCTGGTGAAATCATCTGGATATTTAGTTCCAACAAGACAGCGCTTACTTTCACACTTCGGACCAGTGAATTAGACAACAGTAATATTGTTAAAAGGTCACCACAAAAAACAACAATATATTTTCACTCAAAACATATTTTCTAGTGCCCCAGACGTTTAAGATTCTAAGAAATTTGAACTACGGAATGTTAACAATAAAAATTTGCCTATCATATAATCTGCGGTGTGAAACCAGAATCATAGTAACATTTTAATCGTTCGAATTAAATGCTATAATCAATTTACACATTTTCGTGTTTGTAGAATTTGTGGTCCGGAAAGTATTCAGATTTAACTGTATGTATTGTAAGAATATAATTTGAAACGTTAATGTCGCACAGTAAGAATAAATTTGATAGTCCATAAATAATGAGGGATTAAAATACATAACGTTATGATTATATATGTAATCCTATTATATTATTTTAGCATTGAAATACCAAGAATAAATTCTAACTTTGTCTACTATCTTATATTAAAGAAAATATTTGGAAAAATAATAAATTTATTGTTACTTCTAACTTAAAACCCAATATCAATTTTCTAATAATGGATACAATTCCAGGAAAATCGAAACAAAACAATGAAATTTCTAAAATATGTAGATACGTATACATTACAACACAGTCTACGAAGCTAATTCCAATAAATCGGTATATATTGATCACGTAATATAAAGTAATTTATTCACGTAGCCCCTAACTAATAATGAATTATTAAAAACAAAATAAAATTACCTTTAACTTGCTGAACTGATGTCAATTTCCTTTCCCAAACATCATCAAACGGTTGTGTTGCTGATGGTTCAAAATCACCGGTTGAATATTGTCGTATGCCCGACGATGTTGTAAAACAGCATTTACACATGCACGAATGGTATCGTAATCGTCCCTCATCAAGATATGGATGGGCAAGAGCATCAATAACTGATATACGTTTATCCGGGTCGAATACCAACATTTGACACAATAAATGTACTGCCTCGTGTGTTGCATGTGAACTTAGTGTATAGAGAGCTGACAGTGATTCTGGTTTTGGTGCACGCCGTAACATATGCGTTCGTGCCCCCTCGCACGCATGCCTCATATCTTCCAATGACGGTGTACCTAATAGCTCGGTTATTAATTCGAGTTGTTGGACAGGACTTTGTGCTTGAAATAGAATTCTCCTTCCTAATAGTTCACCAAATATACAACCCACACTCCATACATCAACGGCGGCGGAATAATGTCGGGCACCCATTAATATTTCGGGTGCTCGATAGTATTGCGTCACAACTTCTTGTGTCATGTGCTTCGATTGATCGGGCTCTTCAACTCGTGCTAACCCAAAATCACAAATCTATACAAAAATAAAATAAAAAAAATTGGATATATAACCTTTCGACATTTTTGTACAAATTTTATATAAAACATACTTTTAATACACAATTACTATTAACTAGTAGATTGCCGGGTTTTATATCTCGATGTAATATTCTGGCTGAATGTAAATATTTTAATCCTCGTAATATTTGATATAAAAATACTTTTATGTGATCAGCTGAAAGATGCTGTGGTGATACTATAATTTTATGTAAATCAGATTGTAACAATTCGGTTATCACGTATCTGATTTTATCGTTTTGCGAAAAAACTTAGTTAAGGAAAATTTTATTTTTGTCTTTGTTTTTGAGGGTGTCGAGGACACAGAAAATTCTATTATACATTGTGGATAATCTAATAATCCATCAACATATAATTTTTTAATGGCTGTAATATAAATTATTATGATTAAATAAAACAGTAAAATATGGTGACTAAGCCATTATCTTCTTAGCCTTTATCCAGTTTGTCTGTGTTGATTTTTTTGAAGTGGTCGTTTTTATTGTACATTATATGGTTATATCGAGTTAAGTAGTTGTTCTGTTATGTGTGAAAGTCAAATCAAATTGTTATATATATCCATTACTGTCAACGAACACCGAACCATTCTATATAACCCACAGCACGATTTTTATCTGCATCAAATCTAATATTAATAAATAATGTAAATAAAAAGAAGAGTTTATTTTCCAGACAACCAACCAATACTAGTAGTAGCATACATTTTTCCATTTCATTTTTTTTGTTCATTCTATTCTTCAACTTAAAATTGAAAATTTTTTCTCGATACGAGACTACCATATAAAGTAAAATATGTTGGTTCGTTCTACACAACATTGATTAATAAAAAACAGAATGGAAATGAAAATACATATTTTAACCTGAAGGCACGAAAAAAATTATATATTTTACCCCAACTATGGTGAAAATTAATAAAAACCACATTGTCACCCACTCGTAGCGAGGAAAAAACATACGTTTTAAAGTTTTGTTTGAGTTCGAGAAAACATTTTTTTTTTTAAGATTCTAAATCCTAAAAAGTTGGCCATTTTTTTTCGTGTCACGTTTTTCGTCGTCGTATCAATTAAAACTAAACCGTGTTCACAAATTGAAATAAAACTTGTATACAATTTTAAACTAGGATGTTTAGGAATTTTATAATTTTTTTTAATGCCTAAACTAACTCTAACCATCATTTCATAAAATAAAATCATAAATATTTACAAAAAACAAACCAGAAAAACTTTTGTTCATAACACGTGAGCTAGTAAAAAATATATACAATTGTTTGTTTTATGTAATTAATGAATAATTATTTTATAAAAACTATGACAAACACAAAAATGTGTAGAGGTGTATAAAACAAACCTAACTCGAAAACTGACACTTTTAACCATGCGCATGAGGTAAAACTCAATACGTCCAATAGTAATCAGCTGTTTTTGCCAACCTTAAATTGCTCAACTTTTTATAATATCCCGACCAAAATCAGCATTATTAGATAACATAAATTAAGTCTCAACCCGTGGAGTGTCCACAAAAAACTGTCAACTGGTTAGAAGGTAGTGTTTAACCACAAACATAATATAACCAGACGAACCATTGAGAAAGAAAGTTTGGTATAATAATCAAATGAACCCAATATAAAAATGATAATTTTTTTACTATTGCCATCTATTTATACAAAGAAGAAACACCAATAAACACTAAAATAATACAAAACGGCTCCTCTTACATTAAAACATATAGTTCAATTGTTGATTTTTTTGATAATGTCGTTACTACAATTTAAAATATTATTAGTTTATACAAGTTTTTAATGGTGTTTCTGTTTTGTATAAATAGATGGCAATAGTAAAAATATATCATTTTTATATTGGGTTCCCTGATTATAATACGAAATTGGCCAAATTGTCCATCCCAATGGTTCGTCTGGATATATTGCGTTTGTGGTTTAACACATATATGATAAAGATAGGAAGAGATAGCTCTTATAGATAAAATCAATCCACTGTCAATTGTAATCCCCAAGAAATTTGACCTAAGAGAATAAACAAAATTGCCGATTTATTACTCTGCTCAACACAAAAATAAAGATACTCGCAATGATAATACTTGACACAATGAAACCTACGACCAATGCAAAATTCAGAAACGAATTAGGTAACTTTAGACTAGAAAGAAGTTGAACCGATCACACCAAAGGTTATGGTGGTTCATGGTAGATCAGTACTGTCAGCCAACTATGTAAGTGTTAATTAGATGAACCACTGAGAATCAAAAAAACTAATCGCTTTGCAATCGACCAACCGCTAGTCCTCGCTAGTGCTCCAGTTTTTATCTTTGCTAAATAACCCATAGTAAATAATAATAGTAAATTTAGCAAAGACAAGAACCGAACTACTAGCGGTTCCCTAGCGGGTACTATCGGTTGGTCGATTGTAAAGCGCAGCTACTATCTATTTAGGATGTTTTATACATTTCGTTTCGGTTTAAATCTCACAGTAGTTACGCCTCTAGGTTAAACTACTTCATCGCGAAGCTTTTATAAATAATTTTTTCTTGGAGTTTCTAAGTACGACCTTTATATGGTATTATATTCCTAACTAAGCTACCAGCAGGAATACAAACACCATGCTTAGATTTTTATCTCAGTCACAGAATCAAACAAGAAGCGTCGCGTATTCTCACAAATTAGGGCTAACTATAAATTTCAGAGTCACACAAAATCAACAATTTATCTATAACATTTCATTCAAAAGAAATAACAATTTTCAAATTGCGAGCAACTGTGTATCATGAAATACATTTCAGAGATTTTATTACATTTGAAAAATATAATTTTCTGAAATTGTAATGCTTGAAGCAATGAAGTTATTTTTATGGTTTCCGAAATGTTTCTAATTTTGTTTTTTGATTAAAATTTACATGTTTCGATTAAATTTTACATTTCGTTTTCATTCCTCATTTAAATATATAATATGTACATGCAACAGGCTTTGTAAAAATTTCGATATATGTTCTATATGCTGTCAAAAGAATATAAATAACTATATAATGTTTATCGTCATTTTAATATCTGTCTTAGGAATTAAGAACCAATATAAATTACTGTTTTAGCTTTAAATAAAATCATTTAAAAAAGGATACATTTCTTGAAAAAAGTCCAAATGCGGTGGTTGAAGTATATCTAGTGCTGATAGTACCTGAAACGAGAACAAACAAAACATTAATCAATTTATATAAATAGTAGTTCTAAAACTATATACAATTCAAAGTCACATTGCACTATTATTAATAATTCGTGATTATCTACACTAAGAACTCGCTTTGCGTCGTTTCACTTTGCGTTTTTTCGAAATTGCGTCGTTACCTTATTTATACTGGTATTGACCCAACTGCATTTTTTAATCTGACTGAAAAACAACTGTCAGAACTTTACAAGGTCGAGGTAGAAATAAAATAAAAGAGGCCGCTAAATCTGTACCAGTATTAAATGCAAGGATAATGTCTCGTACAAGAAGTAGCTCTATGATAAAAGGTTGTACAGAGAATACCTATAAGAAAATGATAATCCAGACAAAAGCCAATAAATAAAGCCAACTAATAAAAATGGAACTGATACCATCTCTGCTGATTGATTATTTTGATTTAGAATTAAAATCATTAATTCATGACCGTGGTTATGACCCAAACCAAGCTGCAGGATGTGTAAAGTGAGCAAAGAATGATTAACTCATAAAGTTTGGGATTTTACTTGTGCTATTTTTGAAATAAAAGCATGTTGCAATAAAGGAAATTAAGACTTTAATGCCTTAGTTTTGGTAGATAATGGTCACCCAGAGTATACATTGATGATCTGTTAGAAAATATCAAAATTGTATTTATGCCACCGAACACCGCATCCCTAATATAGCTTATGACCAGGATGTAATTTTAAATTTTAAGTTATTATTCTCGACTTAAATTTGAGAAGTTAAATCATCTGGCATGGACGGTGTTTGCCGTCATCTGGCATGGACGGTGTTGTAATATCTAACGAGGATTCAATTATTCAATTATTTTTTCTTTTATTTTTTATTAATAAAAACTGTTAAAACCTATCTTTACTTATAGAAAATTGTAATCCACTTTGCGTCGCTTCACCTTACATCGTGTTTTTGGAACACATCTACGACGCAAGGCGAGGTCTTGATGTATAGAAAAAACGTCGTTTACATCATTAATTCAATCAATCAATTTATCATTTCTCTATCGTGTTTTATCTAAAATCAATAAATTTAAGATTTGTGTTTTACCTCATAAATTCACAAAGTATATGCGTGCACAACTTATACGAGTAAGTACATATATATACATACATACATGGTAAAATTATGTTGTTTTCTTTGATTGTTTTATTTCTTGATCGAAATCGTACAAAACAAAATGTATTTATCCTGAAGAAAATCCAAACCATTTTGTCATGTATTAATAAATTATTAATAATCTAGATTTATAAAAGAGTTATTGACTAATTGATCTTAGTTAAATCAAATATAATCGTCTTATTTAAATCGATATTTGTACGTCGGTGATCGCGCGCTTTTTATGATCTTTACTATCCATAAAATTCCAAAAGATTATATAAGATCATTGAACTGCATAACAAAACCAGTTAACTTGATATACAACAAACCATCATCAGAACAAAGTCCTTTTGAACAACTATATATGATATATATGGATGGATATGTACAACATAACGATAACGATCGATGATTTACGATCAGAGATGATCATCGAAATTTTAGTGTTACGTCTTGAACAAAAACGTAAAGGAAATATTTTTCTATCTTAAAATTTAATTTCGTTTTAAGGTCATAAAAATTTAAATACTTCAACCATGTCAATTTATTTAGTTTTGGTTTTGAATTTGAAATGTTTGTTTTGTTTAGTTTTTGTTTGCCTTACTTGATATATAGTGCGAATATCAAGTGTGTGCAATTACATAATCGATACTTTTTATATTTTACATATTCATCCTTTGTTCGATATTTTAATAATTTTATTATAGATTTATTTGATATTTAAGTATTTTCCCAAAACTAAAATCTTGATCGTGAACTATTTATAATTATTTATTTATTTAGTTTTCAATGGTTAGTTTTGTATTTCTTTTATAGACGTATATACAAATAGATTCCTGTTTCGATTCGGTTGAATAATAAAACTAAAATTTTTAGTTTGAAATGGTCATTGATCGGACCTCGAACAATAAAACAAAATTTTTTAATTGCTATCGTTTTTATTATTTTTGGGAATTTTGTTTAGTTTGACTACACTTGATCTTCACATTTACATCAATTTCCCCCAAAACACAGACGTGGCTAGAAATAAAATTTAAATCAATACGTTATTGTTTGATAGGTATACGGATGTCCGTTCGAGCTAATGTTACTACACGCATTTATAAGCTATAAATAATATATGCAATGTGGCGAAACTAGGATTAGAATTTTCATTCGCCATTAATAAATGTGTCACCAAATTAAAATGTTCACAATATGTCAACATAACATAACTCGTTAAAAATTTGCTCCAATTTTTATTCGATTACACAACATCGATATATAAGTATATATATTTGAATATTATGAAATTGTGTTGTCTTAATTAAGAGAACGATCTAAAAGTTGGAGATCTTAAATGTTTTTCCATTCATCATTCGATACACATATACATGTATGTATACATTTTTTAATCGGACACGTTTCACTTGTATACTACTACACAATACTGTGAAAAACCTATCAACAATCTTATTATATAGAACCTCTAAGAATAGATAATACATATAGTAATAAAAAAAAATTCAAGATTCTAATAATGCAAGAAGCATAAGAAAAAAACTATACAAGGAATAAAAATAAAGAAATCAAAAGGTCGTTGTTCTTGGGTCGTCGTAAAACTAACTTAATGCAAATGAAACATGTTTTTCTTATAATGAAAATTCTTTTCAAGTTTTCGATAAATACAATAAATGGTTTTTTATTTCTTATTTATAATAAAAGGATATTATAAATTAAATAATCATTTTTATTGATGATCTAAATGTTGAGTTCATGTGTTTATTATGTGTTACTGATTGTTGATATTATATTCATATTGAAGATCAAACAGTATATTTTACACTATCTAATAGAGCACGTAAGTCTGATGCATTTCAGGTGTCTTGAAAATTCATAGCCTCAACCATCATCAATATTAATCAGTAATAATCGACTTAGACAATTCACTTATCTTTACAAATGTTTGTCATACATTTCAAGTACGTCATACATTATAACTCAAATTTTTTATAGTTTCCACGAATACTGATAAACAATAAAGTTAAGCGATAAATCGTTTAGTTTTGAAACAAATTGATAAGGTTCTTAATCAATTTAGATAAAAATTTTGATTTTTAATAATATTCGACAACTCATGTTTAACATGTTTGACTTTAGAATAAAACGAGGTTGGCTAAATACTAACTAATGTTCAGTTTGGATTTAACTCTCAGACTGAATAGCAGCACTGAAAACCGCAGCTCAAAATGTATAAAATTGAATTTCAACATGAATTGTCTAACATATTGTGGGAAAATAATGGAAGTTATTATTGATTATTATAGACACGTTTGTTTAGAATAAACAGGATTTCTGTTAATGGCGAAAAACACATGCAATAATGTTATCCACGAGTGTATTATGATTGAGCATATGTAACAATATATTTTCCTCACACAGTTACTGACTCAGAGATTTATACATGAACTCATTACAATAATACAACAAAAAATACAACAAATTGAAAATACAACAAAAAACCGATTTTTTTTAAAAATATGATAAAACTTGCTAACATATTTTTTTCCATCCAGAGTTAAAATGGTTTTGATAAAAGTGCTGTATTGGGTAATATTGTGTTTTAATCAGAAGCACTATTAAACACATAAAAAAATTAGGATTTTATTTTCGATTTATCTTAGAAATGCATGTTATCTGAAATAATTAACCCAATTGTTTGAAAATTGTAAAATCCATTAAAAAAATCCAATTTCCGATGGGTCTGTATTTGACGATATACTATTAAAATAATTTTAAATTGAATAATGAATATCACTGGACTTGGTAGAAACGACTGACTTCCATCTATCGAGGGTTTTATTCCCAAAACTATATAATTGGAGTAATTGTTGCTATCGTCATGATCGTAAGTAATCTTTTGCAATCGATGGGATAAATGAGCCACTGCTGTTTGTGGTGTTCATAAATTATACATCCCGGATATTTTGTTGGTAACAAACTTTTATTCAAGTCATTAATGACATACTCGGCATATGCTTGATTTCCATTTATACAAAAAATATAAAACTCCGTACAAAGCACATATCACACTTTACTGTGCATATGTTTACATCGTTCATATACATTGCATATTTACAGTAAATATATAGCAAATGATGATAGTGGTCACACAGACCTACAGGTGTTCAGTATAGATGAGATGATCTTATTGTTAAAGAAACTTCAACTAATAATAAGGCATTGTTGATATTGGATCATGCACCTGGACATCCAATGAAAAAATCGGTTGGAAATGTGCATATTAGTTAAATTTTTGGCAAAAATATACAACACCTATGTGTAGTGACCAAATATCAAAAACAATGTTTCAAAATTACTACCCTGAAGCGGAGGATTAAGTTGTCCATGTAGTGACTGAAACAGGAAAACACGTAACTATCAACAAACTGTGAAGAAATTATGAAGGAATGCACAAACAAATTTAGAGAAACAGAAGAAACAACTCCGAAAGATAAATTGATAATTTATCAATAGTAAGTTTCACTGATCTAAAACAAGAATATTTAAAAATTCCTTTTTTCATATAATAAACAACGTTTATTATATGAAAAAAGGAGTATGGCTGTAAATACAGTGATGATCAAAATTTTTCGGACAAAATTTAATCTACACAATTTATAATTGACTCCACAAAACTCATAAATCAAGCGACCAACCGCATAAGAAATATTAAGACAATGAAAACCAAAACAATCTAAAAAATAACCAAACGGTCAGTGTCAAAACATTCAGAAAATATAACACTTTCCTGGCAACTTCAAAAGCGTTAATTCCAACTAATTAGTCGCAATAATAGTCCCAGTAAATAAGCAATTCATAGTCTAGTGAAAAAAATTTAAAAGGATTTTGGTTGCAACCCTTACAGTTAATACAAGAACTCTACCATATAAAATGTTGGAAGAAGATGACCAATTTCACCGCAAAATCATATTCTGTGTTGAAGCGCATTTTTGGCTAAACAGCTTCGTCAACAAACGGAATATGCGTTATTGGTCAGGTGAAAACACCATGTCTTTCAAGAAACAGCACTGCCATGCTGATGTCATTGGATTGTGCCTTCATTGATGAAAATGACAATCACGTTACAGTCAATGTAAATAGCTACAGAACCATGTTGCAACGTTATTTCTTGTCAATTACATGATTGTTTCAACAAAACTGTGCGACATGCTGCACAGTGACTCTAATAATCGACTAATTGAAATCTAAATTCGATGAACGTGTTGTATCCAGAAATGGTCCTGTCGATTGGTCATCTAGATCGTGTGCTTTAACACCGCTAAACTATTTTTATGAGGCTACGAAATGTGTCACCAAGTCAGAATATTGAGTTCAACAAATCAACAACTTTAACGGGTTCGTTTCAAACATATACGAACGATGTTGATTTTAATACATGAATATTTTGATTGTTTGAAGCCAATAATACAATTTTCGAGATATCTCAAATGGTTTGCGAAAGTCCTTATTGGAAAAATACTTTAAAAATAATTTAGTATCTTTAATAATGAGTTGCCCGAATAATTTTACTCACTGCGATCAGGGCATAATATTTTGCACTCTTAAAGGTAATTAAATACACAATATAGGATGTTTAACACCCAAAAAGTAAGAAAAAAAATAATCAAGGTTATTGGTGTTAAATCACAATTGCTTTTTTGATTAAAGTTTGTCCGAAACACTTTGCTCATCACTGTATATATATATATATATATATATATATATATATATATATATATATATATATATATATATATATATATATAACATACACATGAGGCACATCTTTTTTCATATTAAGTAAAAGGAAGGTCGACTGCAGTAAGTTAAAAGCTAGCCTCGGTAGTATAGATATACCAAATCCTAGCTGATTATCTTTTTATACAAAATAAATACACATACAACCAGTAACCTCTTAGTCCGAAAAAAAAATTATGCAAATTTGAAAGCCTGTCATTCCACCTTTCAGACTTGTATTGAAAACAACAAAACCAACATAATATTTAACACGGATGTGACGTCACAAAATCATTGGTTACACCCCTCATCAGTTAAAATAATAATAATACAAATAAAACTACACACGTATGTCTATGTAATAACCTTTACCTTGTTCTGGTGCAACTCGTAACGCGAAACGAACATAACAAACGTGTACGGTATATAATATATAAATGTTTACGTGTATGTATGTCTCTTTTTATTTGTTACATGTGACATGTGCTTAATCACTCATCCGGACGAAATACCAAACATATTTATCGACAAAATCTAATAAACGATTTGATACACCAAATAAAATACAACAATTTCATGGTGGCATGTACTGTAAATATTATATAGGCTATTTACTTTATAAACCGTTTAATTGTTATGACGCATATGCCATGGGAAAAAAACGTACATGACTCAAATTATTTCTTTGTTAATAATTATTTTGCTAATTTACGTTAGAACAGTAACAGATATAATATTTGTTTATGTATTAAGATGTGTATATTATTATTAGACAAAAATAAGTAAAATACTTTCTTTTACGATTTTAAGATAATATATTTATGAATGGAAGCAATAAATTCCGGTTGATCTAGTTAATTGCTATAATTTATATAAAAGTTATCTTATTAACATTGAATATATACAGACAAAGATTAAATAAGAATTTTCAGCCATCTATACCATAGTTGTTGCAAATTTTTAATTAATTTTCATTTAATTATCACAATTAAATTAATTAAAATACAGAAGTGCACACTCTGTTTGGTTCAAGCTATAGCATGACATCATTATGATGTTCGAAACATTAATTATGAAGTTCAATGATGTATTTTAAAACAAATACACATACACATACATATACTTTATCGTTCTATTTAGATTGCAATTGAAAATACGTGTGTACAGGGTAGTGTATACACAATAAATTAAGATTGATAAGTTTCTTATATTATAAATCTTGAAAAACGAGAAAATCAAACACGTGTAGAAGACGCATGCGTCTTCAAATTGATTACAGTATAAAATAGTTGTAAATATATGTACATATATTTGTGTTTGTCTGGATGTGTGCATATAATTAAATAACAAGAAAATCGTGTATGCTCGAAGCAAGTGCATACTTTTCCAATTGATACATTTTTATACTCGTGCATAGACGTATTTATATATATATATATATATATATATATATATATATATATATATATATATATATATATATATATATATATATACACATTACATTGCATTTATATCCACTATACTGAATAAATAGTTTATGTTCCCTTATCGAAAATAATTTGTCTGGCGACAACATAGATCTCTTGTTATATATGGACGAGTACATACAAAAATATTCATTATGAATATTTACATAAAACACAAAATAGTTAGTACAGAATGTAATTGCCCTAAAAATAAAATTGACGTTTTTATTTTATTTTTTTTATAAAATTACATAAATTTATCATTTTAATAGAGAATTCTTATCTATGTTTCAATATAAATGTTAGTATATAGTTTATATGCGCGCCTCTTGATTAAATTTCGCCACTATTTACATAATTTTTTTCTAACGCCTAAAATTTACGTCATTTAATTTTTTCCAAAATATTAATAATACTAATAATTTATCCAATAAAAATTATAAACAAACATTAAATTTATATATGTTAAGAATAATTTAGCTATAGACGATAAAAATGATTTTTAATATTAAACAGATAAAAAAATTTATGTTTATTAATATTTTGGTTTACTACTAACAGTTTGTATATATAAAGATATTAATTAATAGCTTTATACGCTATTAGTTATAATATATTAGAGATGGAACACTATTTCGAACCCATACAGTAAAATTATCCGTAACCTTTTTTTATTATTATGAAACAAATTGTCTAAAGTACAAGATCAAAAAGAACAAAACTGTGTAATTAAATATAAACAAATGTAATTATCCCTCTGTGGGAGATTAGTATATAGTTTGGGTTTTAAATTTTTAATACAAATAAACAAATCCAACGACCATTATGTAATGCTTCGACAAAACTATAATTAGAGTCCTAAAAATTCATTATTACATTATTATTTTCAATTGGACTACCCTGATATTAAACATTTTGAGATGGACAATCAATAATTCTCGTTAATTATTGTCCATTGAATCAGGTAGTTCCATTCAAAATAAAGTGTTCAAGTTTGAATTAACATTTTAAATTTGACGCCATTTGTATTTTGTGTACTCTACTGGTTTCCGTTTTGACAGCTGTTAAGTATTGCGATAAGTAAATATGGAGTAGAGTACGATTGAACTACGCAGAAGTTGGAAGAAAATTTCATACAAAATATGGAAAAACAAATTGTCCTACAAACTCCAATATTCAAAATATTGAAAATAAGTTTGAGGAAACTGGTTCAATTCACGATCAAAAAAATAAAATATACGACTGTAGTATTGGTTGTCAATAAAATATTGCTACTGTTAATGAAATGGTTAAACATATCAATTTGTATGCATAAAACAAAGCACTTTATTCAATATTTTGGATCATCATCTTAAGTTTTACCAAATACAATTATGTAAAGCCAATTAATCATGAATTACGCCGTGGATTTGTTAATTGGACTCCTGCAGCAAAAGAAGAAAAAAATTCTCGATGAGGAACTGTTAATTGTTCACCAAGATCATGTTATCTAACATCATTAGATTTCTTTTTATGGGGTTTAGTTTAAGAGCAAAGTTTACGCTAATAACACCTCAAACCATTCAAAATCTGAAAGAAAACAATTGAGCCAATTAAACAAATTGAACCACAATTATATCAACATATTTTTTTGTGTATATTTTATACTATGTAATCTGTTTCAGGGCTCAAGGCTCTCCAACTCTTTCGTGGTTCGCTTATTTATACATACGTCCTAGTAGGACGTTCAGCTATAGGTCCGATTAGCTTAGAATCACCTGCGCATTGCATAGCTCCATGTTAGCCTATAAGTACTGGCATGGAAAATGGGTTGTTGGCCCATGAGTTCTGCACTCCAACCGGATAGGATCATAGATGTGTTCATTAACAACACCAATCGTAATCAGATAATGAAAAATCCCTTTTGCATACTACCACTATCGGGATTCCAACCTGGTACCTCCCGCTCCAACTGCCAGAGCTTAAACCACTCTTATGGTTATGTGACTACTGTTATATTCAATATTAGATGTCTGCTATTAATTAAAAAATTTAAAAGTTTATTAAAATTTGAACACACTTTTTCTAAAACTGTCAAGAAGATAAGTTGTAACTTAAAATCATGGCGTTAAAATGTGAATAACCCTCCGTTCAGGATCTTATGATTTTCGTACTTTTATAAATTACTACATTGAATAATAAAAAATTAATATTTGATAACTTCCCGACATTTTGGCAATGAACCGATAACCAAGCCAATCACAGAAGATCAACTATTTGTAAATTGTGTTTGTTAACCAAGTATACACACGAATCTCATATATTAAACGGAACGGAAGTGGTGTTTACTCAGACGATTGGTAAATCTTATAAGAAATTCTCACGAATTATGTGATCCTATGTAATTAGATCACTATGTGTGACACATTATAACGTGAGGTCTCTTTTGACGTACGATGTTATTTTAATTATCTATAGTAATGTTGAGAACTTAATAAGTGTATAAAAATATCGAAGGTTACTGACGGACAATAATTCATCTCTCTTTCTTTATAAGGAGAAGGTATATACTAGTAAAATTAATCCATTTGTATATTATTTGTACACTTCTAGGATCAAAACTTGATTGAAGTGAGATTTTTCAATTTCGATACATTTTTTTTTTATAAAATGGAAACATGGGACACTTCTCAAGAAGCTTAAAAATAACATACCTTTTCTGTTTTACCTGAAATTGGTTTTTAAGAAAATTAGACATATGGAAAGAAAGGAATATATTGCAGTTTATCGCATCTTTTCGAAATCGATAAACTTTTCGTGCAATTTGAAAAACAGAAAAAAATATTTTAGGGTTGAACAATGATATAGTTTATGACGAATTCCAAGAAAAATTTACTGATAAAACACAAAAAAAAAAACAACAGCAAAGTATTACAGAGTAAACCTATGTCATTTCCTAACCCAGTGAATTGGGCAAATAAATTATGAACTGTTCAATTCCATCGGGTTGAACATATCCGACGTGTGACCTGTGTGTTTACACACTAAGACCACAACTAAATATTGTGGTGTATCGTAATTGTTAAAATTAATAATATATACAAAAATTTGCTTTTGGAAAATAATCAAAAAATAATACAACAACAAAATTCTTATGTCAAATCATAAGTGTGTAAATGAATGTGACCGTGACGAAAAAGATAAAATTAGCTAATGTCTCGACGTGTAAAGTGTGACGGGTGGTGAATGTCAAAATTATCATTTATGATTGGATGATACCACCTGTCTTGATACAACATATCGTATATATTAACTCTTTCCATATTACATACTGTGACAGTGTCCGAAGGTATCAAAAATCTTGTCTGATCCAAATGACCGGCAGTGCTTCGGTAATTGCATACACTGCTCGGGAGCTTATTGAATGCTTATCTGTATTATGTAAGAATTGTAGTCTATAATTTGTCTTTCTCGTTATACCCAACGTATATGAAATGTTCTCTGTATTCGAGTCACAGACTGGCAAATGAAATAAAAGAAAGATTAAGTAAGCCATACATAGTGTATTTATTACACAACTGTATAATGGAAAAAATGCCAAATATATCCTCAAAATATTATAAAAACGTGTTCGAATAATCAAATGGAAGTTTGACAGTACTATTGGGACTAATGAGTATTTAAATTCAGCAATACCACAGTAGAATATGGGACAGTCCAGTATTAAACAACCTTTATCCAGGTTTTAAAAAATAATGTGGCTGGCAAAAAAAAACCGACACATCAAAACACAAAGATATGTGCAAAATAGAATTAATAGTATTATGACTAGTTTGATAACAAATTTGACTCAAAATAATATCGAAAGCTTTTGAAAAGGAAAACTGTACAGCTGATGACTGAAGATTTTAAAAATGAATAGATTGCTATTTGAACTGCAGGCTATACAAACAACCAAATTACTCTATTGACAGATAATGTATCGAAATTTCTAATGAGACTAAAGTTTTACATCGTTTAAATATACAATGGTTATATTAGACTACTTAAACACAAAAATCCTATTTAAAACGCTTCTCTTGTTTAAAACCCTGAAGAATAATCCTCAGTAACAGTAGTCAGATTTTTTGGTTACATGCAGCCAAATGTCCTTTTTTGACATTCTTACTAAATTCTTTTTATCGATATAAACGAGTAAATTGTTATTATAATAATTTAAAAATTTGAATTGCTAATTAATAAAATTAAATCTTGATATATGTACTTACATTATCGTGTTTAAAAAAACATAACATTTTCAATTCACGGAATACCCGTTTCGATGAGACTAGCGACTGAAAAACATTTGGCAATTTTTTTAATGCCACACGATGTCCATCTCTGGGATCTGTCACAGCCCTGTAAATAAATAAAGTAATAATAATTAATTAAATATACCAATATTAATTGCAAAAAAAATGAATTTTTAATTATGAAAGCTAGTCATTTACGCGTATGTAGCTAGTTACTTAAAACATAACTACATACATATATGTATGTGTGTAAATACTCGTATCTTCAAAATACTATTGATTTTTCCAACCATAAAAAAATATTCCACAAACACTTTCACCGCGTAGTTTAGTTTATTTATTATTATTACTAGTGCAAACTATTTATACACATATGTAGACATGTACATATATAATGTAATTTCAAAACAATGGATTTTATTAATATACGAGGTACTAAAAAATAAACTTAATTATAATTAATATAATTAAAAACGAGAATGAGAAACAATTTCCGTAGTTTTGCATTACCATGAGAAGCAAGTTACACGGGATGTGTACTCGAATGTTAACGATTTTCTTTAGTTTTATTTGAGATGTAACTTGATTCCATCGCTTTGAGATCCTTTTATGTTGTTGGTATACCAATGTTTGTGTATGTACCTATATATACAAACAAAATGAAAATGTTTTATTACACCTGGCTATTTATGTCTTCCCGGGCAAGTTACGTACATATATACATGCACTAAACATTTTATTGTTTTTGATTTTTCGGTTCTTTTTCGGCGTTTTAGTATCTTACATATTATTATACATATTCCAAGACAACATAATATTTTTTTTTATTATAAAAATATTTTATTATCTCGACCTGTGTGCGTGTCATTCTCATTATTATTATTTTTTATATTTTATTATAAAAATAACAACAAACATGTTGGTATCTTATTAAATACAAAATCTCTACATCACATTTGGTTACATTTATATTTATTATGCGCTCATCTAGAATAATAATTTGAACATAATCTCAAACTCTAAATAAAAATTATTTTAATAACATCAGAAAAATTAAATTAATCACAAAATTATATTTGATTAATGATAAATGAAAATGTGTAGATTCAATAATTTTAAATATAAATCCATGCATATAACCTTATACACTTTTGTCTTCTACTTAAAGTTTTTTCCTGTATTTAAGAATCATTATCCCAACAAAAATGTATTTTTAATTAAACCAAATCCGTATGGAAAAACTTTTTGTTATGTTTTATGATATGAAAATTAGATAATGTACAAATACATAATATTAATATTTGTATAGGCTGAGCTGTCTACAAAAATAAATCTTTAGTCGAAATTTTCAAAAGAAAAATAAATATGGACTAGGTTTTCTAAATACATATCTCACATATACATACAAAGTATATATGTTGGGCAATGCTAACATATTAGTTTATTATGATAACCAAAAAATTATTTAATCTCTACTTAAATAAACTAATTCATCGACCACTGTCGTCTTGGTCTTTATAGATGGAATAATAAGTTAATTTTGCTTATCTTCTTAAAGCAAAGATATTTTACTGGTTTATAATTAACAAAGGATTAGAAAATAATGTCATCTACTTTATTGAGTACAACGAATTTAAAATTCACACAAACTTTCTATTCCTATAAGAATGCAATATGTGTAATATATATATATCTTAATGTCACCTAATAAATTATTCAAATTCGATTAACGTATACTGTGTTGAATAACACTTTGGGAAACCCAATGACGTATTTTCAATCCTGTTTCGAACGAAAGAAATAGTTAGTATGATGAAATCTGCTGCATAAGTTCAAATGAATTCCGTAAAAAGTTTCTGTTTTTATGATATGAAAAAAATATGAATATGTTGGAATAGTTAGAGTTAAACAAATTTATTCCTAACTTAACAATCGACTCGTACTGACTATCGACTATCAGCTCTCATAATCAACATGAGAGCACGAACGCAAATTATAATCAACATATTTGGAACATAATCAACATTTTGGATTTTTCAGCCAATTTATACCCTGGTTCTATCATAATTGAATGAACGCATCCAGGATATTAAATTATAAAATAAACGATCGGTAACAATTAAAGTTAACTATACGCGGTGTTCAACAACGCTTAGAAAGTAATTTAAACTACAAAACCATCGAAAAAATTCAAAACTAAATAAATTTATACGCTAAACTTATCTTGGAAAGAAGAATGACTTACCATGCCACATGTATTAATAGCGATTACCCAAATATGGATGTAATAAAGATAATTTGACAAAATTGATAATTAAACTAGGTTTTTAAATAGTAAATTTGAGGCTAACTTTTTGCTTGATTAAGTTGATTAACCGTATATTTACTGGAAAATAAATGTTTTTCTTATAGTCAGTTAAAAGGTCATGACATCCACACTTAGATAGACATAGAACCAATTATGGTGATAATGAATCACATAACTCCCAAGTAGAATATCTAAACTTATCTCAGTATAAACAAAAAGCTCTCAATTTATGAAATCAACACCAAAGAAACAGCTTCTTACTCTTTGCATGACCTATCTAAAAAAAATCTTTCATTTTAACATCGAAAAAGGTAAAAAATTAATGTCACACATGTTTTAATTATAATGTGTGCTGAGTAATATAATATTGATAGAAAATTCGCAGGTATACACATAGTACATGACTCTTTATATAAACAAATATAATTATCTATAGAGACTATAAAACAATACACATATCAAGTTGATGAATAGAGTTTTGTCGGCCCACTCAATTTTATTAAATAAAACAACATAACAAGAACTTCTTAAATTACAACATTGATACACATAATAAAAATAAAATACTAATGGCATTAAATTATTGGCACATTTGTTCAAATATAATTTCACAATGTTTAAGACTCTTTAGCAAGCTTAACTTAACCCATTGAATCATCATAAATATATAAAAAAAATTATGTCACAATACAATATATATAAATATATACTTGAAATTAAATTACCTCAAGTCTCACCGTAGAGAGTGACATACAAATTTTTAATCAAATTTCATAATTTATGTTTATTTGTTTTAATAAATAATAAGTATAACCTAAAATATAATTGCAATCGACTTTTTTTTTAAACAAATTAGCAAAATAATTAATTTCATAATAGATAATATTTATATAGTTAAAATTTGTTCAGGGACTTTATAAATCTTGAAAATTTTTAAAGATTTGTTGACCTCTTTTTAAGATAAAACAAACTATATTAAATTGTCTTATATAGCATAAAGGTATTATGTACCATAAATGAAAATTTATCAAACCAAATTACTATACAAACGATCTTATATGTTCCGTTTTATTATGGTGTTAATTTTATTAACGTGATCATCTTATTTAACAAGTAGGAGGTTACTTTGGTCATATTCCATATATAAACATACTCGTATTCCGCGTGATATGGTAAAGGTAAAATTTTCGCTTCGGAAAGAAAATTCATACAGTCTGTCCATCAATTTTGACAATAGAGCTTTTATGTACACATAGTCAAGTGACGATACAAAAAAATTCACAAATATAAAAGTAGGTCACGTTATATGAATGAAAACTATTTATTTAGTTTAATTATACATACTTACATACATATAAATATTTGATAAAGCAAATATGTACGAATGTATTAAATTATACAACTACATCAAATTAAAGAGATTGAACGAATAATATAAAAGAGAATAAAAACAAAAACAATAAAAAAAGCGTCGCGACTTGCAATATTCACATTTCCATATTTTATTTATTTTAGATGTTTTATAATCATTAAGCGAAAAAAAACATTTCAACACAAAGCTTTTTTCCATGTGAGTATGCGATGACGTTAATGCAACAACGTATTTTCGCGAATACATTTTATTATTTAACACGTGCGAACGCTATATCCAAAATTAACAGTGCGATTCCCAATATACATACAAAAAATAAAATTTAGATCGTTACACAAGAAATTAGTTATATGTTAACGTATGTGGTTGGTATATACACATATGTTTGGCAATGTTTATTTATATATAGTTACATATCGATTTTGTGGAAAAACAAAACTAGATTAACAACTTAATTTAGTTAAATAAATTTTGAAAATAACTTAAATGCGTAAAGGAAACAATAATACAATAAGTACATAACCTTTTTATTTCGTTTCTCACCCTACAAGAGACGACTTACAGCTCACACAAGTCCACATGTGTATATATATACTGTATACATATGTACTCGTATTTATTTAGATTCTTGTTATTTTTAAGTTCATTTTACGAACGTTCACCTCATTGAAATTTTTATGTCTATGTTTTGTTCTTAAAGATTTGTATTTTTCATATTCTTGATGCACCATATATTTCTTGTAATTCGTCGCTGTTAGTTCAACACATCTCAACTATATACACATGTCAACCAACTACCACACCTGAAAGCATCCCTATATACATATACATACATACTAATATATAATGTTATTTCCGCTACTTCTCTTATACACCATGCTTTTTTTTATATAATAAATTAACCGTATAATTTACCACCGTATCCAAACTTGCGCGCTACTCGAGGAAAAATGGAAAAGAAAATTTAGATTTTTTGGACAAACAAATCGTTCTACTTTTGAAATAAAAAACATAAAAAATTGTTTTCGACACGCAAACAAATTTTTTTTATTTTTATAAAATTTGTTGGTATGGTTGTCATTGATGAAGGAGCTAAAAATAAAATGGTAGCTGGCTAAATTAAATAAACTTTTCTTTTCGTTTTAGAAAAAGCTCTATTTATAATACATATATACATACACACACACACATCAATGTGTATATAAAAAAATGTAATAAAATATTTATGAATGAAACCACGCATGAAAAGAATAAAGAAATGTATTAGTATGCGTACATATATCAAAAATGGCTTGGTAATTTAGAATTAGTCCTCTCTGTTCAATATGGTATAACGAGAAAAACCTTATTTTCGTAATATTATATTTAATTGATAACGTTTTACTTCTGTTAACCTATTTAAATTGAATTTGATAAATGATATAAAAAAGACAACATAATCATAAATGTTTATGTATATGTTTCTTCGTGTCAAAGTGCGTCAATTATATTGTACTTAAACTTAACTGTGAGAGTTTTACTCTGCTTCGAATATTTCGAAGACCCAATTACGTTTATTATTAATATTACAGTGCCCATACTCGTAATCTTATTATATATATATATGGTCTACGAATATGGGAGGTTGGTTTAATGTGTCAAATCCAGATGTCATGTTATTGTAAAACGATATTATGATTAGTTGACTACTTATTGAGGAGGTCGAGAAGTATGAAACATTTGGCTTAATCTAATAAAATCAAAATAAGGTTACAGTCAAAATGAGCATCAACAATAATCTGCGTTAACGCAAAAAGTACTCATTTGAAATATCCCCGAACAATTAGTCATGTATGGCTATTTCTCCATACCTTATTAGAATAATTAACTCTCTTTTTGATTTGATTCATAAACATACACTATGTCCAAAACATAGAGATGATACGATTGACCATATTGGTTGCATGTTTTAGAGTGATTCCACATTTTTAAACGACTGGGTATTTTTTGTTTGCTAAACGTTCCGGAGCAACATTAAGATGCGGATTAATATATAGTTGGGGTTGAGCGATATGAAGTGGCAAAATATTTGAGATTTTTAAAATTAGTTAATTTTGAATATATCATATAAAAAATACAATTCGAACTGCTAAGAATATCAATATACAAATATCAATATACAAGCAGACAAGTTAAGAGTGTTTGCCGAAATAAATGATTTTGAAAAAAAGCTCTACAAATAAAAAAAAAGCCTGAACTATAACAAAGAGATCATTATTTGAAATTATAATATAGTGTTCCAAAAAAATCCAAAAATAATATCACTAGGACACCATCCTTAACGAATTGAACTTACACAATAACCTTTGAAAAACAATGTATGAAGAGTTGAATTTGTAAAAATCCTATTTAAAAAAAGTTAAGTCACGAACATCTTCTACAAGTTACGAAGGCGTTACAATGTTTTTAAAACTATTTATGAGTGTGTCATTTAAATAAACATACATTAATAAACGTGATGGTCAGTTACACCTTTGTTTTTTTAAAAGTCGCAGTATATGGTGTTGCTTTGCATATCGAGCTTTACAGTCTCATCATATAATTTTTCAGTGTTGCATGGTCGCAGGATACTGAGATACCATCGAAACTATTCTAAAATAAACCTAATATACTCACTCCTACTTTATTCTCAAAAATTAGCTTCGGTATACAATATATATCTCATTCTATCAAAGATCGTAAATATCATTTCAAACATTATTTTAACGATATCTCCATATTATAGTCTTTGCTGGTCAATATATAAGTTTTTTTACTGACCTATTATATGTAATTCTTGTTATCATTTTAACTGTTTCATTCTTTCTTGTAATCAAAAGCTAAATTACCTATTTGCGACCACAGAATATGTATTGGGGTTGAGTTGATTGTATCCGGCTCACGTATTTTCCTTTATTTGGTTAAAAGCTTCTTTTGATCGATTACCATATATTCATACTAATACTATATCATATTTTAGAGGTTAACAAAACCTTTCTCAATATATCAGTTATTTTGGATGAGCTCCCAATGCGTTTGCTAGCTTTTTTTATAATATTTGGAAGCAATAATATTCATATACATATGTAAGTTTATTCGCCTTTACTTCGTTATACGCACCCAAATATTTATGTACATTCGTTCAATTCTATCAATTTTAAAATTAATACGATTAACTTTTAAATTAAAATTTGTTTAACTATCGGCAACCTCATTTCATTGCTCTAACGCTATTTTTGCTAAATATTGGTTACACCTTCCCAACTATACACACTTCTAGACAAACAATTTTTGTATCACTTATAAAACTATACAAATTCTATTCAAATACTTTCCGGAAAAATTTTAACTTGAAAAGCTTTCGTCATAACAGTCAAAATAATTTTTAAGAATTATTAAAACAATTCAACAGAAGCCATTGATTGTTTTTAGAATTGGATGTGATAGGTTCAAATCTATCGACAAAATCAAGATAGAAGAAAAAGTATCTAAAAACTAAATTTTTAAAGAGTTTTTACCCATTAAGAAAATAACCGATTGATATTATGAAGCTCAAAGATAAGACAATGAATTAATCGGATTTGACATCAGGATACTGCTTCAAATGACAGATTACGCGAAACGATGATCAGTTTAGATTTTTTTGTGTGAATTTGGCCTTTCTCCGATTTAAATCCAACAGAGAATTATATAATGTAAGTCCAAGGTGCATTGTGAAAATGACGCATTGCAATTAAATCGAAGTATGGTTCATTCACACCACCGATCGTAATCAAGTGGGAAAAATCCCTTTTGCATTCTGCCCCTATCGGGATTCGAGCCCGGTACCTCCCGCTCCAACTTTCTTGAATGATTTATATAAAAATCTTACCAAAGCGTTTGATCAGCATAAATAAATTTTTTTAATACTTCAATGGTTTTGTATTAATCGTGGTGTTAAAGGATTTTCGCGGCTTAACCACTGCGCCACCTGGCCGGTCTAGTAGTACTTGATATCACGAAGAATATATTTTTGGTATTTTTCTAATTTACTATGTATGGTCGATTCTATCAGAGATTAAACGGATATGTTCATGACCATAACCTCATCATATGATAAAATATCCAATCTTGAAAGAATTGATACATTAATTTGTATTTATACAAACTAACTTTGTTATAAGTTTCTAGTTAGACAGAACCTATACATAATTTTACTCTGGTTAGTATAGGGCTGATACATACACAATTCAAATTTATTATGTTTACATATATATCTATGTTGTTTAATAAATTTCAAAATTATAGCTTTGACCCACATTGAATTTCATGGTTATGCTAATCTTCTAATCACGTTATAAATGTATAATATAACTGCTCTAAAATTCAATTATGTACTTCTTCATCATATAAGTTTCGAAATTCGGAAACCCGAATAAAAAGTGAAATCTAAGCGCTAGTTTTAATGATAAAATAAATCAACACTATAGTAGAAATATATAAATATAAATAGAAGCAAAAATATTAAATTTATTTATAAACAATAAACACTAAAATATAATTACGACCTACGGCTAACATAGTACGAGTTAGTAAATGAAGCGTTGTCGCTATCTAATACGCCGATATTTTCTAAAACATGTCGATTTTGTATAACTTCAAATTTGCGGAATTAATTCGTTACTCGGTTTTACACCGATACGAAACCTACATAAATTTTCCGTCATCATATAAATAATATGTATATATATATATATACTCTTATACATAAATATGTATGAAAAGTGAAAAATAAAGGTCATACAATTGAATGGAATAAGATAAGGTCAAACAACAGAAACCAACCTAATTTAGTTTTTTTTTT
The DNA here is from genome assembly GCA_963932295.1 of Tipula lateralis. Lineage (NCBI taxonomy): Eukaryota > Metazoa > Arthropoda > Insecta > Diptera > Tipulidae > Tipula > Tipula lateralis. The sequence goes on from OZ010738.1 coordinate 53,195,990, forward strand.
TCACAATTTATAGACATTGATAAAATATTGTATTTTAGACATTCTGTTTACAAATTGATAATAATATGTAATATTGGTATTGTAATAATATACGAAAGTATTACAATCAAACTTGCCTAATCATATGAGACATATATGTTAATCATAAGTACGTATATATCCATATATTGACATTCTTTTTATTGTGACACAAAATATAAATAATAAACAAATTCTTCTTCTTTTAATAAACAATACATTATTTATTACACTTTCGTTTTATTGCAAAATATTGGGTGGATTAGTAGCAATTATTTTGTTAATCATGGTTGATTAGTGATACGCGAGATTTCTCTCCCTAATTTATAGTTTAGACATGGCTATACAAATTTTTAATTATAAATTAATCATAAAATTCATCTCAATGTTTGTATGAACAAATTAAATGTGTGTAATAAGATAATTGCTTAACATACATGCAAAAATTGAATAATAATTGATAATTAAAAATATTGTTAACTGAATTATGTGAATTTTACTTTTATTATTTGAATTTTCTTTATGCATTCACGAATTCATAAATAAATTATAACAAATATATAATAATAAATTACGATATTAAACGATAAACTATATACAATAATATAAAGTGTTCCATTTGGGACTTGACAAATTTTAACTTTCACTGTAAACGTACCCATAAACAAAATACCACACTGCTAAAAACTACCTTTAAACAAAATATGTACCACAAAAAAAAATCGAGTTGGTGATCGCGACTTCAAGAGCATTAATTCCATCGTAATTATCGTCCCAGTAAATAAGCACTCCATAGTCAAGTGAAAAAAATTGAGCCTTAAAATCCGCTGCTGGATGTTACCGTGTCAGTGAGACAACGATTTGGTCCTAGAATAGAAGTTCCTAGAATATTGCACATCGCAAACGAACCAATACAGTCAATTTCACGGAGTTCTCAAGAATTGTACATCGCTCAAACCACACTTTGGTGAATTTTGAAAAAGGACCTTGCCTTGAATACTCTTATAAGATTCAGTTAACACATGAACTAGAGCTACTCGGTCATATAAATCGACGTATATTCTCGAATCGGGCTCTGGAAATGTAAGAATATGACCAAAATTACATCACTTAACGGCTTCGTCAACAAAAAAAATATGCGTTAATGGTCAGGTGAAAACACTCATGTGCCTCAAAAGACCATTTCATGCACACAAATTTTGTATGGTGTGGTTTCTATGCTGGTAGTTCTTTGGTATATTGCAGTTAATGTGTTTTCTACAAAACGGTGCGACATGCCACATATAGCGAATCTAACAATCGACTTATTCAGAAATGGTCTTGTCTTGTTAAATCATTGGTTTATGTCAATAAGCCGACATCGTTAGACAAGCTCCGAGCAAATATTGAACTAGATAGCGGCCATTTTCGTCGAAATGTGTTGCCGAGTCATCGAATCGAGTTCAACGAATCGACACCTGCCAACGTGCCCGTTGATTACTCAAGCCAATAGTAAAATTTTCTAAATATCTCAAATGGTTTTTGGTTTAGTCTTTATTGGAAAACGTTTTATATAATTAAGAATTACGATTAAAATTATTAATATATATGTATATCCTAAATTACACCGTTAAATTTCTTTTTATTTAAAACATTAGCACCAGCAAACATATCTTACCTGTTTAGTAATTTATATATAATGTACATGCGACATTCTATTTATATGTATCTTGCCTTATATAATGTATATATCACATCTCTATTGTATTATATACAACCTTAAACATTATCTCCAGGGAATCGGTGTACATGCTTTATATCACATATGTATATATGAGAAGATATTTATATATTTACACACACATACACTTTAAATAATTTTAAATAAATAAAAAATTGATTTTTCTTTTTTTGGTTTGCATTTGGGAAAATTCCATAATAAAAAGCAACCAATTTCATGGGAAAACATGAATCATCCGTCTGGCAAAAATAAAAATACAGTTGCGTGTTTTAAGTTTTCCTCTGGATACGTTGTTACTGAAACAACAGCAAAACTTCCAATTTTCCAGTATATTGACGTCACGATGAATTTCGTGTAAAAGCTACACAATTTTCTAATTTGATGTATAAAGTTAAACAATTTTTTTTTGATGTGTGTATATATTAATGTGTGAGCGTCGTTGAAAGTTATAAAAACGGAAAAAGAGAAAAATTACTAAAGAAAACCAAAACCAAACGAAACTTTAGAACGAATAATGGTATTTTATAATTTAAAATCAAATTTACGTCATGCTATGGGAAAATGAAAATCTATGTGAAATGTGTTTGTAATCATACATATAGATAACCTTTATGAGATAACAAGTACATATCTATACGTATATACGTATATGTTCACCTCGTATTTATACGACATGTTTAAATACCCAAATGCAATAATTTTAAAAATTAAATAAAATCATTTATAAGATCGAAGCAACATACACACAAGAAGTTTGTTAAAAATCGTAGCTGTCAAAAAGTTAATGTACCGCACTGTAAAATCGTAGAAAATAAATTATAAACCGTTTTTGTATGTTTTACGTCTTTTCAACTATATATACACGTTCATATAGCCATAAGATTTTACACAAAAAACTCTATTTTTTCGTGTTTATCGTCTTAAAAAAATCTCTATATCGGTAAATTTTATAGATGTTAGAGAATAAGACTCACACAAAATACTGACTTTGTCTTAACAACTATTAATTGAAATTTTTACGCAAAAGATATGTATATTGTTATAGACGTCGAAGCATATGCATCCTTACATAAAAAGTAATCACCATCTTGTAAAATAAAAAGACAAAAATCAATGTGTTCAACAATATTTTAAAGGATATTTCAAGGGCGTACCATCACGAAAACTGACAAAAAAAACATAAATTTTATTCTTTGTCTTCGTTTAGAATACTATATTCTTTAAGGGTTTTTCCTAAATTTCTCTATATACATAAAATATGATAAGTGTATATTGGTATATTATTAGGCGACACAAGTTAGTTTTTGTGTAGTGTTAACAGAATCATAAGAAGACAAAAAAACAAAATGTAAGAAATATAAAAATTATTTCGATACGTAGAGTGTATTCGTATCGAAATAATTTTTATATCATTATATTATGTAAGACAATTATAATTTTTATTAAACTCAAATTATGATGTTGTATTTGTATAATTGCAATGGCGTGGGAACTAATGATCATTTATAGGAAAACTGGTATAAAAAAACAAAGCTGTTTGAACATTTTAGTTCTAATTAAGATATTTCTTACACGTTTACAATATATAGACAACCCTTATTACTTTACGTTAGATCCTGGGTCTACATCGCATCTTATATATAATATCAGATCAAAATCGTGTCTTTAAAAATGAAACTATTCGAAAGAAATATAATTAAATTAAAGTATAGGTATAAATGGAAAACTAAACAAAATCTTTATAATTAACATAAATAAAATGGCAATTAAAAGTTAAGCAACAACCTGTCTAAGAACACAACTAAAGAATATATATAAATAAAAGTAATCATCTGTGTTATTTAGAAAGAAAAAGACGATTTTAATTTACACGCATGTTACGTGTGTTGCTTAATTCAAACAGTTAAATAAAATTCATTTCGACTCTGAACAATTGAACCATGTACGTATAATACATTCCAAACATCTTTACATGAACATATTTCAAATCTATTACTGTTAATATGATTTCAACCGAATGTCTTCCAAAAGTGTTTTGTACACTACTTTTTGATTACATTTTAATTTCACACTACATTATATTATATAGCCTAGCGTTTCAGTTTCAGTTACTGTCAAATAACAGAAAAGAAATCTCAAGTAATGTGTTAAAGTAAATTTGAAACAACTCACTACAGAGACATCTATAATAGGTAGAACATGAATTGAACTGATTTGTTTGATATGAGAAGAGATAGTTCACAATACTTCACAGCGCAGAGAAGGATCTAATATATTCTTGTTTGCAACAGTATAAATAACTGGTACATATTCGATACCGATGAAGCCAGTCTTATCTAAAAGTCAAAATATTTTCAAATTCACAATTTTAAAGCTTTTACAATTACTCTAAATTGTTTTTATATTATTTAACTCTTATCAATAGATTAATTTCCATGAAAATTAAATACCACAATATATTAAATAATATCTCACTTTGCAGCTTCCTAACTGGCTATATCTTAATTTAAAGTAATTGATATTTAAATATTAAGACATATAAATTACAACAAAGGGAACGGATAAACGAGTTCTTCGAAATCTGTAAGCTTTTTGGGACAAAAGAAATTTTTATTTAATAAAAAATATATTCGAATGTGATTATAAATATTTTAGCGTTCAATCAGGAGATGGAAAAGTCTTTTGTCGAATGGAAATTATTTTATGTTTGCTCATACATTTTAAGAATGTCGTAAATAAAACCAGCACATACAGCTTGGAAAATTGCCTTTTTTTCAATTCTAGTTAAACTCTTGAGCTGTGTTGTTTATTACTTATCGTGTACTAAGTGACTCATATGGTTTACTTATAAATTTCATAGGAGGCACAAGATGGGCAACTTTTTACATTGAAATGCAATACTGATTTTTCACTATTCATGGTATTGTGACGTTCAAGTAACCAAATCATATATGTAATTCGTACATACCATAAATGCAATTATCAGCACACTACAATCAAATATAAATCGAAATTTCGAGTAAAGTATCTTTTAATTCGCTAGTACAAGCGGCTGTTCCATTACGTCATCATCAGATCGAAAATGGTCCAGCGTATTACAACATACAAGCACGACTCAAAAAATCAAATCAATCCCGTGTCACATACATATATACAGAGTGATCCAAAAAGAGAAGGTACTTTTTCCAATTGGAGTCTACGTAAAGACCTCAATCAATCACTTAGTCGTCGTTCTCAAGCTTTGGATCTCTCATAGAGCCAGTCGCGGACAACTTTTAATAGAAACTTACGTCATAAATACAATTTTTGATTATTAATTTCATTTTAATGCGTTTTATTTCAAAAAGACTTCCGGAAGCTCTTATTGGATCACCCTTTAAATCACATATTATATAACTCAGACCATAATATATCTGGATTGAAACCACCTTTTATGATTAATCATGTAAAATCGGCGTAAACTTCTTTTCGATTGAAAAATCACACCCGAAGAATTACATTGAGGTCTTTTACCGAGTTTGGTTGGCTTAAAAGTAATTTTTAGTTTTGTATTTGCATGCAAAATGGCTGTCGACACCCGTTTGAAATTTCTCTTAACTTAATAAAGGAATACAGGATCTTTACTATACATGAACGAGATTTAGGATCTTGCATGATTACAACTGGCCAAATTCATCGTTGATATAATTTACAGCAAAAACCAGTCAATCATATTAAAAGGACTTTAAACCCCGCAATTGTGTAAAGACATCACTGTCAATCTCGACCAACTGAATTTTGACGGGTGAGTCGAGTTTTAAAACAAAACATCTAAATTTATGTGTTTGACCCCAACGACAATTTTGTTCACATTAGTCATTCTAATTTAAAACCGATAAAGTGACACATTCAAATAAGATATGTTGAAATTATATCACCATAATTATGGTTGACCATATAGTTTTTAGATAGATAATTTTGTTGTTTTTGTTTAAATGGAGACGATACATCAATTAACGTAAATTATAACTGTATTGTTTTGATCATATGGAATTAGGCCATAGAAATTTGGCATCAACCATTATTCAATATCTAAATATTACCAGTTTTGGGCAACACAGATGCAGACATTTTTAGACGTCCTATAAAGAAAAAGTTAATGGTCGCGGCGTCGTGCATTAAGATATAAAATACAAAATCCACAATAATAACGGTATATAACATTATTTATGTTCATGCTAAGCTTGAAAGAATAGAACTGTATACACATCCTCATCCACAACTATTTTTGATCATAATTTTTTTTTTTTTTACTTATTTTTTGACTCATGTATATAAACTCACCAACCAAGTCAACAAACTCTAAGAATATAAAATACAAAAACAAAATTTGTTTTATTATGATTATTTATATTGTTCCTCCATTCATTCGCGCGCATTGATATTTATTGCGACCATACATATATTCTCTTCTTCTATATTGAATATCTTGGCTACGCGCAGTACGTCACATAATACATACGAGTTTGTACAAAAGAAACAAAAATCAAAACAAAACGTCATACATAAGAGAACATGTCGATAAAACACTTTAATTATATTGTATAAATACATACAATAATATTATAATAATAATAATAATGACCTTGACAAATTTCGCGTTTTATACTTCGCAAAATACATTTTATTTTATTTAGTTAAATATCATTTTCTATCTTATCGTTTATCGACACTAAATGTATGACGAGGATTGGTGGTGATTACGTATACATGATTTTGATATAATTTATATAAAAAAAACGCGTGTCTATTTTTAAACGCGTTCAATTATATCGCGGGGATCAACAAAAATTTGTTTTAATGATTGGATGACACAAATAGATTTTTTCGTAACAACAAAAAACAAAACGGAAATAAAACACTAAGCAGACAAAGCTATTAATAGAATACCGAGTAAAAGTTGTTATCTAATAATTTTCTTATGTAGTCAACCTTAAGTGTGAATCTTTTAATTTTAATTGGGTCTTTCGTATGTACACGATCTCTTAAACAATCTTACAATCACCTGCTTTTTGCACAGTATAATTTATGCATATTTATTCACAATTTGAATGGAGGCAGATGTTCGCAACCATTAAATTTGTCACGCGACCAGTTTTTTAATCATATCACACACAGGTGAGATTATCGACTACAAAGAGATGATGGTTAACCTATTTATTTTATTTTTAATAATAATCTTAAATTACTGTTGTTTTTCTTATATATAAAGAATAAACAAAGAAAATATTTTAAGAATTACTTTACATTCACCTGCATGTTTTTTATAAAACGAAAACCATCTGTTTGAATTTTATAATGTGCACAACAAACCTATACAATAAAATCAAAAATTCAAGGAAACTTTTGACTCGAATTTAACGTCGTATATAAGATTTCGACATAATCAATGTTGCTTTTGTGATAATCATAAAACCACACATGTTTCCTTTAAATGTTATTTCAAGATACAATTAGTTGAATCGATAAGAGTAGGGTTTCATTCAAAAATCTTAATTTTTTTTATTTTCTCTCATTTTCGATACAGGATATAGATAAACATAAAAAGTCACTCGCCACTTCTAATCATATTTTTAACATAAAATAACCTTCGACATCGGTTTTCTCGTTAAACCAAATCAACATTGAAAACAAGTATAGCTATGACCACGTGTTTTTTGAAACTTATGTCAACTTATAATATTGCCAACATATTCAAGATTGAGCTACACACGAGTACCTGTAAATCAATACGACATATTCATCTTAAACGGAAGTGATGTAATTTATTTTACACTATATTATGCGTCTGTCATTTATATTTATTTATAATGATCATTAGCACGATCAACATTTATGTATACTGACGTTTTATAACATTATGTATATACGCGCGTGCATTTCAAACCTTTTGTATACATACAAGACAGACAACATATACAATATTTGTCTTATAACAGTTCAAGTTTAATTATATAAAATATATATAGTCATTATATATATAGAGAAAGAGCAATGGCGTTGAACTCTGTCTGTATACATATGTAATATGCAGAGTCAACAAAACATAATATCCAAACATGATAAAGAAAAGCTATATAGATGTGTTTTAAAGAATACAGAATAATAATAAGAAAATGATAAGGTTACACCAAAAGAGCAGATGGTGCATACAAAAAAACTGTACACACACACATTGTGGATGCATAAAATGGATTAATAAATAATAATCGATCAATAACATTTTAATGGATCGTACATGTATAGTCTGTTGTCCGACAATTTATTTTGCCAACACAAATTTTTCATAATTAGCTGCAATAAACTATATTATATTGTATTTTGAACATAAACTTATGTACGCAAGCGTTTCAATTTTATAAATAATAATTATCATTGTAATTGCTCGTTAGTAGAATATATATAATCATAAAATAGTTTTAATGTTAACGATATAATCAATAATATGATATACAGTATCTAGTACGTCGGAATTGCCGATAATTTCGAATTGTTCTTATACCAAACTCTCTCAAGCTAAACAAAATTTCAAAATGTTAGCAGTTTTATGTTGTTTATAGTGGTGGTTCTACACATTGGGATAAAACTATACCCACATTATTCCAATTTTGACATTTACCAATTACCGAGTAATTTCATTCTTTCTTTCATTAAAATATATTATTTCTAGTTGACGAAATGAGTCACTTAACTTGAAGCGTTATACATATTGCCACCTGTTTACATTTTTTTTGTGGCCACATCTTGAAGATATTGGTTTGTACGACGGGTTACGATTGGTTTGTATTGATATGGTGCACAATTCTACACATCGGGCGTTAAAGTAGTGAAACTGCATCAAAAATTCTATGGTCGAAATGATAACGTAAATTGGAAGGCAAGGAGCTGTGACTTTACACCTTTGGATTTTCATTTGTAAATTGTCGTGAACGATAAGTGTTGTACGTACAATCTACAAACAATTGAGCATTTGAAAGCCAATATTGAAGCAACTATTGCCGAGATAGATCCGCACACAATCTAAAATTTGCTCAGAAATTGGACCGACGTCAAGGTCAGCCTCGGTGACCATTTGAAAGAAATCATTTTATTTAAATTTTAAGAGGGTTCTACTTTCGAGCAAAAACATTAATTTGGAAATATATAGTATTAAGACGTTCTGTTTTTTTTTAAATCTGAACTTCTTATTGGGATACCCTTTATATATAATACATACTTTTATTAATAGCCTTAAACGAAAACACTCTCTTCATATATCTCGAATGGACCGTTAATATATTGCAAGCAAGTATTGCCGATGGCCGAACAATTTATACGGACTATCATCGCTATTGTCATCAAGGTGATTTATATAATATTTGTCATAAAATTAAAAATCGTGATCAATATATAATAACATTAAAATGTATTTCCCAGTTAACTGGAATACACACTTACAGCATATATGAAGAAGCAAAACATTGGGAAAAAATTATTTAGATACTATACCTGTATCTAAATAATGTTCCTAGAATAGATCTTAACATACTTATTAAAAAAATTAATTTGAAAAATAAAACAGCCAATTATTTCTTCGAAAGGTAGCGATAGGTGGTTTATCAATATTAAGCTAAATTCTAAAGATTAGCTATAGAGGTCGCAATATAACCATCCAATAAGTACATGATTCTCTCACCAACAAACTAAAATGTAGAAGGCCTAAAAGATAATCGTGTTATTTTTCTTAACATATCAAGAGAAACTCTGATGTTCAAGAATGGTGACAGTGTGCCAAAATCAATCCTTCTGGCAGAACAAAAAATTATTTATAAAAATCAATTTGCTTATTTAAAATAATCAGCTACATCTATTTGAAAGAATAAATTTCAATATTAAGTAACAAATTTCAAAATAATATAAACTAGTAGTGTAATAATAAATTGAAATTAAATGTTCATATAAGCCTAATTTAATGTCAATGAAACGAGTTAAGTTTGAGGTGCCGTACTCATGCCATAAAGAGCTCATGGTAGCAAACTGGAGCAGTTTGCTAGCAGGACAGGAGAGATAGTAGATGTATGTGAATATTCCTGGATATAAACGCATATGGCATCGCTGGATCCCATGCGATGAAGGTGACTTTTGAAACGGCCATGGCCAGTAAGTAGAAACCAATATTATCAAGTTGTTTTTTTGTTGAAAGGCTGGAATTTATTAGCTTCGAGTTAAACCCGCTGGCAAGATATTTTGTCTTACGACAAGTAGGGTTAGTTCAAGAACTATGAAACTCAAGCGAGAATCAGTTTTAGCCAAACAGTCTATATTATATCGTTGTGTTCAATGTCACAATAGGCAGGCACCCACATGACCGTTATCTTATTGTTACAACAAAGGAGATTCAGAAATTTCTTACGAGCGGATAACTTTTATAATCCAGGCACTTTGAATATACATTTGGATAGTTTCAAAAAATTGTAATTTTGTATTTTACTATGAAGTTTCTTATGAAGAAGAGAGAAACATATTTTTGGTTTATGGTAGAATTCAGCTTAAAGATATAATTCATCAACAACTGTATAAGAAACATTTCGTACATCCCCATATGATATACACTACTAAAGTTTAAGAAATAACTTATAGTTTTATTTAGAACTGATGGGTGGCTTCAATCGAAATGTTAGAAATGTGCTAAATACAAAGAAACCACCTAATGCAAAATCATATTTCATCCAACTTATAACTTTATAATGTACTTAAAGATTGTTTCTTTTGAGAGTTTCGAATGATTTTAACTTCAGACATAATTAATTAAGGGTGCATTCTAAATTGAATTAATTTAGAATGCACCCATTACTATAGTTCTCGAAAAGCGTGGAATATTTCAGCCATTTTTAACAACTTATTCTTTTAATTAATAGAATTGGACAGATTTTTAACACCATGAATTTTGTTATATTCAAAATTCATTACGAGACTACCAATTAAAACATCGACTTTCACATGCTATATTGGTTCAATATATTGTATTAAAATTTAAATCTTTAATTAAACATTTAACACAGCTACTATTCGAGAATGATTCAGCCCGATTTAGTTTTAAAATCCTACTTCTTAAACTTATATCATATAGCTGATAATTTACGACACCACTGGATTTAACAATGAAAGACTATTCTTTGTGTATATTTACTCCAATACAACTCAATATATTTTAACTTGTCTGGTAAGTTACCCACCTGTGACCAAATAATAATCATATACCTATGCTTAAGATTTTTTAAATACATAACACATGAAAAATAAAAACTACTTATTCAAATTTGCTAAGCACACACTTACCAACATAATTTAGAACATCTGTGATTTATAGAAATAAGAATATCTACCTATATACAATCGATTTAATAAATTTTAAAGTAAGTTTTCCTCAAGGACTTTAAATCCAATTTTACTTGTTTATGATTTTTTCTATCTTGAATGCTATACAAGTATAATAAACAGGTAATTTCGTCTTAAAAATAGTTGGTCCCTTTTTTATGTATATATAAACGAATAAAGAAACCAATGCATTGTAAGGAATACTAATGTAACCTATAATCAAGCATATGTATGTATATATAAAATTAAAACCAAATAAAATCTTCAGGTAGACAGTTTAAGAATACAATAAAACATGTATAAGAAATTTGTTTGATGTTCACAAAGCTCGCGAAAATAAATAAGAAAAAAATAAATTCCTTGAATTTTTTTTTATAACATTTAGATTTTTGGTTTGAGACAATGACTATATCCTACTAGATAAAAATCGAGAATTTTTGACGGAAAGTGTTGTGTTAAAATTATTTCGGTTTCATCATTTATGTTCTACTTACTAGTGGTTCATAAAAAAAAAAACTAAAATCAAAGAGGGTGAATAATGACGATATACATCCAGAAGACAAAGAAGCGCACGTTCACAAAAAAAAATTATTGTAATTCTAACTAAAATAAATGATCATCTGCGCAAAGTACGAGAGCGCATATTTCGGGTTCAATACACCATCATCAACATTCAACACAATATTAAATATACAAAATCGTTCCTTTTCGTTTTTATTTTCCTTTTGTTTTCCTCTTCATGTAATATTTGAAATAAAAAAAAAACAAATTTCCTCTTGCCACGTAACATGTATACTCAAATATATTTTATTGAAAGATCCTTTTAGTTAAAAACTACCATCACTACTTGCTCCGACTTGAATTTCAACAAACATCGAATTTTAGCTTAGCAGATGTTTTTATTTTTAGGAACATAATACCTACAAATGTTTTGTAGACACTGCATACAAACCAAATTGGTGTGCGTATACGAGTATGTATATATACAGATGAGGGATGCGGACAATTTTGTGTCAATACTCGTAATATACATTAGATGGGGGAAAATCGTGGTTTTATTCGATTTTGGCGACTTAAATTGATATTTGTTGTTTGTTGCAAAGTATTTACCATATACTTATATAATTACTAAATTTGCTAGTAAACGTCTATATAAATCTCCAAAACCAACTTATATAAATCTACAAATATATATTAGCAAGTTTTGTAAATATTTATTAAATATCAGGAATTTAATTGATAAAGTTAAAAAACCTTTACATTATTTTAGCAAACATATAGATCTTAAAATATAGGGGTACCAAGTCAGATGGTCGCTCGATCAATACAAGGAAGAGTTATATTAAATATTCACAAATCGGTGGAATTGAATGGAATTAAATAACCCTAATACAGTAATATGCACCCTTTGATTTGAATTAGACGATCCCCCTCTTATTTATAAACTGGAATGGATAACGAATGATTCTTAGAGAGAATAAATTTTACAAGATACGATGACAAGATTGCGGACAGTTTATAAATTCACCTAATGAACCGTAGAAAACATGAATAAATTGACAAATATAAGTAAATCTGATTTACATCTCTTATCTCATAATCTTACATAATGAAGTAAATTAAACAATAAAGATCAAAAACTCGTTCAGAGTGAATGGTGGTATCTGTATAATAAACATAGGATTAAATGGAACACCAGAAGGTATAAAGTTGCCTTCGAATGCCTAGAACATTTAAACAATAATATTAATTTTTTGGGCGGAAATAGGTTCATTTCTTTCGAAGTGTTTTTTTAACTTTCTACATGACGATTTGTGTATACAATCTGGCTGCTGAATTTCTCCATGTCAGACAATAGTACTTAAATGAAAGATGGGTTAGCAATTTTTATACATAGGATTTCCTCGCTAGAACAAATCGCAGGAAAAAAAGAACATATCCCTACTGTGCCTGCCTTGTCTTATCGCATCATCGATATCCGTATGATTGAAAAGATCAATTTCGTTCCGTGCTATTTACACTATTCACTATTCTTTAAATTAAAGATCTAGCAAGCATTATAATATCTAAATATACTGCTCAAAGATTGAGAGTAAAAATAACTTTTAATAATGTAACTAAACCACACTAGTATGTCAATTATACTAGTGTTTCAATTTAATTTAAGGAATGTTTGGCGCTCATTTGAATTTCCATGCAATTAAATCCTACTTAACCCCTGTCTCACGAAAACATAATAAACCTCGTTGAGGCAGATCACATATATTGTATCGATGTTAAATAGAACGCAATCACACTGTAATATATAAATTATATATTTAACAACTTGACAGACGAGTTTTGACGCTTGCCAAACTTTGAGCATATCTGTTGCATAGTTATAAGTATATTGTATAGTAATTGTTGGATTTGGAGTTAATACACAATTTGTTGCTGAAACACCTTTACATTCAAAAAAAACATTTGTGAAAGACTAATTTCACGTAATGGTCCGGTTAATTAGCCACCGAGATCGTATGATCTAACTCGATTATATTATTTTCTGTAGAGATATGTTAAGTCACTTCTCTACGCCACTAAACCAGAGACGACTGAACACTTAGAGCCAACCATTCAATTATAAGTGGAGAATGGTAGGATGAATGAAAGAATTGAAAAATTTGTTGCCGGAGACCAACTTTGGGGTTTGTCGCAACAAATCTATCAATGAATGTGTTTGTTTGGAAAGTACGAAAGGAAAATAAGAAAATTGTGGCGGTGCCTTTGGACATTGTAAGAAAGTATGACTTTGTTGTTCCGGGGAAACTTTATCTCGAACTTAGGTTTCCCTAGAAAAATTTGCAAATGGGTGTATGATTTTATGAATTAGTTGTGTGTGGGGAAGAGATTAAAGATTGGAGGGAAAGGTTGATATTGGACTTCCGCAAGGAAGTAAATTTCGCCAACTTTCTTCAATCTTTATACGAGCCGAATCCATTGATTAAACTCAGAAGACCAAGTCTTTCTGCAGTCTGCAGATGATTTTGTTATAATGGGTAAAGGTTTAAACGTCGAGCTCAGCCATGTGTGGATTGGGTAATCAACTGTTTTAGTGATGTAAATTTACGTGTTAATACGATAAAATGTTGTTTATTTTTCGAACGCGCCAAAGAATTGATGTGCATATACAACGAGAGTATTGATTATGTGACTTTGACTAGGTATTTGGGGATCTGGATCGATCAACGTTTAAGTTTTAAGCACACGCATGATAGAAACTAAATAATAAAAGAGACTGAAGGTTATCAAAAGGGTGAGTAAACCGAAGAAGCTCATCCTGGTGTGACTGACATACAGAATGCGCTAGTATTTTCCAAAATATGGAAAGGTATTAGCGTGTATGGTGATGTTTCAAAGAGTGGGTTTAACACGTTAATGAAAGTTGAAAAGCATCTGCTACACTAGTAGTGGGGCGATTAATTCAACCCCAATACCCACTCTATGGCCTGAAATGGGTGATTCGCCTCTTAATTATAAAAGAGAGTGGATTACCGAACATGAAACTGTGCGAATGGTTATGAAAGATAATGCGTTAGTGAATAAATTCATCAAAAGCTTTGAGTTATCAGTTAAATAAAATTTTACAAGATGCAAATGAAATATTAGATGCTAGTGTGAGTGAATATCGTGTGGGTGTTGGAATTTACATTCCAGCACTAAAAAAATAGAAAATGTTAAGAGTAATTGATAGCATCTGAATAATGAATGCCGAATTAATTGATTATGGGAGGAATCAAGTAAGCAATGACGGAAGGAGGGTTTTTTTTACTCTCTGGGGAGGATACTCAGGGCGATAAACATCAAATAATAATAAGTTTTTTGAATACCTTCGATCTTGTGGAAGTGATGTTGTTCTTCAATGGATACCTTTACCAGCCGATATGATTGCAAAAAAGGGTTGCTTGAGTTATGATGTAAATGCATATGATTTTATGGATGCTAAAAATGTACTTAGATGTAGGTGAATTTGTGGAGAAAATAAGAGAATTGATTCGTGCAAAAATGTCAAATAAAAGGCAAGAAGTACTTTGAGGACACTACACCAGTCTTTTTGACAAAACCTGTCCTTAAGGAAAACAAGTGATATTGAATCATGTAAATTGCAAGGAATGTCTGCGTAAACGTAATTTGAGTGAAGAAAATGTATGATTTGTCTATGATAGTAGAGAGAATAAAATCATTTGTTTCTAGAGTACAACAAATATATAGTCACCATAGAGTAAACCTCGATGGCCTCATGAGTGCAAGGAGTGTGAGTAAAATATTATAAAATGAGTATGAGTTCGATGTCCTTATGATCAAAATTATTAGCTATAGATTGCTGAATTTGTGCGAATGAATAAAATATAAATGGCAATGACAATTTTTGGGAATTTTATAAATTTTATATTTCTGTTTACATTGTTTAACTACACCAATTCACATTTTATTTTTGTTCAAAACTGGTCCTCTAGATAAGAATCCGTGTTGAACTTTAAAGTGCATATCTCACAAAACAAATGGAATTGCAGACAAAGGATGTTTGAAGTCGAAATTGTATTATTAGTTAGCTAGACAATTCTAATCTGAAACCATAGGAGTTGAATACTGCTATTGGACTAATCAGGATATTCGTTTTCCAGGACTTTTAAAAATTAGAAAATTAACGGAAATTTAATCACCGCGAACCAAATTATAATTTGCAATCATAAAAATTTACCTTAATAAATATAACTAAGTATAAATGTAAATAAACTTTGTATATGCTCGCGATAAGAAAATGTTAGAGTTTATTTATTTTGGATTGACTGTTTAAATTTGATAAGAAACACAAACCATGAACATAAAAAAACGGTTAAGTATGATGATAAATATTGTATGGGAACTAAATTTACTTATTTAGTATACAGGTGACATTGATAGAAGAAAAAAAAAGTAGCAAAGCATTGAATAAAGAAAACAATTACTTTATTTTCTTTGTGCACTATATTATAATACATACATGTAATTTAAAGTAGTAATGTGCTAATATTGGCGAACCATATGTACGCAGGAGAGAAGAAAGAAGATGACGAACAAAAGATGTTGTTAAGAAATTACTTTATTTTTTTGTTTTTTTTTTCAACTCGGTGTGCTGATGTACCGACATATTTTTGTTCTTTATATATTATTATATTACTCTTTATTTTATTTGAATACATTGAACTCATTCAAGGCTGTCTACTATTAATTTTGTGTCCATGATGATGATGATGATGATGATTGTGTTTGAGCGCGCAAAATAACATAAATTTACGCGATTTTTATGTTTAATTTTATTCCTTAGTTTACTACCGCTGTATATTACTCGCATAGTAAATGCATTACGCGGCATATGATCTTGGCGCTTTCCCCTCCCATGCACACACTCATTTAATTATTCATGTGAATATCCGTGGTTTTTTAATTTTTATTCTATGTTCAAGTTACAAAACTACTTTTTTATGTATTGTAGTTGTTTTAGTTTCTTCATGAATATATTCTCAGGAATGTTTTATTCTTACATACAAAAAGAAGAATATTAATAATAAACAAAACCACAAAATTTAAACCGAATTTCATAATGGTAAGTAAAATGAATAAAAACGGAATTCCGTTAATATATAAGAACAATTTTTAAGTTTTCACGCACTTGAACTTATTTAATCAATAATTTTGATACAATGTGTGACTGAACTCATATTACATATTAATTATATTAATTTTGAGTATTTCTATTGTTCTAACAGATGACCATGAATAAAATGTAATTATAAGAAATTTATAAGACTATGTGTACATATAGATGTGACTATGTGTACGTGTACCATACATAAATATATTTATTTTATATGTTTCGGAAATGAAGAAAAAGGTTGAGTGTGGAAAGAACACAAAAACAATAATGATGACAGTCATACTAATGATAATAATGAAACACGCGATATATTTTTATAATTTTTTCTTTGTTCCGATATGCGATGAATTTTCTTTATTATTATTACTTAAGTAATATATAGTATTTACCAAAACTATGTGTGGACGAAATAGAAGGGTACAGTTGCTCAGCATAAAAATGTGGACTCGGGAAGAGATTAGAAAGACTTTTGGTCTCGAAAAAGTACTTAAGTCGTAGTTTCTATTGCTTGAGAACACTTATTTGTATTCGAACTACAAGGCTGAAATTAATCGACACACTAATGACTGGCAGGTTCAAGATATAATTCGTAAGAGCAGTAATAACAATAATCACAAAAAGTTACCATTTCTCAACAAGAATTTGAGACGCGATTGCTCAACAATGTAGTTATTGTAAAATATAGCTAAGATATAAAAACTTATCGTATAGTCAATCTATTGCCAATACAAAGAAGTAATGTTTGATCCCGGATGAAGTTTAAGTATCAAGGAAGTAGGTTAGGTTAAGTTAGGTTGAGTTGCTGCTACAGCACACTTAGACCGGCAACAGTCCGTTGTGATTCCACAGGATTTTATTTCCCTATTACTCTTATGATAACCAGTTTGAGCTACTTATGTAGCGTGATAGGTCTCGCACCTTAAAGTTTTCGAAATCAGAGGGGCAGTCATTAAGAAATTACCCAAATAATTATGTCTTTTGTGTGCCAAAGCCGAGCATGAGCATAGGAAGTGGACTACCGTCTTCTCCTCCTCACCCATACCGTTCCTGCAAAAGTCATTTGCTTCTAGTCCTAGCCCTCTCGCATGTTCTTCAAGTAGGCAGTGTCCTGTGAGTATTTAAGCTTAGACCAGACCTGCCTTGCTACACTACATAAGAAGGTGTTCGTCCACCTTTCATTCGCTGAGCCTACTGCCTCCATTTTTAGCACAATCTTGAGTGCCTTAATGGGCTTGTAAAAACTTTCTGCATTTGGAGAGTTGTATAATGCCTCGCTATTTTGTGCGCTCTGCAATTCCCCATGAAATCCGAGTGAAAGGGGACCCAAGCTAAGTATCTGAAAGTTGAAATGCTCACTCATCTCATTCAGAGACAAGTGGCAACCCAACAACACTTGAGACGTCAGAGAAAGCGAATTCAGCGACTTTATTGCCGCCTGACTGTCCACATAGATTGCAATATCAGTCGGCGATACCACATTATGTGTCAACCAATTCAGGACCTCCTCAATCGCTATTAACTCTGTCTGATCAAGAAAGTAATTAAGATAAGTTTTTACAACATCCAATTACTTTAAAACATAAAACCAGAAGCGAAACTATACACATATAACATGCCTTTATAAGTATATAATTTCACCATGTGTTAAATTTCCAATCAAACGATTTGAGCTAAAATGTATACACATAAAGATCCTTTTGTCTTACGTTTTAAATTAAAACAATACAAATTTGTCAAAAGTCAATAAAACCTCAACACCCTCGACCAAAAACTAGGACGAGAAACCATAAAATTTTTAGTAATAAATCGAAATCTTTTAGGATTTACATTTTTCTTTTACAGTCGTTATCTCAGCAAGTTATCCTAACATAAAAATTCTCTTTCTCCGGTCGCTCTTTCTCCGCTTTTTCTTCTTTATATTTAAGGATACGAGATATTCATGTTATGTATTATATATCTAGTCTGGATTTGGTTTAAATGTTCACAGGGTGTGTTCGAGAAAAAAATTGTATGATACACACACATGTATATAACACCCCGTATTATTATTTATTAATCCACTTTTTTGTTATACATAAGTTGTAAACTAAACAGAAAACTCACCCCCATTTAAATTGTACTATTTTATAGAATACCCTTTGAAAATAAAAAACTGTTTCCCTTTTCTAAAAACTAACATAATACATGTATATATATATATATATGTGTGTGTACTGTGTGTACAGAATTTTCATTGTATGTTTGGATGGTACAGAAAATGTGTATACAATTATATAAAGAGTAGTAGCTAGAGCGCTCAAAAGAGAGCATGTATTTTTCAAAGAAAATTTTTCCGCAATGACGAGTATTTTTCCTTTTATTGTTGATTCCATTTTTTTATAAAAGTAAAAATTATACAAAAAAGGGGTTGATGCTCGATTCAAAATTATTTGATAGTTGCGTGCTTTATAACATGCTTATATTATATCGAGTTTAATCTTTGGTGTGGAAATATTGTTTTTGTTACTGACCTTAACGAATCGAACATTTTATTTTTTGTACACCCTATGCCATCTTTAGTTGGGTTCTCCATCTTTGTCAGGAGCTACATTTTTTTTATTAGCATATGGGTACTGTTTTTTTTTTAAAGAATAAAATGTGATTCACTTACCATACAACACCAAATGCTCCGTATCCAATAGGTCGATCAGGCTGAACATCTTGTGGTACAGCTGCCGGTTGTTGATAATATGGTGCTGCGGCAGCTAAAATAGCATTTTGTGGTGCACCACCACCAGCTCCACCACCTTGTACTAATGACATTGAGACACTCATCGAGACTCTCGATTGACGTGTCGGGCCACCCACGGCCGCCATTAGTATATTCTCATTCGATCGAATTTTACCAATTTTGAATAAATTTTCTCACAAGTTTTGTACTCAAAATAATTTTTTTTTAATTTTATTTGATTTTTGCAAAGTTTTTCAAAACTGTTTCTATACACAATATCCACAAACACACGCACAAATTTGACAGATCTTTTAATTTAATTCTAAGTTTTATTCACCAACACAATTCAATTAAATTATTTATATTAATAAATTTTTGAGGTCATTACAACAAATTAAATTATTCGAGTAAATTTCTTTTTCTTCCTTATTGCCTTGAGTTTCCAGGAAGTTGTACGTTTTTTGTGTTATATTAGATAAGAAAAATGTTTCTTGACGAGTCTTTTTGACAGCTATAAAGATTTATATTTATAGCAGTGAGTTGCTTCAGTATCACTATTGCGACACGGTAGTCTTACTTAGAACTTAGAAAAAAAAATCAAAATTAAGAAAAAAGAAATAAACTATGAAGACAAAGGCTTGTTCGTCCGGTTCTCATACACAAAAAAAACAGGCGTGCTTTTAAGTTTTTGTTCTTTATGTATTTTCTGTGTTTTTCGTTTTACGTATATCGTTTCTTCATAAAACTCACTAAATAAAACTTATTATAGTTTCCTTTTAAAATCAGTTTTAATTTCTAATTCCTTTTGATTTCTTTTATTTTAAAACATTAATCCTGTATATTTGATCGGTGTATGTTGTTGTTGTTATTTTTGACACTTAACTATTCTCTCACATTCAGTTGTTTAAAAATGGTGGAAACTATTTTTTTGTTTCGTTTTTCTTTTCACACTTAAACTGATTTTATTAAAAAAAACTTTTGTTTGTTTATTTATTTATAAAAACACAGTCAAATTAAAACTTATTAATTATTGAAACTATGAACTTATTAAAAATTAAGATTTTTTTTATTGTTTCAACAAAATTTAATTTTTTTTTTATTTTAATTTAATTGAAAAAGACAACGCCTCTGTTCGAACAACCTCAGACTGCAACTAAACTTTTTTATTTTTCGAATACTGCTAATAGAAGAAGAAAGAAAAATTGAGAGAATTTAATTTTATTTTTTTATCATGTTTTGCATTTTTGTTTCCCCGTAAAACAGAGACCACAATAACAATTTGTAAACGAAAAAACGAGAAGACTATACAATAGTTAATAAACTTGAAGGTTTTATCTCACTTTTCGGTTTGCTTCTTTTTCTACGAAATTTTACGATACGTACTTGATGCGGCACCCTACGCACGATGAGCGAACTATTTAAAACAGCTGCTTTTAACTTTATCTCTTTCTTCGAATGATACATCGCGTTTGGTTTATTATTTGTCGTTATGTTCCGTATAAAATTATTACGTCCACTAGGTTTTACTAGTTTTTGCACCATTTTTAAAAACCTTATCACATCACAATTTCGATATTAATTGCTTAGATGCTATTTAAGTAGATAGCCTAAAATTAGTATAGAGTCTAAAATGTATGTTCTTAGTAATGCAAAGTTTTGATATGCCGTTTTTGTGTGAGCTTAGATGCGCATATCTATAATTGGCTTTGTTTGCAAAGATCAGACTTCATGTAAAATGTAGGTCGTACTGTCGTTGATCGTTTAAAATTATTCCAAATAGGAAGCTGTAAACACCGATGCATATTTTGGTACATTTAACTTTCAGACGTTAAAGTAATGAATGCGAAAAAACTCAGATTTTCAAGAAAGTTACCGGGTCGGCTGATTCTTCTAGACATCGATTAGTTTATTTTCGAAACCTGAATTGAAAGTTATTGATATTGGATGATTCCAACAAGGATTCCGTTAACATTAGTGTCAGTGATGAAGCATTTCTGCTACGACTAATTATTTGTTTACCGGGCCAATATAGCAAGAATTCACTGGCATTCGTGATTTAAATAATGTAAGTGCTATATCACTCAAACCGAGTTCTATGCAATCACGAGATTGCTTGCCACAAACGTAATTAGAAAATGTGACAAGAAGAGTTTATTAGAACAAGCAAATCGGTTTGTTATCCACTAACAATATTCATGGGATCCATGGCTGGAAGAGGGAAATTTAACTATAATCAATCTTCTCGGCAGTGATTGCGAGTCGAATATTTCACATATTTAGGAATTGTCAGGGTGGAATTAATGTAGAATGTTAATTCCACCCTGACAATTCCTAAATATGTGAGTATCCTTTATCAATGACCGTTAGATATGACACGATTCATTTAGTCTAAAACTTCTTAGACTTACACATAGTAAGTCTAATTTTCTAAATAAACTATGGTTTAGAGGCTGTAAACGGCCCTTCCCGCGTCTCAACCAGTTTCAACCATACGAACCAGTTTTTAATGATTGTTGCACATTGTACAATCTTTTTTTATGTCATCCGGTGCATGTTAATTTTTGGTCAACAGCGAGAATCGAACTCGAGCGATCTTGATGAGAAAAAGTTTTTGAAGTTTGAGATTTTAACAACTTTACTGGCTCCGATGTAAGCTTCTATTTAAACGGTTATGAAACAAGAGATAAGTTGAGTACACATTCCCGGGTTAGATGTAAATATTGCATGTATTTGAGCCCATTTGTTGGGAATGTAACATTATAGTATGAGGCTGGTTTTTGATAGAGGTTTTACAATTAGGACAATAGTCTGTTAGATTTCAGTAGTAATATAGGCATCTAACCCTGTAAAAAAAAGATTTCGAACAATTTATGTTCTATAAGTCGTTAGTGATAACTAGTGAAAGTCGATAGGTATAGGACAGGTATATAATACTTTGCATAGACTGGAAGGATGTTGCCACAGTAAATTTTCCAAAATCTGGTTTTAAAACTTGTAATTTCATATTTATATATTTAAAGGGCTTCTTTATAAGATGCCAGTTCATATCAGCAAATGTTCTCTTTTCACTTTTGTCGATCTTCATACATGCCTTATACCGAGTTGTTTGAAGCAACCAAATATACCAAACACTTATTATAGCTTGTTTAGAAGCACTGGTTATCTTGTTAATCCTGAGTAGATACGAATGCTTTAGAACCATTTTAGCGATTGTAAGTTAGCTAGTATAGTTCTGAAGATTGTGTTGTTGGGCTCTTTCTGCTTAACTAGGTTGTATTATCTCCAAATTGTCTCCTGATACTTTTCATTTATTTCGCTATTCGATATGAAGTTTGAAACGAATAGTGTGTGTATGTTCAAGTTTATTTCTATATATTGAGAGTTATCAGGTCGCTTGGTAAATTGTTAGTTTTTATACGAACGAATGCGAATTATCTTAATTACAGTATTACTGTGCTGATCGTACATGAGAACAAAGTGCCGCGGCTCACTGGCTCGGTCTTTGTACAGAAGCGAATTGTTAAAGTAGAATAACCTTCAGTAAGCGAAGAGGTTCTTAGTAGTGACGATTGTGTCATAAGATAGAGAACGAAATTACGTCTTCTGCTTGTTTACAACAGAATGAAGATACGGCTCGTGATTTAAACAGGTGGAGCCCGATTGTTAAAATGTACGGACCAATAAGGTCATATATAGAAACCGTTTATTGTTATAGTTCTTTTATGATATTCACTCATCTTCAACACAAATTGCTTCTTCTATTTAAGAAAGTTTGCACTCGTGTATGATTTTTTTCTGTCACTCAAATTTTAAAATATCCGGTATTCTCAGGGCTGTCAAATAAGACTGCAAAACAGTGCAGTCTCTGGTTAGAGTATGAGGGACAGGATCACAAAAAGTTCGCAGTTTGCGTTATTCCGAATTTTCATTCAATGTCCCTTGAGAATACTCAGCAACATCCCAAAGTGTGTCATAATTCAAGGACTGGAATCTTTGCTGATTTATTGTTCCATACAAGATTTTGAATAGGCGACAGGAGATGATGTTGTCCCATCTCTTCTGGTGCAAACCACCAAAGTTACGATATATATCTCTTGTAAAAGACAATAACGTCACTCTTAGAGCGGATTCGGGTCTCGCAAAAATGGAGGCTACACCTAAACGGGCCAATTTATCAGCCAATTCCTGATCTCGTGATTGAACAGAACACGGTATGTGCCATCAATGTTGTGTTTTGGGCCATATATCGCTACGAATAATTCTTCTCTCGAATGTTAGAAGCCATCTTTCGTACTCATCCGTCAACGTCCAACTCTCACATCCATACATGACAACGGGTAAGATCAACAATCTGTAGAATTGCAGCTTATCCGTATTTGCAAGATGTTTTGATTTCAGAA
Source organism: Tipula lateralis (assembly GCA_963932295.1). NCBI lineage: Eukaryota > Metazoa > Arthropoda > Insecta > Diptera > Tipulidae > Tipula > Tipula lateralis. The sequence goes on from OZ010738.1 coordinate 53,219,908, forward strand.
GTGAACATATAGGATATAAAGGCTCTCCCACAATATTATCGTGAGTAATGAAAGTTCCTAGATACCTAAATCTCATGACTCCTTCAAACAATTGGTCGCCACTACTGAATTCAATTGTGTCTTGTATTCAAAACCAGAGATCAGATTTTTGTTTTAGGGCTCGTTGATTTTGAGACCAATGGAAGCTGAACACTGTTCTAGTGGATCAAGTATCTCTTCTTTTACTCTGTTGCCATTTAATCCAATCGTTAACCCATTCGTTAATTGGATTAAAGTTGATTGGATTCTCGGAATAAGATATTGATTTGAGGTGTTGTACTTTTAGGAAGGATGTATTCCAATATACTAAAAGTATCGGGGCCAGCGCATCTCCTTGTCGAACACTGTAACAAAATATTATATAAATTTATATTTCTTTTTTTTATTTTCTTTTATTTGTATTGTGGTGCCATCTATGGTGAATTATTTTGTTAAAAATAAAATTATATTTTTGTTGTAAGAGTTCAGTGGAAAAAAATGAAGAAAGAAAAAAGGTAAAACGAGGAATCAGTTGAGTTTGAGTTTTTGAAGAAAAAAGAATAAAACTGTACACTAGAAAAGAAAGTTTTTTTATTTATATTTTTGGATAAACAACGTAAGTCGATACGTTACAAAGTGGCAACCCAACGTGGAGCTTTTAAAAAACAAAAATAAAATAAAAAAACAAAATTAGTTAATTGCAATTTCCGTACAATTATTACATCACTATCAGCATTGCAGTTCTCGTAGTCATAATATCACTGCAATTTTTGTAAAATTGTTACGTCATCATCAGCATTAACTTCAATCGTCGCCATAACATCATTGAAATTTCCGTACAATTATTACATCACTATCAGCATTGCAGTTCTCGTAACTATAATATCACTGCAATTTTTGTAAAATTGTTACGTCATCATCAGCATTAACTTCAATCGTCGCCATAACATCATTGAAATTTCCGTACAATTATTACGTCACTATCAGCATTGCAGTTATCGTAACCATAATATCACTGCAATTTTCGTAAAATTGTTACGTTATCGGTCCTAAGTCAATCAATATATTCGTCATTACAATTTTAACATATAATAAGTCGAAAATCTATCATAAATTCCTCGAATTGGAAAACAACAGTGACTTCATGCGAAAGAAACCCGTAGAAAAGCCAACTATTCCTGATCAACGTCCAGCAACGAGATCGACCAGACGAAAGGAAACATTCAACTATAATTCAGGTAATAGTGTTTTAAAATATCAAAGCAATCATAAAATGGCTTTATCTGTAGCTCAGTTTCAAGAGATGCTTGAAACTATCCGAGATACTTTTAAGGTTAATATAGAAAATTTTGAAAATTGTTCAGCTAGATTTAACGGTAAATTAAATTCAAATGTTCATACTTTTGTAAACACAATACAAATTTATAAAGAGTGCAAAGGGATAAGCGACGCGAACGCCTTGAAAGGGTTACCTTTACTGTTGACCGACGACGCTGCAATTTGGTGGCAGGGAATAAAAACAACGGTAGATTCATATAACGATGCGATTGCATTATTAATTGGAAATTTTGATCGAATTAAACAGCCACATGAGATTTATATGGACATTTTTTCCGTAACACAGGATGACACTACAAAAACCGATACGTTCATAAGTGAAAAACGAGCTCTTTTCGCAAAACTACCAGACGAAATAACAGAAAAAATCCAACTTGATATGGTGTATGGACTATTATCACGTCGACTCCGCAAGACAGTTAAACGAAATAGTTTCACTACGTTTGCCAAACTAATAGATTTAGCGCGGGTCGAAGAAACATTTCTTGAAGAAACAAATACAAATGTTAATAGAAAACCTTTTTGTAATTATTGTCGTATTCGTGGACATGATATAAAAGATTGTAGGAAAAAACAATTCGCATCGAGTCAAAACAAGGTAGCAACCGTTGAACAAAAACGAAATAACACAAGATTAGTAACCAATACGTTCATTCCCGAAACCATAAGTCGATCAAAATTTAAAACCGAAAATGATTTTTATTGTTACGGGTGTGGGAAAAAAGGCGTGGTTAAGAGTAATTGTGACCATTGCAAAAAGAAAGTCACCGCATCAGCTATAACTGCCAATGTTATCGATCATGTAGTAGACGACAATTCAGAGAATGACACACAACAAGTTGATGAACTATCTTTAACAAATGTAGGATTTTCATCCATATCGTCGATAGAACTTAATCCACAAGCCCGTCCTCAATTGAAAATTCGAATTTTAGGTATTCTGGGCTTAGCAATTATAGATACAGCTGCAAAATTAAGTATAGCTAGTAATTCTCTTTATGAAGTATTTAAAGATAATAAAGTCCTTTTCTTACAAAAAAAAATTTCGATAGTATTAGCAGATGGCTCAAAAAAGATTCAAAATGCGTTATTGACAAACGTCGACGTAGTTTTACAACATAAAATCATCAAAACAAACTTCATTGTTTTACCAGATCAAAATGTTAAAGAAACTTTATTAGGTATAGGTTTTATTAATGACGCCAATCTTACTATAGACTTCTATAATAAAACATATTCATTACTCGATTCTAAGGAATTATATGAGCTCACGTTTGAAAATAATAAGAATAAAATCGATATGGCATCCCTTCAAATATTGCGAGATAATGAAGGTCATAGTTTGAATTCAGAGGAGAAAAAAGTTGTTAATTCATTCTTAAGTGCAAATGAAACAATCTTTTCGCCTATTACGGGACCAACTAATTTTGCCGAACACCAAATTACTTTGGTAAATGAAAAAATTCAGCCAATTGCTGATTCTCCTTATCGATATAATATTCATAAACAATCTTTACTAAAAAAAGAAATTGACAAAATGTTAGAAGAAGGAATAATAGAAGAATGCGAGTCGCCCTGGGCCGCACCCGTAGTACTTGTTCCTAAACCAGACAATTCTATTAGAGTGTGTATAGATTTTCGGAAGTTAAATAGTGTAACTATTGCCGATAAATTCCCGATGCCGAATATCGATTCGTTGTTGCATTTAGCTCAAAAATCACTGTTTATGTCAACAATAGATCTCAAGTCAGGATTCTGGCAAGTACCAGTCAAATTGGAAGACCGAGATAAAACGGCCTTCATAACTCAATCAGGCCTATATCGTTTCAAACGTATGCCATTTGGCTTACGAAATGCGCCTGCAACATTTCAACGTCTTATTAATAGATTTCAAGCAGGACTACATAATGTAACAGTCCTAGCATATCTAGATGATTTAATAGTAATATCACAATCCTTTCAATCACACATATCTGACCTTCGAGCGGTGTTTAATCGATTTAAACTGTTTAACCTAAAGGCAAATCGAGCAAAATGTGTTTTTTTTTGCGACAAAGTAAGATTCTTGGGTCATATAATTAGTAAAGAAGGAATTCATCCAAATCCAGAAAAGATTCAAGCGATATCAAAACTGTTACCACCTAGAAATGTTCGTCATTTGAAAGGGTTTTTACAAACGTGTTCCTGGTATAGAAAATTTGTGCCTAATTTTTCAAATGTTGCACGTCCTTTAAGTGATCTAACAAAGAAATTAGCAAAATGGGAATGGAAAGATGAGCATATGATTGCCTTCGAAACCTTAAAGAATTTATTAACTTCTGCTCCAATTTTAAAGCAAGCTGACTATAAACAACCATATATACTCCGAACCGATGCTAGCAACTATGCTTTAGGGGCAGCTTTGTTGCAGGGGGAGGGAGTAGAAGAACGTCCTGTAGAATACGCGAGCCGTTTGCTTACGTCTTCCGAAAGAAATTATAACACTACGGAACGTGAAGCTCTCGCCGTTGTTTGGGCACTTGGAAAATTTCGGGGCTATTTGGATGGTTCTGATGTCACGATTGGTACAGACCATCAAGCATTAAAATGGTTAATGTCGTTGAAGACACCCTCGGGTAGATTAGCACGATGGGTATTATTAATTCAAGATTTCAATTTAAAAATCGTCTACACCCCTGGTAAAGCGAATGTCGTAGCTGATACACTTTCGAGACCCACTTGTGGTGATATTGAACAATGTGGTATCTGCTCTATTCAAGTTGATATTCCAACAAAAGATTCAACAAACTTCCGACAGTCACAACTACAAGATGAAACTTTAAAAAAAATTATTGATTGTTTTGAAACATTAGATCATCCAGATTTGTCAAATTGGACTGAACGCGGGTATGTTATGGAAGACGGTCTATTATATAGATATGTTCCGGATGTAGAGTCTGAGGAACCACAACTTGTAGTTCCAGAAACTCTCAAACTCGAAATCCTAAAATCTTTTCACGATGAACCTTATGCTGGACATTACGGAGTCGAACGTTCATTAAACAAAATATCTAAACGATTTTATTGGTCAGGTATGCGAAAGTTTATTTCCGATTACGTTCGAACGTGTACTGAATGCCAGAAATATAAAGTCTCCAATCAGAAACCCTCTGGTTTATTGAAAACGCCGGTAATGAATCAACGCTTTGAGGTTATCGCAATTGATTTGTTTGGTCCACTTGTGGAATCTGATGAGGGATATCGGTGGATATTAATAGTAGAAGATTTAGCTACTAAATGGGTAGAATTGTATCCCTTACAATATGCCACAGCCGAATTTTGCGCCAAAGTTTTAATAAACGAATTTTTCTTCCGATATGGGCTTCCACGTCGACTCATCTCTGATAACGGAGGGCAGTTTGTTGGTGCAGTTATGCAGCAAGTCGCTGAATCAATGGACATCAAGCAGAATTTGGTACCATTGTACCATGCAGAGGCTAATGCCGTCGAAAGACGAAATCGTGATTTAAAAACACAAATATCGATATTAGTACGAGATAATCACAGCTCATGGCCGGATTACATTTCATCTATTAGATTTGCCATCAATTCGGCTCGTTCTGATACTACTGGTTATACACCGGCATATTTAACTTTCGGTCGTGAACTGCGGACTTTAACAGATATAACACACGATTTTAGAGCTGTCATTCAAAATTCTAATTTTGTTCCACAAATTACTCCGCACTTACTTAAAGTAGATTCCATACTTAAACAAGCACGCGAAAATAGTGAAACTGCACAGGATAGAGCAAAGAATTATGCCGATAAAAAGAGAAAGCACACCATTTTTAAAGAAAATGATTTGGTGCTCATAAAAACACAAATATTGAGTCATGCTCAAAGGGGAATTATGTCTAAGTTTACTCCAAGACGTGACGGACCCTACCGAATTAAACAGAAGAAATCAAGTGTTTCATATGAACTGGAGAGCCTTAATAATGAATTCGTAGGCGTTTTCCATGTTTCAATGCTAACACCTTATCATGTGCGCGAAAATTCCAAAGAGAATTCTCCATTATACCCAAGAAAGCCACGTACATCGATGCAGCGTGGTCAGTCAACTAAAGAAGTCGATAAAAAGATTCGGAACACAGAAGAAAACATAACGTCTTCTGGTCGAGTATCAGTTCTCCCATCTAGGTATAGAGAATAAACGTCCTGAATTCCACTCGGGACGAGTCGTCATTCAGAGGGGGAGTTTGTAACAAAATATTATATAAATTTATATTTCTTTTTTTTATTTTCTTTTATTTGTATTGTGGTGCCATCTATGGTGAATTATTTTGTTAAAAATAAAATTATATTTTTGTTGTAAGAGTTCAGTGGAAAAAAATGAAGAAAGAAAAAAGGTAAAACGAGGAATCAGTTGAGTTTGAGTTTTTGAAGAAAAAAGAATAAAACTGTACACTAGAAAAGAAAGTTTTTTTATTTATATTTTTGGATAAACAACGTAAGTCGATACGTTACAACACCTGAATTCATTGCAAAAGTTCTTGATAGCCTGTTCTCAACATTGACACAGCATTGTGACTGCATTTCTGTCATTTTACACATATGTACATATTTGTTTGGTATTCCTAAATATTGAAGCGCATACCATTGCCTCTCGAGTCATAAACTTGCTTGATATCTAGGAATACCTGGTGTACATCCCGAGATGTTTCATAATACTTGGACATAATCATTGTATTCAAAACCAGAGATCAGATTTTTGTTTTAGGGCTCGTTGATTTTGAGACCAATGGAAGCTGAACACTGTTCTAGTGGATCAAGTATCTCTTCTTTTACTCTGTTGCCATTTAATCCAATCGTTAACCCATTCGTTAATTGGATTAAAGTTGATTGGATTCTCGGAATAAGATATTGATTTGAGGTGTTGTACTTTTAGGAAGGATGTATTCCAATATACTAAAAGTATCGGGGCCAGCGCATCTCCTTGTCGAACACCTGAATTCATTGCAAAAGTTCTTGATAGCCTGTTCTCAACATTGACACAGCATTGTGACTGCATTTCTGTCATTTTACACATATGTACATATTTGTTTGGTATTCCTAAATATTGAAGCGCATACCATTGCCTCTCGAGTCATAAACTTGCTTGATATCTAGGAATACCTGGTGTACATCCCGAGATGTTTCATAATACTTGGACATAATCATCCGTAGCGAAAAAACTTGATCAGTAAAGGTTGAAAAGACAGTTCCACACGGTTACCCCTCTAATATCAGGAACTCTCCAGGTGAACGAATTTTATCTCTGCATGGCCATGGTGAATCCCTCATAGGATGGATCCTCAATGAACATTTTGCGATCTATATTTGAGAGTATTCAAATACAGCTTGTGATTCATGTGGAACTGCAAGTAAGTCAAAAAAACGGTCACACCATGTATAATGGTCAAATGTCCGTTGATCAAAATCTTAAGGTATCATCCAATGTGGTGATTCCTGTAAAGAAACGCGAATCGCTCTCATTACTGGGTTGTTAAACGAACTGTTGTTAAGAAATGGTGCCTGGCACCAATCACGATTCTTCTGTCTATAAATTCGTTTAGCTGTGCTCCTAGCAAGAACCACTTTATTTTATATTAATAATTGATTGTAAACCGAGTAGCAAGCTTCACTATGGGTTATATTTCGTTGATCAACAGCAAGACGACACCGGGCGTCAAACCAATCATTTTTGGATGTAGGATAGTAGCAGTTAAAAAAATATTTCTGATTTTTATATTTTGCTTATTTATTTCTAATTTACGAACATTGATTTACATATACATATATTATTATTTTAAATTATTTTGGAATTAATAATAATTCTAGATTTTACATTAATATTTATTGTAGTTAATGTAACACCAAAAATGATGAATTATTTTCGATTTATATTGCATTCACTGATCTAACTCGTTTGTGCGGCATACATATAAGTTTCAGTAGGTAGCACAATTCCTTATTCATGTTTTCTAATTATGCATATATAAACAAAACGATTAATTAATTATATGATATAAATAATATTAGTACATATGTGTTTAATCTATATATAATTTTGATCGATCTGCGAATTGTAGGCCATTATCAAAATTACTTTTTACAATAAAACATTTTCAAATTTATTTTCACATCTTGATTTTTGTTTTGTTTAGCTATCACAGTTATTAATTATATAATTTATTTATAAATATAAACAATTTTCATTTTTTTTTACAATTAAAAGTTTTGTATCCGTGCATAAAAAAATATTTCCCATTTTTGTTCACATCACAATATATGAGGAGAGGTTACAAAAATATTTTTTTAATTTTTTTTTTTAAATATTTCTAAATTTTTTCATACAAATTCTAATTAAATTTTTAAAATTTTGTAGTGCAAATTATTATGTATATAATATTATAAGCATATAGAAACAAATTAAAAATTAATTATTAATAATATACATAATTATCAATGAAACAATAATCGATTATGATAATTCAAATCCAGTATTACTTGACACTGCGTATCGCAATTTATCACGGAGGGTCGATTTCTTTTGATAGTTCGGTAATTTCAGTAGATTAAAACATGTTGACGATGTTGGCAAACGATTCAATGGATCTTTTTTGCGTATCGTAAAAAAACCACGAATTACACTGCCTATTGTATCGCCGGTATCTTCATCGTCACCAACTTCAACACACCGAATTGAGAACGATGGTTCGAGATGAGCAAATCCAAGCAATGGTGGTTTCGAACAAGATGTAACAAATTTAAGGAATAATTTTCGCTCCTCTTCGGTAAAATCACGCTGCAAAATGTCCCACAACCATCCAACGACACGATGCGAATCATGAAATCCACCATAATATTGGGTATGCTTGCGTAAGTCTTTGAGATCGAGTGGCGCTGTATCGCCCGATATTAATCTCTGAAGCTGAAATCATATAAATTATTAATTGTAATATAAAATATATAATCGACGTTAATCTACCTCGGGCGTTGAAAACAACGACAACCAATCTGGATTGACGATACTTCGAAAACCTCGTATAAATGCGGCAGTTTGCTCTTTAATTTGTGTGTGCATTCTAAAATAGGCCATTAAATGTATATAATTTATACGATTGTCATTAGTTACTGGTCTGGCTCGTCCACCGGGAAGTAATTCGTGTGTAACTATCTTTCCCATCACATCTTCGTCCACCGAAAATGTTAAATCTAATTCGCTTACATCGCTCTGATAGTGTTTAATAAACGTTAAACTACGATATAGTTCCTTATCGAGCGATGGCAATTCGTCCATACAACTGTATAGCGCCTGTTGGGTTTGGCCCAAAAGTTGTGATAGAAAAAACGAAGCGAACGGTACATCGACTACAATACCTTCGTACACAGCTTTTCCCAACATTCGTCCGACAAATTCAAAAAGCTGCAAATGATTTTCCTGCATATGAGACGTCGGCGATGGATATAGACGTTGATCGGACGTCGTTTTAAATAAATTCAGTGACGGATCAAATACACGCTTAATAGTTTCTTCTAAAAATTCTTTAAACACACCGTCCTGATCAATTCCAGCCTCGTCTAAACCCTGTTGATTTATAAAACGTACACGTATCACACCTTTGAGTGAATGTGGCGGTAACGCTGCTAATTGTCGATATCCATCTTCCACAATCCGGTCCCGATGTATAGTTATCAACGCCGAACTAGGGGACGCACACGCCGATTCCGTCAAACCGAGGACCGCTTTCTCATTTTGTACATATTTTCGAAATAATTTCACCCGATCCTCGTGCGGAATAATATGTGGCATCTTTTGTAACAACACCTGTGTATGTTTCTTGCCTTTTTCTATATCAGTTAAAAAATGTGATGGACGAATTTCATGAATTAACCAATGATTCTGTGGAGCAAACTGTCTTCGACAATCACGACGATATAAACATAACAGCAGCGTATGCATTGATACAAACAGCGAGGCAGAATTAATTGTTTTCAAATCTAAAAATGAAATGGTTAGGTCATTAAAATTGTGGCTATTCGTTTAATTAGCAACTTACCGAATATATTATCTTGTATAGCTTTGAATAAAAAATTATTTAGAAAATACGACAAGACTACAAAATCGGTCAACGAGAAGGGATTCTGTTGTTCATACATTTCGATATCGTCCAAAATTCTAAAAATATTTTAAGATGTAGTTATACAAATTGCGAGACTCATTCAAACAAAATACAACTTACGTTACATAGTGGGTCATACAATCACAAAACAGCATCAACATTAATAACGGAGGCGCATACGAATTGGGCCCAACCTGTAGAAGTTCCAGCATATTTTTCATACCACAATTTGGTCCGAGTGACGCTATCAATAACCACAAATCATGTATCACCGAATCACTGTAGCATAATCCACTTAAAATATCTAATCGCAGTTGATTTAGGGTCGTCAAAGCGGCATTGTACATTGTACAAACGAGAGCAATACGAGATACTTCTCCCGAACCAATTTTTCGCCATGGTTTACCGTTTTTATTGTTTGGCGTTGATTTGAGCGATGATTTTTCAAGTGCTCGCTTCAAGAGATTAGTCGATGTAATCGACGGTCCATGAAATTCAACTTTATCATAATCTATAATTAGTTCTTTAAGGTTATCGCCTAAGAGTATTTTGACAGATCTGTGTGACCATAAATGATGAACTTGTTTCTTGATCAACGATAAATTTTCGTTTTGTGGTGCATCGGGACCAGGACAAAACCACCCTAGTAGCTCATGCCATTGCTGAAATGTTCCACCGCGTGGACCCACTGTCTGGGGAATGCTTTGTAACAGTCGCGTTACAACAAACTAAATAAAAATAAATTTTTAGATAAAGAAGTTTCGATTATATTTTAAACATACCGTAAAGTTAGGAAATCCCATATCGATAGCCGTTTCGAGTGATTCTAGATTAAACAGATGAATTAAATTGGCCAACAAAGCTAATGATTGTGTTCCTTGTAAACTGTTCGTAACAATTCTCATCGATTGTTCACATCCTAGCAAATCCAGCGTTTTGTGGAAAATTTTATTAGTCTGAAACATTGCTAAGCATTCCGGAATTATTAAATCTATTTGATAGATTAACGCTGAGACGGCCAACACTTGTGTAGCAAACATGGACATAAGGTTCTCGGAAAAGTTGCCATAAATTAACGGACGAATAGCCAGATTTAGAATTGCTGTTAATGAAATAGGTTTTAGAATCACATTGGTCCGACACAAGCCTTTGAGAAGAATCACTCGAAGTGTTATATAAAATCCTTTTTGAACCAGCCCGCCAACTATATTGTAGCAAAGTTGTTGCATTCCTTGTTTCAAACCAGACAAGTTCTTGTTCTTCAGCACCATCCATGTTGTGGATGAAGTAAATGTGATTAGTGTGTGTAGATAAAGCGCTAATGATATGCTATCTTGGTGGTTCTCAGGTTTTAATGTCTCTATAGTAAGACAGCATTTGTACAATAGAAGTTTTATGTGTCGAATCCAAGCTAGACTGTACTCTTTGTTTAGTGCAACACCGATATAACTCAATTTGGGCGAATCAGATTCTAGAGACGCTATTAGGTATCGACATAGTCTCTCCAAACGTTCGCAATCATCGCAATTTGATTCATTAAATTGAAGCAGAAAACGATTTGTGACATGATAAATTTGTGTACACGGTTTTAAATCAATTTTCTTGGCATCAGCATTTTGAAGAATCAACTCATCGAAATCGGCACTGCAATAACAACATTCAACATTATATTTATGCTAAAACATATAAGTGTGACAATTACATAATTCTTCTCATATAACGCTTCCGTGCCTGCCATCCTCTGATACGGCTTTGAATTTGAATTGCTGCATTCTCCCGTTTCTTCTCAAGCGCTCTCTCTTCTCGAGCCGCCTTTGTCTGTTCAAGAAAAGAATCTTTATTAAATTCTGCCTTTCCAAACATTTTCGATCCGGAACACAATGAATTTCTAATCTAAAATGGGAAACATAACAAATTTTGAATATTACTTTCCAAATGAAAAAATTCTAAAGAACAAAAAATTCAAAATGTCACATACATATATTTTTTTCGTTTTAGTTTATTTTTTTATCACTCATTGAAATATTGAAAAGTAACATCAGCTAATTGGTTCGTTTATTATGCCACATATGTATAAAACATTGTTAATTTTTGAGGTTTTTATATTTTATTATCAAATAATAAAATATTGTGTGTGTTTATATAAATAAATTAAAAATAAATATAAAATTTTTTTATTTTGCTAAATGTCAAAACCAGATGACGACTTGAAGTTAGGTTTGATAATATAGAATATTTTTAGTACACTCTAATATTCTTATAAGAAGCTTTAGTTTTGAAATGTGTTCACAAATAGATGTCTCTGGCTGTTAGGTTAATAGAAAAAATTGGTTAAATAAACTTTTTGATCGAAACGTAAAGTTACTTATTTTTAGTTATTTCTACTACAGAATTAGCTTAATTAACAAAACTGACAAGTTTCTTGTGGATTACAACAATTTTATTGCTCAGTTGGTTTATAAAAACTTTAATTAAAATCTGAGCTGAAAACTAATGATATTTAATGATGACATTATGTCTTTAATACAGTTCTAGAGTTTAAAATTTATCACTAAAAGTTGTCGACTATTTCCAATGTTTAATGAAATATTAAAAGGGATAGTGATATTAGAGATCGGCTCGTCTTTTGAGGTACTTAGTCGAGTCGTTCAATGCTTGTTTCTTATTGAAACGTGAACTGTAGAAGAAAAGTTTTTAAGTACGATGGAGTAACATAATTTCGAACGTCTCAATGGATGCCGGTGGCCAGTCTTTTAGAGTTATTATGTTTTTTAAATGTTTGATCGGTGGAAGAACATGGGAAATAGTCATAATTTGTACAAGATGTGGTGAAATCTAATCATTGTTATAAGTGTCCGTCTCAATAACAAAACATTCGTGGACTGTATGGTAAACGGAGGAGACGTATAGTGACTGTATGGTAATCGGATGAGCCGTTATATCTCAAGTTGTAGTAACAGTACTATGAGAATAACATCAACGAGGTGTGATTTTTTAGTAATTCAATGACTTGGAAATCAAAAGCGGTTTATCATATGGCCTGCGATTTTCTTGAGTATGCAGACATTTTCACAGAAAAATTTAACATTTCATAAATTCATCAACCGCACATAGCTCGGCGATAAAAGAGGAATTTCAATGTATTGAAGACGGAATTGTCAGAGACAGCATATTTCATTGTTATTTATATTGGTTGACAAAAAGGACAATAGTAAGAGAATTTTGCAGGAAGGGTTTAACAAAGTGTGTTGTGGGACGAACAAAAATCCATTTGGTCGTAAATTCACTATTTTAACCTGAAGTTTTTAAAACATGGGTTACGCCATCTATGGACAACGAATTTCGATGCTGGGTTGCTTTTTTCACTGGTAGACTTTCAAGTTTTGTTTCCAGTCGAGTATTTAAGAAGTATTTAGTTAGGGAAAAAGATGTCAAACCATCATAAGCATAGACATGAATCCAAGAGAAAATATTTCGAAACCTAATTGTGCTAAAAAAATACAAAGCCGAAACTTGTTAGCTCCTCGAAAGTATAAGAAGTGCTCAAGACTAAATGCATTAAAATCTAAAATTAATAAAATTGTGCTGATAATGATTCAAGGAATTGTTCACGAAAAAAATGAAGTTCGTCAACCTTTGTTGTAAGAGATCAATCTGCAATACAGTAATTAGTTAATCTTGTTATCAATGGGGCGTTATATCTCAACCTAGTGACACAATCAAAAGCAGCGTTCTTTATATCAGAGTCGAACAACTATAAGAACATTAATAATGTCCATCGACGTAACATAAAAAGTTTCTCTATAGCAACTCGCAACATCATGTTCCAACATATTTACTGATCCACTATAGTCCTTGTTGCTCTTAAATCATACCAATATTTGGAATTTCGGTCTATCGTTTCAGTCCTGTATTATACTACTGTTATCAATCATGATTCAAAGACTCGTCAACACTTTGGTCACCTTGCTTGGGTCCAGTAAATGAAGGGGAAGATTTTTTCTACTTTTGCAATCATAAATTTAAATCATTTGTGATTACAAAAGTAGGAAAAATTAAGGACTAAAATAACTTTCCCCTTCATTTGCTGTTGATGTATGATTTTATTGACAGTGTTGTTATGTTCCTATACCAAAACAGATTATTCCATCGTTTCATATATGATCTCTTTCTCGAGGACGAGCATATACTTACTTTCAGATAACTTCGTAAAGATAATCCAACGGTAGCAAGCCCGATCAATTTTTCCATAAAAATGGTATTTGATTGTAGTTTACATATCGCTAATTGGTTTCGCGAATTAAAAGTAAAGCAGCAATCAAATTATAGCGCTGCCATGAATTATCTTTGCCTATGCGGTAGATATTATGTATACTGATTAACAGAAATCTGTTCTGTAAATCGATCTGCTCTTATTGCAAATTAAAACACTACAGTCTTGCAAACCGCTAAAATTGAAAACCAGAAATTGAAAAATCAGAGGCCCCTTCAGTTTGGATTTAGAGAGAAACACTCCACAATCGATCAAGTCCATAGAATAACAGATTTAATAGAAAAATCTTTAGAGGAAAAAAGATTTGTTCTTTCATATTTATGGCCCTAGGGCAGGCATTTGGAAAGTCTGGCTAGTTGGTATAATATTTCAATTAAAGAAAACACTGCTAGTTAAGTACATACTTCGAACTGTTTAAGTTGTACCTGAAACGGAGTTATTTTAGAGTTAAAGGTGATCTTTTATGAAATAAATCTGAATAAAACTTTTTGCCTTACGCTATCAAATGTCAAAATACGATCAATCTAAATAGTATAGTCGGACAAGACTTTTGTTTGTTGTTGACTCACAGTCTCATATTTCAAAAAAGCAGTCCGATATTTTCAATATTTCATATTTGTTAAAACCAAAATACTCAACCTTCCTTATTATGTTTTCCAACTAGAAACTCTCGAGCTTTTCGATTATTCGATATAAAATAGATTCAAACATGCTTCTAATACATAATAATGCCAAGCTTATGAGCTACTTACCAACGTGGCACAATAAATAAAATAAAACTATTTCAATTTTATGAATATAATATATTTTATTGTAGGTTAACAATGTTAATTTAATTACAAAAATTCAATTAATATATAATTTTATATACATAATACATTATTTTAATTAATTTATGCTAAATAATATAATAAAAAATATATATAATCTCTTTGGATGCAGTCTTGCCTTTTTTCCTTTTTTGATAATAATACAATAATAACGCGTATATTTTCATGTATAATATGTTAATATTATTAATTTAATATTCGAAAATAATAATTGCACTTTAATCATAATAATACTAATAATAATAATAATAATATTTATATACAATATGGCACAAAAATGTATTAGTATACAAATATTTAAATAAGTCCGCCATTTTATAAAATTTATTTCGTTATTATCTGCCTATAAATTTCAAAATGGCCATTTCATATTTTATATATAGGAACTACTACTCAAGTATTTCTATTATTTATTATGTGGTACACGTACGAGCGTCGAACATATGGAGTATAATATAAGATGCTGGTTTTTTTTATTGATCAACAATAAAAAAAATATTTAAAAAAAAAAATGTTATTATAAAAAGCTGTATAAATGATTGATAAATTATCTATCACATCCTAAAATGGCGGATATTGTGAAACTTGATTTTTTTACAGGTTGGTGATTTTGATTATTATTATTATTAATGATTAGTTTATCTCTATTCTCGATACAATTTTGATAATTATTATTCGATTGCGATGCTGAAGTCGTTGGCGCAACAATTGGTGCAACAGCAGTTGGCGATACTGCTGAAGTACTGATATAATGTGCTGACGTAGCTGGATTAAATAGATCGAGTGTCGGAATCGACGGATAGTAGGAATATGGCCGTGCTAAATATTGAAATGCAAAATCCATCATCCACGGATTAATAAAATTATTATAGTTTTGCATAAAACTATCGTTGGCTAATTGTTGGTGCGAAATTTCACGTAACCGAATCATGTCATCTTGATCGTTCGATAATATATTGGTTGGCGGCGATGTTGTACCATTCGAACTTGTTTCGCTTATCGATAGACCACTATCGTCCAACGACGAGATCGAACAACCGGAGCTGCTACTATTCGGCCGCATTCGTTTCACTTCGCGTTCATCGGTATCGTCGTGCTTCGAAACGCTGCCATCTTTGTTTTTAGCATTGGCGTCACACGAATTGGGTACACTTTTTCGTTTGCATCGCGACTGGCCGGTTTCACGGAAACCTTTGGCAAATGGATTATTGTCGATTTTTAATTTTGTTATGCGATCATTCTGTAAATAAAAATAAATTTTTTATATATTAGCTATATGGCAAACCATCAAGTTGCGAGACTGTAATATTCGACACTTGAAAAATCAATAAAACCAAAACACTTAGAGTGGGAATATTTTATTTATTTATTTTTATTTAATAAAAACACAATGTTTGTGTATATATAGAGAGCTGCTTGATATAATACGAGTGTTGAACAAAACATATAAGAGATTCCGAATTCCATTATTACTATTGTTATCGTTAGATAGATATAAAAATAGAAAATCAAATCATGCGTACGACTTTAGAAAATGATAATTTTCAAAACTACCGCTGAAGGGATTATCCCCTTGATCCTATCCTTCTATATATATGTACCCGTATAGTATGCACCTATTATTCTAGACAATGTATATGTACACTTCAAATACTAAAAACATGATATTTATTTAAATCATTGCGGCATTTCCACTTTGAGTCATAGATACTAAGCGATCATATCATGCCATTGGGGGCCGATTGAGACAGTTTACTAATTTAGTTAGCAAACTTATCAATGGCGTCAATCACATGACGAAAACAAAATTCACCAGTCATTTAGTCCACACACATAATATAATATATTCATTCAGAGGATTGTAAAAAAACTGTAGATACATAAACACTTGACGCCATAAAATTTACATAAATCATTGTGTTTAACTTCTTGTAACAATATTATATAACCTGCACCTAACCACTATATATATAGTAATTGACAACGACAAGTTTCCTTACACACCACTTGAAAATCGAAAAACCATGAGAAAAGCAAATGAAATTTGATATATGGCGCCGTGCTCCTAATAATATTATTAATATTGTATATAAAACCCACTGTACCAACCTGATATGCAGTAACAGCAACAAATTCTGTTTCATTAAATGTGTAGGATGATTGTGGTGACCACGGTATTTGTGACGGGTCTGATGTTTTAATTATATGTATACGCGGCTGATATTTGTGCATGCTCGTCAAAACGATCTGTAAATAAAAAAAAATATAATTAGTATAAAATTAACACTAGATAATTATAATTTTTGTTTTTTTTTATCTCATGTTACACAATTAAAGAATTGAACTCAACCGGAACAAAATACTATACACCGCATTGCATAAATTTATGTTCTTTATGATGTGTCTCACTATGTCTAGTCACTCGACTATAGACAACGATGTCACACTTGTTACAATATAATAAATTTTCCAAAACCGAAAAAGGATCATAAACGAACACAACAAATAAGAGATCTTGAATCATGTATATATATATACGAGAAACAGTGGGCGGTTTTTTCATTCGATCTTTCGAACACAAAGATAAGGCGCATTCCGACTCGTAATATCTGTGTCGGTAATTTTCAATCATGACATTTATTTTGATTTAAATACACAATTATTGATCGGAATGCGCAAAGATCATCAGTGTGTAACATGATATCATTAATTACTAATTGATGTATGGTTTTAATCATTCTAGATGATCATGATAAATTGTGTCGTCTTCGTCTTTTTTAATACCGTCCGTCGGTTAGTTGTGTTCTTCTTCTTATTCATTTTAATGCTTTTTCTTAAGTCGTCAATATACTGTTAAACGCGAAATATTGCTTCTTCGAAATGTATGTATATATGTAAATTATATGTGTATTTGCCACTTTGCTTAAAATTTGTTTTAAAAGATATTAATGACCTTCTTGTTATTATATCAGTATTATTATGTACAGTAAAAATTCAAGAGGGTCATAAACTTAACGAAATCCCTTTTTTGTCTCCTTTTATAGAGGGATATAGACTGTGATTTGATGTCTGTGAAAAGAACACCAAAGAAACAGATTATTTAAATACTATAAAATATCTTACTCACTTTTCGAGTGGGATAATGCGTTCGGCCTTTGTTACATTTCGGACCAAACAATTAATACAATGTCCAAAAACCACTTCATATTATATATGTATATAGCTAAAGGACAAAATAATAAGACTCTTCATATATAAATCCTCTATACTTATGCTTCGATTGGACAAAGAATTTTACGTTAAGAACTCTTACATTTTATAATTTTTAACTCAATTATCACACAATAATAAAATAATAACAATCGTCCAATATCACGGGACATTGCGATTTGTAAAAGATCTTACTTGTGTTTTGTTATACTCACAGTCTTATATATAGTGTATGGTAATTTCGTATACGTTACTGTTCAATGGTCAAATAAATACGAGTACATACTATACATAGTAAAGTTGTTGCCGAGATTAAAAATACGAGACATCTGACGCCAACTTAATATTTACAATTATTTTAGTACAAAGAAAACAATTAGCATAAAAAAAATTAATACTTTTGTGTTAATGAATTAATAAGAAATTTGAATCCCTTTTTACGTGTATCCTTTTTGAGTTCAATATCTATATGTATATACCTAGTCTAATATAGACTCGAAATTAGATAATAAAAAATTATTGATAATACACTTACATGACCATTATTATCCAATGTATTATTCGTCAGTTTAACTTTGTTGAAAAGTATCGGCTGCGACTGCCAATGTGATCCTAGGGCGGGACTATCTTGATGCAAATACATACGATGTGGTGATTGTGGTTCCGAACCGCCAGCTGGCACCCATTGCGATCCCGAGAATTTATAGCGACAATCACCGATTGGCACCATTTCCAAAAGAATACAATAATTTGTATCGTCTTCTAAACCAGTTAGTGATAGCCGAAGTGAAGGAAACATACGCCTAAAAATAAAAAAAAATAAAAAGTATGTTAAATATTTTACAATTACGTATCCGGTCGCGATAAGGACCGATAACGATAAAGGCATTTTTAATATTTCCGTTAAAAATAATAATAATAATTGGCACCTTACAAATATTTCGTTTATTACTATACTAATGTATTTTAACTGTATAGGAAGTGAAAACACTTTAGAATTTTCTTCAAAAAAAAAATCCATCGTAGTCTACTATGATATATTCGATGGAGGCTATTTCAGATTGAAATCTACTGAATAGAATGACAGAATTCAAAACATATAATTATAATATAATTATTTATTCTAAAAATTTCTTACTTCCAAAGCAAAAATAACTTTTCACAATGTCTGCCTTGTCTCAATGAGCTTCTCGAAGCACAGAAAGGCGAATGAGTGCACCCACAAAATATAGCATGCAGTCAGTGCAGGTTCGTTTCATGCCGCAACAACGAATAATTGAAAGTCCTGTAGCATATGCGGGATGAGATGGTTTTGATCTTTTCGATCAAGCGCATCAAAATACTATTCAAAAGCTTCCAACATCACTCTGCATTACAGAATATTGTACAGCGCAACAAGATGAATACAGCAAGTATTATTCTTTGGTAAACGATATTTTTAGAACATTGATCGAACCCAACTACTATAATTTTTGTTTTGTCAAGAATTGTTTTAAGTGAGCGTTTATAGTAACCAAAGTAACCGTAGGACGAATATAAATTTGACTGTTACAAGTATATGAGTTGGCAAACGATACTAGCTATAATTGCACCAGCGAGTTACTATAACAACTTTAACTAAGAAAGCAATATATGGTGATTCTTTAAGATTATTTCGTTTAGTTTCGCTAAATTTATTGGGTCTAAAAATGTTCGTGTCAACTAAATACTTGAGTCAAAATAATAACTTGTAGTTTACTAAAATATATTCATCAATACTATCACGACCATATTGGAAGTTTAAAAGTATTTGATAGATTCGCTATAGCGAGCTTGTCAGCATTTATGTAGCGCGAAACTTTCGTTAATATATGGTAAAGTATGAAAGCTTACTTTACCATATATTAACGAAAGTTATCTTATTCATAAGTTGGTTGGCATGCTAGGAAAATGGAGTTAAGAGAGTTAATTTAAGGAAGTATCCTATACAAATTAATATTTACCCTACCACCACACCAGCACCAACAAATATATTTACATCTGAATTTCTTTTCTCAAATTTGGTAGATTTGGGCAGTGGGGTGAGCAATAAGATTTTACTTATTGATTTTGAACGATATTGGGTAATGGTGAGATTGCTCTGAGCTGTATGCGACAGTTGCGATTACGTGAACTCCAAAACCGGATGGCATTGATTTGACAGCTAAGGCGCCGAATCAATCAGCCGTTGAAGATATAACCTTTTTTTTCAAGTTCATTTTATCGGGCATTTGTGACTGGACTTGACATGTGTTGGGTTGTATATATGTTGTGAATCGAGTTGTAACAGTTCTAGCGAATTACAGATAGTTGAATCGAATTGCTTTTCGATTTTTATTAATTTCTATTTTGGCGTGACGGATCATTGTATTTGTGAATAATTAATTTGTATGAATGCCACAATTTTATTAGAATAAATTATTTAAATGTGAAAGAATTGTTTGGAAGTATTTAGTTATGCAAGATATAGCAATTACAATCTCAGGATTATTAGTATGGAAATATCTGTAAAGAAAATCGAAAAACTCTACCATTGGTGTTTAGAATTATAAAAGGAACTTATTTTCATCAGCAATAATTTGTCTTTAGGCCGATTAAGCATGGCGGAAACTTGGAGATAGTAAATAATTATTTTTTCATAAACGATCAAAATTGTGTAATTTTCAAATAAATGCAATTTAAATTGTGTATTTTGATATCATTCTACAATTCTAACGTCTCTGTAATTTCTTGGTAAAGTCTCTTGAGATTCACTTGAATATTACAGGAAGTTATCAGAATCAAATAGTTTTAATCGTGTCACTTGTCAGTTTGACTGATGTTAAGGATCATCGCATGATATGCCTGAAAGTCATTGATCGTTCAAGATTCCGAAAGGTTAATTTTAAGAGGATCCTGTCTTCCCTTTCGGATATTTTCATCAATTTTTCCCGTCTGATTGAGTAAGGACTGTTCTGTTTTGGAGTGGATCCAACTGTTTTACAAAATAAAGTCCGGTAAAACTGTTTGAGTCCGAAAAAACATAATTTTCAAACATGGGACCCAAAAGAAAATGTTCGGCGCCGACAAACAAATATTGATTGAAGAAATTTAAAACATATTGGTCAACGCTTATTAAAAAACCATAATAAATTCTTTCAAGATTATGATTTGAAATGTTGCTCAAAAATAAAGGAGTGTGGACTAAATATTGAATATATAAGTTTTATAAAAATTGCTCAATGGCCATGTTACTGAAAAATATTAACTATTTTTCTTTAAAAAAACTGTATGGTTGCTGTATGCCAGTTATGCTGTGATTAAGACTGCATTAATGTTATTAAATGTTGTTTATGGACGAATATCCACGATAATAATCATTTTGCATAAAATCAGCTTTAGAGGTACTCATCATCGTTTGTAATCGAATTATATTCCCTTCACTCCACATAACGCAATTTTAGCCACATCGCTATTTGATTATTTAGTAACAGCTTTTATGAACCAGGATCACAATAGATAGTGAGGATTTATTGCTAATTCAATTCCAAATAAGGTGTTCTAATGCGACGGTAAAATGGTTTTTTAAGATGGTGTCAGAAATAACGTCCGACGGTTAAGCTTCATAAACAAAATTCTACAAGAGTATTTGCATCATGAAGTCCAGTTAAGTAATAATCGAACCTCGTTACTATATGTGACCCTAGCCCATACAGTGTTTAAAAGAAAAAGTTAGAAAGTGTTTAGCCATGAAGTCCAGTTAAGTTATAATCGAAACTCGTTACTGTATGTGACCCAGGATCATATAATGTTTCTAAGAAAAATAACTCAGCTTATACTCATTCCATAATAAGAGATCAATCATCTATCACATCTACGTTACGTTTAAGAAGGGAACGAGGATCAATAATATTAAATTTTCATAGATCAACAAATAATTTGATCACATTTCAAGCAGATTTTAGTAACCCCTGTTTTTTTTTACAAAAACCAAAATATTAGTTTTCCATTTTAAACAGTGGTACAAGTAAATGAAAAAAAATAAAATACTTAACCTCAATTGATTAATATTCATGATTTTTGTGTTTAACTTAAAAAATAAAAAAAATAAACAAGTTATTATGAGAAAAAAATATTACTTTTAAAAGGAAGAAAAGATCAACAATGATGATCATCATCATTAAATTATCATCTTGATTAAAAAATAAACAAATAAATACATATGACAGAAGCGAAAAGAACAAGAGTTGTATTTTATTTTAAGAAACAATATATACACACGGTGTACATTAATATAATATTTATATATAAGATCGAAGATGAAAGATGATGAAGTTAGATGACTTTTGACAAGTTTTTTTTTGTTTTCTCGATATAAGCGAGTATGATGAAGTAAAAATAACATTTTATTTTTCGTTTTTGTTTAAACAAATTTACATAATTTTTATTGTTTACATAAACAAATTAACAAAATCAAAAAAAAAAATGGTGTCGAGTGATATTTTAATAATTAAAATTAAGTGTGATTTTTTGGTTTTTATTTTGATCGACGTTTTTAATTTTTTATATCTCTCATGTCAATAAATGCGAGCGCACATAAATGAAATCAACTTAAGTATCTGAGTGGGTGATCGATCGACGATCGTATATCTATATATTATTTTTAAGCAATTTACAAAATCTATATAAAAACGCCCTCTAATCTCCGATATGTTCTAATTATATACATATAATGTTGGACCTCGATCGATCGTCATTAACGAGAGAGAGAGTCGAAAAAAAAAACAAACATAATTTTATTGATTTAGGAAAAATTTAATTAGCACTCAGGTAATTTCCATCAATGAACCATAGTTATATATAGGGCAAAGGATACGCACTCGTCTAATAACATAAAGGCGCCATAGATAATTAATCATGTCGTCAAGTATACAAACTGTTAAGGAAATATCCTTTTTGTTTCTTTTTTCTTTTTTTTTTTGAATGGCAAATTTATTATGTACATAGGCGACAAATATTGTAACTTTTTGTATATTGACCTGCATTTGGTGAAAATAAAAAAAGTTTACGTCACTTGTGATGATTTTTTTGCCATGTCATAAATTATTATTTGTGGGTTTTTTTCCCTCTATATTCCTTTTTAAATCCTGGCACCACAATACACATATATAAACGGAGTATATATAGTCAGACAATCTACGAGTAAACATCAAGATTGATCGATGATTTTGTAAAGTTTGTTTAACAAAATTGCAAGTCCTTTTTTTATATTTGTTTGTATA
This sequence comes from Tipula lateralis, assembly GCA_963932295.1. Classification (NCBI taxonomy): domain Eukaryota; kingdom Metazoa; phylum Arthropoda; class Insecta; order Diptera; family Tipulidae; genus Tipula; species Tipula lateralis. The sequence continues at coordinate 53,243,003 of OZ010738.1, forward strand.
ACAATTGTTGATTGATCGGAAGTTATACTATAATTACTGTATATAGAGCTATATATTGAGACCTAAGAAAGAGAAATAACCAAGTATGTAATTAGTTTGAAGAAATTCTACATTGTTAAAAAAAACAACTAAATTGCGGTATTCCGGAAATGAACGATAATGCTATTTTTATATACCTAAACAAATATTGACCGATCGTCTGGCCAAAAAAAAAACGTATAAAACGTGAAATGCATTACCGCGCATGATAATTTAATTATCACTCTAAATTAACGATCGTTATCGTCCACATAAATATAATATAATATTCATATATAATAATATGACATATCGTTTTTTATTAAATATAAGGCACGCGACATAAATGCACACATGTTGATACATTGATAAGCAGCAATAGTGTATACGCGATCGTGTTCATCATATATAGAGAACACATGTGAACGCAGCGCGCGTTTTGATTTGATCGCGCATGCTTTTTCGTATTTAAAGACAATTGACAATATTCAAATTTCATTCAATCTTTCATTATCCCTTTGTACATACTTACATATTTTACACTTCATTCAAATGGCGCCACGGTTATGTTATGTATATAGTCGGTATTTTCACCGATTGTTAGTTTTTGTTTTTTATTTTTTTGTTCAATCTCAGATGATTGATAAATAATTGACTTTATATAGTTTGTTTTGTGAGTTTGGTTCTTCATCTTCATATATCAATTTAAATCTTGTATATTTTTTTTGTTGGTTTTACATTTTTTTAAAGATCGATCGATAAAATTGATAAAAAAACAGAATACACAACCACTTTATGTATTTTGAATCGTTCGCCATTTTTCGAATATCCTTTGAGATATTTCCGTACAAATCAGAACAAGCAATAACATTATTTTTAACAATATAAAATACCATCAAATGTCACCTGCTGGATTATTTAATTTTTTTTTTGGTCTTTAAAATGAGCTAAGATCGATGTGACAAGGTACACAATTTTTTATCTGTTGGCGGATCGTTTTGTGTGTTTTTATTTTTTTTATCTTTTTGGTGACAGAATAGTTGTCATCCCTTGGGGGTTGCGATTACTTACTGTGTTGATTTGGTATCTTTGTTTTTTTTTTTGTTTTATAAATTTATTGAGGTACATTTGTGATTTAACCAGAAGCATGTGTTTTTATGTTTCTTATATATGTACATTCGTTTTTTATTTCGTATATCAAACGATCAAGATCATATTTAGAGCATGCATTTATAGGTATTCTGATATACGTATACACAAGATACAAGATTAAGATAAGAATCGATTGTCAAACCGATGTTTTATTACCAATTGATCTTTTTTCTTCTTCTCGATAGATATTATATAAATGACAATTATTTTTTGATTGATGATGATCATAGGTTGATTGATTGTGTGATCTTTTTATTAAAACAATTTTTCTCTTATGTCTGGGTGAGGATTGTTGTAATGAGTAATCATCAGAAATATTTTTGGTTTAGAAAAAAAAATAAGTTAAAAATTCTCATAACAAATACTTCTTGTTAAAACAAAAGAGATACGTTAAGATCAGTATGATCGTCGATTGAAAAATAAAAAAAAATAAAAGAAATCCAAATTTTAGAAGAAAGAAGAGAAATAGAATATATAATATAAAAAAAAAACAAAAAATATTGTGTGGCGCCTGGCTGGCCCATCCTAACCGAGTCCGATGCCATAAATTAATGGCATATAAAACAAAAATAATATTTTTTTGTTTTGTGTTGTTTTAATTTTTTTTTCATAATTAAAAATTCAAATGGTTTTTATAGAGAATCCAACATGTATGAGAAAAAAATATTTTGAATGAATTGAATCTTGATCATGATTTTCATTTAACTATGTCTTGATAACCATATATACAGGTAAATAATGTATGTATATAGTCGTGACGTCTATGTCAAAATATTGAGATTATAATTCGCTAGAATTGTTTATATAGTGCGTATACATAGGTTCCCAGGTTTTATTATTTAACTTATCTGTTCACACCTGACACCATCTTTTATTATTATAATTCGAACAAAAAACTGTGTGTGTATGTTTGTATAGTTATGTCAACAAAATAGGATATCTGAACGCCATTTTTTATCAGCTTTGTTTAATATTTCCTTTCATATATGCTTCTGGATACTATCAGTGTATAGATGCTATTACTGACACCAGTGGTGTCCAACTGGAAGACTGCGAGTCACATGCGATAAAAGTGCTACTAATTTGGTGGTCCGGATATGTGATGTAATTGCACAGCGCAGAGTTCTATTCTACATTGTTTCTTAAAATTATCACATTTTTACTGTGTACATAACAAAAATTCCATCCCAAATTAAATTAAATTTAATTAATTAAAAAAAACATAATTAAAATGCACATTTTAATGAAATTGTATAATAAATTCCATTTTCAAGATCATTTTATACTCTTAACTCGATCAACTTACGGGAGGTACCAAAAAAACAGTCATCACCAAATTTTAAATTTCACGCGGAAAAACATGTTAGTTTACGGATTTTATGGAAAAACAAATGAAAAAAATAATTTTAAGAACGACCTATGGCGATAGGAATCAATATTCAACGATCGTATCAAAATGTTTTAATCATAATAATATTGATGAGACATCAAATCATGTATATATAGGATATGTTGTGGTTTTTCTTTTGATCGGTCGTCTTATAATTTTTTTAAATTAATTCGTGAGAAAAAAATAAAAACAAAAAAAAAGCGATCGAATAAGTAATTTAAATTTTTAAAATTTTTTAAAAGAACGAGATAAATATATATATTTAAAGTGCAAATTTTATTTAGTCATCTTTTATGATAAGCATCCGAACTATGCGTAATCGTGTACATACGAGTATGTATATACAATAAAATTAATCTTTAAAAATTTAAGTAATTGTTTTTGGTTTAACGCTCGCTCGAAACAATATATAATTTAAACATTAATTTAATTAAATAAATCGTGATTTGATTTAATTCGACAAAGATGAAGATTCATTAAAATAAATTTGATTTTTAATGTTTGTATATCAAGCGAGCACCACCACGAAATATAACAAGAAGCGCAAACAAATATTATACGCGTGGCTTGTTTCTTGTCATATTATATATATTATACGGTCTCTTGAAGTTAGCCCCATTATTATTAAATATACATACATATTCCTCATAATCAGACAAAACGAACAACACATAAGACGAGATGATTGAGCTCGAAACAATGTGATAATTATATATATAAGAAACATGATTCATAAAAATAATAATATAATGATGCGTATAGTGTGGAAATAGTAGTAATAAAAAAATGTAATAATTTGTATGTGATTAGCCACTTTGCAATTTGCACCTTTTTGTGTTATATGCACACATGAAAGTATATACATATAAACATGCGAAATAAGTTAGCAAAACACAATCAATTCGTTTAATATGCTTATTATAACACAACCGAAGAAATCATTACCCACATCTCACGAATTGATAGAGCACAAGTCTCTTCGCCAGGATATACTTCTTTGAATATAACGAGATATGATTATACATAGTGAATTGCGTCCACAAGATAATATCATGATTGGATTGGCGGAGATGATCTGAATAGGCATCGAATAGGATCATAATATATGTCGTTACAGTCTTTATAGATAGTTATGAAACCATTCAATTATATTTATTGCAAATGAGATCGGCTAGCATTGGAAAAAAACCATACATAACGAACAATCTTGAAGCCCACAAGGATAAAACAATTTTGCTTTTTTGGATCGTCATTTTTTTTTAAGTACATTTTTATCACATAATATTACTATAATAATGAAGTTACTATACATAATATTACTATAAACCAAGAAGTTTGATGGCTTCACTGATGGTATGTTGCAGTAATCTTCATTCATGTTTGATGGCAAATTCCTGGACCACTTCATCGATCCATTTAAAATTACGGTCGATATGTAATTCTTCGTTGGTTACATAACGGTAAGCATTTCCAGAGTTGGATACCATACGTCCAAATTTGTTTTATTTATTGCTTCGTAGATCAGTCGTTTACAATAACAGACTAAGCTTAAAATGTCTTCCTATTAACCAGTACATTTCACGTTGATTTATTTTAATTTACTCAGTTTTTTCTGTTACGTGGTATTTCCAGTTAAATTTTGAATTAAAATGCAATCCGAGATATTTATTAGATTCAGTTTTAGGAGTTTTTAACATTTTGAGAAATGTATATATAGAGGTTGTTATTTTTGTGCTGCCGCAATGTGTATGTTTTGTATGTGCTGGTTTTAGCTCGATAAGCTTTGTTGTCCAATCCCTGGCCCATTTTCTGATTTTATCGAGTGCTTGCTGTAACTATTCAACTGCTTGATCCTGCGATTCGCTTGATCCTATTACTGCTGTATCATCAGCCAAAGTTCCGATGAAGGTGATTTCCGTTTTGGATTTCACTAATACGCTTACGTAGTGTGTTATTATGAAATATTCCGATTTCAATTTTTTCCGATATCGAAAAATCCAATCCGCCGCGAATTTTTCTAAAGCAATAATGTGTTTTGTAATTCACTTGATGTTGCAAAATTTTATTTTGTTGTTGTTTTAATTGACTAATGACTTGTCAAATGAAATCTTATTTTTTAAACTGTGGAGGTGTGCTTTTGTGTTTTTTAAAAATTATAAAAATTCGATAACACAAAATAAAATTACGTCTACTAATTCGATTTTCGGAAAATCCGAAAATAATAGAGGATTTTTCGATATCGAATTGTTCATAATAGCCTTCCTGAAGCACTTATGATATAACTGAATAAGTTTTAGAGTATACCTCGATATGAGTATTCAACTGTATAAAATTTATTTTTCATCAATCTCAATTCAAATTATTTGGATGATATGAATCAAGAGATAGTTTCGTCAATTTATAAAATAATTAGTTTCGATTGAAAAGCTTCATGATTTTGTGGATCTAATTAAAACACGAGGCGTCCAGTATTTTAAGTACTTAAAACACGTCCTCCAAGTTAGGTACCACAAATCAGTTTTCGTTTCGAAAACCTTGTCTGTTTTTTCATATATATACAACATGGTATTAGTACTTTGAAAATACGCAACAGTTCTGTTATTTTGTTTTAAGATTAAAACAGAAAAAAATCAATATGAAATAAATAAAACAAACAAAAAAATTTATATCATCTTTCTTAAGTGGATGTGGAAGACCACCATGTAATTTTATAAACCAACAAATTTTGTTTTATTCTTCTTAATTTTCTGTTTTGTTTTTTATTCATATATATTTTTAATGCTACCTCTATTTTCCATCATCATGATTATTATTATTATTTTTATTAGTGATGATTCTTAGCTTTTTATATATGTTATAAAAGGTTATTAGTTCTCCTAGATCCAAAAAACAAAAAATGGATCTTCTATCACATAAAATATCCTTTTTTGACATTTTGAAAGATGTTTTGAAAATATTTGGAAAAAGGATCACGATCCTGGAAAATATATATAATATAAATTCCTTTTCCTATCTACGACTATATATATAATTTTCAACCTGCGATCACCTTTTTTGTTTGTTTTAATTTATGTTAACAAGGCTATACAACAGGTCGTTAAGAAACAACGTTCTTTTCTCATAGCTGATCGTCAATTTTTATTTTTATTTATTTTTACGATCACGTTTTGTTTTAATATTTTGACTTGCAAAATGTTTAATCCACCTGTTCAAGTTTGTGTTTGTTTTAACAATAATTTATAATTTTAACATGATCAAAATCACGATCCCAAATTTTATATATTATTTTATGGGTCTGATTGCGGGTGATCTATTTCAAAATATATACATACATCTATCTTATGTCTATATATGTTTATACATATATGTCTTCTCTAAATCAAATAAATTTCCAGTTAATTAATTCAAAGCATAAGAATTATAATAATAAAACCAATATCAATCGACCATATAGACGACGACTCAGAATCCTATATAACACGCATACAAACAAGACCAAATAACATAAAATCCACTCAATCATAATTTCTTTAAACAAACTCTTGTCTTGTCTAACTTCCCATTTTATGTTTCGTTTGTCTCTCTATATAGAAAAGGTCTTAAATATATTTTTTAACAAATATTAAAACAAAAAAAAACTGAAACAAAACTAAAATATATCACTGCAGGCAACTAAACGATCTATTGTCTCAGAACAGCATGAGGTCATGGCGCCAATGAATGAGTTTCTCGGATTCTCGCATTTTTATTGTTTTATAGAAAATTTATATCAATCTGTGTGTATGTGTATCGAAAACGAGAGCAACAAAAATTTAACGGCTAATAAAAAACAAAATTGTATTAATATAATTATATTGCTACTCGTACCTATGCACAACCCTTAATCAACAAACCCCTGGTTTACATATAAACATAAGTGCTATATCTAACATGTGTTGTAAATAATCGCGGCATTTTGAAAATTAAGTGTTGATTTTTCGTATCCCACCTCCCTTTATCCTAAAAGCTATATGCGACTAATCTATATACTCCTATATACAGCTATATCTTATAATTATGTACTATCTTGCACGCACCGCACCTGACCAAAATTGAATTTTAATTATGTATCGCGCCCATTGTAGATTTTATTAAATTTTTATCTTAAAACAAAAGAAATCACCCGAAAAGAGAATTTTATGTGACGCCTGCTTAGTGTTTTATTTTTAAAAGCTGAATGTCAGATCATGCCGACATTACATTTTTTACTTAAATAGTAACTAGATCGTAAAATTGCATCGACAAAATGCAATATCTTAAATGTTATCTTAACCCATCACAACAGGTTGTTATATGTTTTCTATGAGGTGTTTTTCTCCTTAAAAATCCAACAAAATATAACAAAAGAAACGTAAAATTTATTATAATGTCGACAGTAGTCTCACTCTTATGTTGTGTAATCTTCAAAAAAATATCAAATTTTGTCACATTTTTATTGGTTTTCCATTCGGCGATGCCGATTCTTTTATGTGCATTGTATACCGACATATCTATACATTACACTTAGTCAAAAAAGTTTTCGATCACTACCTTAAAACAATAATGTCTTATAAGTTGTAATTAAATGTGATTTAAAACGCAACTCACAGTTTTAGCGGTAAGGGATTTACTACCCCAAGTGGCATTAAAATTGAAAGTAGTTTCATCACAGCTAAACAAAAACAGTTTTTTTGACTTTGAAATTCACTTAAGACACATCAACAATTTATTCGATCACATTGGCTTTGCATTGAATTTCAATTGTTTATTGCATTGCAAGTTATTGCTATAAATAAACATTCTATTGTTCTACGTGTTCGCATTAACTCATTTATTAATATAAAATTGTTCGTGGGCCGTAATTATTTTCAAGAATACTTATACTATCAGAAGAATCGCATAAATCAGAAGAATCGCATAAATTGTAAAAAAAATTATTATTCAACAGTAAATATAAAAAAGAGAACATTAGTGAATATAAGTCGGACGGGGTCGCATCAAGGTATATCGAGGAATTCTAATCAAGAGTCTTAAGACAAATTATATATGGTTGCTTCAGGAGAAGAGGGGTAGTTTTCATATAATCAACAATGAATAGGTAATTTATTGCCATATTTATGCTATGTTTTACTATTTTCAAATAATTATTGTTAGGTTTGGATATCTGGATGCTTAGGCGTCTCAACTGAGATCTTACGAACAATTTTAACGATTGGAGCACATTGTAGGTGGTCAGCCCAACAAATGTTGATACACGCAACCGCTTTTTTATGTCATCCGGTGCATGTTAATTTTTGGTCAACGGCGAGAATTGAACTCGAGACCTCGGCGTGATGAGGAACTCTCTAAACCATTAAGCTACAACCGGCGACATTGTATACAAATATAGAAAGGGAATATTTATTATACAATACCAAGATATATACTCCACCTCTCAATCGGATTATGAGCCTATGGGATAAACATGAGTGGCAAATCAGAACGTACGAAATTGAATCGAAAGGTCAGTTAAACAATGTAATTATGATTGAATCGAACAATCTACTTCAATTGAACAAATCGAATACTTCGGTACTAATCGAATACTTTTTTGGCTAAGTGTAGATTTCATAAATTGAAGAACGTGAAACAATTTAAAGAAGTTGTATACATTGTAAATTAAAATGTTATCATTATTGATAAGACAAATTGAAATCTTGATATGTTGCAGGCCCCAAGTAAAATTACATAAGCGTGTCTAAATTCATATACATATTATACATTTTAATGTTTAGTTTCGATAACGATCATAAATCCTTTTAACGATCGTATTATATAAATTTTTAAGTATGATTGCATTAAAACGATGCCTACCGCAATGCACTCAAGACTCATCAAACCAGAAACCAAATATAAAAGAGATCATCTTTATATATTATGTCATAAAATTTTTATGATATAATTATATTAAAATTAAAGTGTTTGTACATTAAATTAATGTTGTATAATTAAATTAAATTGTATATATGTTTATATATATGACTGGATGCACTGTATTATGCACATTTTTTATTATTCTGGGAACCAAGATTGGTTACAAATATTTACATTTAACAGTCTCAAAGTTTATAATAATTTTGAAAGTCTAAAAATCACTTTTTGTTTGACATAATGCAGATTTTTGATAACAAAACCATTTATGAGTGTCAATTTTGTGTATATGTGTGTAAATATATGTTTCAAGTACGGTCGCCTTTTTTAGAAACAAAATAAAATAAACAAATAGTAAATAACATTAAGAAAGTTATCATTTAAGTTTAAACAGCAAATATTGAAAAAAAAAATTGAATAAACAATAATATGGCGCCGTGTTGTAAAAACATTTCCGCTTTGCACTTTTGGCGCTAGATCTAGGGTTCAGCTTCATTTATATTAATGTGTTAATTAAATTATTATATTATATTAAATAAGATTTGGCGCCATCTTTATATATAATAAACAGCAAATATAATAAAATATATATGTTAGATTTAGCGCTTACCTTCCACTTTTGGTTATTATCATTTCGGTGCCAATTTGATGGAATTCATTCCACAAATCGCTGTTCTGTAGTTTAATTTCGATTCCGGTTAGATACCGTGGCGGTATATGAATCGGTTGACGCGATTGTGGTGGAGGTACTGGAAGCATACTCGGATATGGATCTATATATACACATAATAATATACAGTTTTAAATAAATCCATCTAAATATTATATAATAGTGTGTGTGTGTGTTGTGTGTATATGTCCTTACCTGGTAGTCGTTGCATCATTTGATGGCGATATATTTCATGCGCAATAGCATGTTGATGTAAACGAAGATCTACGAGTTCGGTCATAATTTTCACTTCACAATTTTTTTTCTCTTTTTTTTCAATTATTTTTCAACACTCAAACACTTAATTTTTTTCCAACCACTTTTCACAATATTACAATATAATATCACACCGCACGTAAAATATCCTCAAAATGTAACTGTATATAGTGTTCGATCGTAATTATGTATTATAAAATCACAGAGGCACACAAAACACCAATAAAAAAATATTCGGGCGTCCAATTCATTCAAAAACCGTAATTCAACTGAATAAAAATTAATTTTTGGTTCGTATTCTTTCTGGTTTTTTTTTTGAAATTGTTGCTATAATTGTTATAAACTTGAAATGCTCGAACACACCACACACAGTATACACAAGATCGTTTATGAAATTCTTAAACCATACCCGTAAAATATAAAACGACGAAACACAACACAGGCAACTCGTCTTATTTTGTTTTATACTTAAGTCGAAATGCGTTGCGCTGATTGGTTGGTGTGTTTAGTAACTGTTAACTCCACCTTTTTTCTTTGGTTGGTTTGTTGTGTATATAGAAGATTTTATTTGTGTAAAGAGAAATGGCGTGAAATGATCTTCGTTTCGTGTACATATGTATGTGATCTTATTCTTGTATATAGATCAATTGTACATAAATACATTTTTGATTTAAATTTATTTCGTTTAAGATTTGATATGATATGGTTTTATATAGATGTAAGGAACTAGAGAAGTCTTAATTAAGCCCATTGAGGACCACCTTAGACGTGTCTGTATACATATTTAAATTAATCCATCAATTATTAGAAAAAAATACTTTATATTTCCGTTTACAATTTAGTTGAGTTATTGGTCGTAAATAGTGGTGGAAATCACTAAATGAAAATCCATATGCATATGTATGTAGGTCAATCAGGTCAATTAGTGTTTATATATTTACATAATACTTAATGATGTTTTAGAAATCGGCATGAAATCCGTAGCTCACGAATTAATCGAAAATTAAACCATGGAGAGGCGTGTGTAACAAATAGTTCATGTACACTCGTATGCCAGAGTTGATATGTTGCAATGGAATTACAAAAAAATTCTCACGAATATACATGCGGTCGTACAATCGGATGATCAAACATATTTTGTCGTCAGCGTACGTACATATATACATACAATATATATCTATAAGAATACAAGATGTAAGAAAATTATAACTGTCAACAGATTTTGATGGATTTGCGTGCTGTGAATAAAACCAATGAATGGATACAAAATCTAAATTATACGTATCTCCAAGGCGACAATGCAGTCAATTAAATTATGTACATACTCGTACATACTTACATATATATCGTTATAAGATAAGATACATATAAATTCTTCGAATTTCTTTTCAGACTGGAAATTTTTTTTTATTTTTTTTTTTATTTTTTCAAACCAAAAACAAAACAAAACCGTATTATCAGCATAATTATGTAAACTATATACAGACAAATTGTTTGCGATATGCATATGTGGTCCTCAAAATTAAATAACAAAACCACTAAACAATCATAAATATCTTAGTTAACCAACTCGTGACGTCTTATAGTTTTGTTTAGAATTTAGAGATTTATAAACAATGCGTTATGGTCAGAACAGAATCCCTTTTCTAAATCACATCGCTAAATCTGCATAAAGTATTTTATGGCAACGTAAACACTTTTATGTTTTTGATTTTACAGTTTTATGCTCGTTATATTTATGTATGTGGCAAAATATTTTGTTGCCTAAAATTTTTATAGTTTTACAACATAACATTTTTTGTGCATGCATAATATTGTAAACAGTGCCACACGTAGGGTATTTATCACTTTCATTATATTTATGCAGATGTACTGTGTTTGGATTTAGTTGTACCGTATAACAAGAATGGTTAACGAAACAGATGGAAATGGCAAATACAAAGTGATGAACGAGATAAATATCTTCAAGCTCCGTTTTTAGGGCAATTGTTTAAAGGCACTAGAATATTAGCCGTGTTTCTTGACGCACAGTGATTCGGATCAGATCACATTTTCCATGCAAACCAAAGACACATTTTGATCCAAATTTCATTTTGGATCAAAATGTGTCTTTGGTTTGCATGAAAAATGTGATCTGATCCGGATCACTGTGCGTCAAGAAACACGGCTATTGTATATGCCCCAACAGTTCCATTTCATGCCAACTTACTAATGGTATGGGAGGCATTTCTATAAGTATAACGGTTTCATACGCCCCATTTATTGGACAGAACGTTATCTTTAATTATTGGGATGAGGTGGAAAGTGATCAAATAGTTTTATGCGCTTGTAGATCTGACCGAACATGTTCTGTCTTCTAAGGCAAATGAAATTTATTCCATAAACCTTAGATCATCTTCAATTTAAAATGCGAAAAGTTACCATAAACACAAATATTTATTGAAAAAAAATGTAATATCCGAAAATGTAACCAATAGAGTATATTCAAGCCTAACAAATGCTTTTACACACGCAATCGCTTTTTATTTTTTAAGTCAACGGTGTAAATCGAACCTCGAGACCACGGGGTAATGATAAAATCTCTTAACCATTAATTTAGAATAGGCGTCAGTTTAACTGGCTAAATGTAGGAATTTCTATAAAGTTGTAGTACTTTAACAAAGTTAAGCTTAGCTATAAAGTAATTACATTAATTTCCATTCAAAGTGCAGATTATAATATTTATGGGTTTACGTGCTTATAAGGATTTCAATTTGTAGTGCTTCCTGCCTGTGAATAATAACCAATATGTTACTAAATTTGTGAAAGCTGTTTTGAAAAATAAATCGTTATCGTCGAATGATAAAGCAGTTGATAATTTGGAAATTAGGCTCAACCACTTTTCAAAAGGGTGAAATTGGGACATAATAAATGTGTCTCTTTTGTTGTGTTCTTCGGCACTCAGGCACAATTGGCACATTGTCATACCGCCAAGATATCCATCTGCACATTGCATAGCTCCATACCAGAGCAGGGTCGGACCCATGGAGTCTCAACTTAACAGGGGGTCACATAGATTTGTTCATTCTCGCACCGATCTAAATCAGAAGGTGAAAAATCCCTTTAGCATCCTGCCCATATCGCGATTCAAACCCTGTACCAACCCGCTCCAACTGTCGCAGCTTTAACCACTGCACCATTTGGGCGGTTAATAATAAATGTGTCTATATGCAGATTCCATTGCAGCTATACGCCTTATCAAAATTTAAGACTTTAATAAATAGTTTTGGTATGACGAGATAAATGGTTGAACTCGTTTGCTTCTCGACTCAAGGAGGAAAGCACACACATAATCATCGTGAAGTGTAATGTCATAATTCAGCCATCATTGACAGCAAAGCATGTTTACCATGTATGCCTCGTGCACCAAAAGATTTCCTAAATCTAGGGGTATACGTCTTCGGCCTCTAAACGATGCATTCAGCTTTACGAAATTCAGGAAATGCTCTGTGAGAATAAAAGAAAAATTATCAAAATATCCGTCACACGTTGGTTATTACACCAAAGGGGTGTAGAAAAAATCATTGGTAATAGGACAGTTGTACAGGATTTTTTTAAGAAGCCGTTAAAATAGCTAAACTGAAAGCAACTGAGTTTATTCAAGAAATGCCAAAAAAACAATTTATATTCTGAATTTTATAAAATTTTTCCGTGAACGTCAAATCGCTATACTCAAATTGTTGCCAATCAAGTTGGTGTACCTGGAACCAGAATGTATGAAATTATTAAAAACTATTTTTAAAACGAAATCAGATTGTGTGGAACTTGATTGCTTTCAGTTTTATATAGTAGCACTGGAGGAAATGCAAATCAGGTTGCCAATTAATTTTTAAGGAAATGTAATTTTTGGATCCAAGCTTCTATCTATGGCTTAAATGCCGCAGCTTCTATTTATGGCTTAAATGCCGTCTCAAACGCACTTAAATATATATTGGTGCACATTGTATAGGTGGTTATAGTCAAACGAATGCTTTAACCCACATTCACTTTTTATGTCATCCGGAGCATGTTAAGGTCAATAGCGAAAATCGAACTCGAGACCGTAGCAGCATGATAAGAAACTTTCTTTACCACTAAGCTACAATCGGTGACATATCCATTCACCAAATGTTTTAATTTTTCAATTCTTTCTATAATCTAAAGAATGGGAAATACAGGAAGGGTTTTTCCAAAATTATTCGTAATATTTGCATATCATTGCACAACCATACATCTTATCGTATTATACTTATATATATTTGAGTTATGTGTACAACTTCTCAACGTTTAGCCATCTATGACCGTGGACCAAATACAATCACTGATTTTACGCACGTTTTTGTATTGTTTTCTTTCTTAATTTTCATCTTTTCAGATGTATTGTTTGACAGTTTCATCACTCTATAACAGATACCTATATATTACACGTATCTTTCATACTTTATGCTCAGTGACTGTTCGGGGCTCCGGTCTGCATCTTCAATTCTATATTACATTCCGGGTTTGTTATATGTAAAATGTGTGCGTATAGTAACCTCGGCGATATATGTCGTGATGTCATATGGGTTATGTTTGGCCGTCTATCAAACATAATACATTTTGAAATAAATTATTTTTGGTTGTTTGCGGTTCAAAACGATAAGATTTTTTCATATTTTCACAAATATGAAAAAATCTTATCGTTTTGAACCACAATAAATAATAGTTTTTCACAAGTTAGTTTTTCAAAAATAGTAATTTGTCTTCTCGTTTGCTGAGTGTTCCCTTAATTAATTGCAAATCACCTATAGCTTTGTTCTTCTCTCAATATGGATGTCATTCCTCCGCTAAGAATATAGATTACGTTTTTATACGCAGTACCAGACTCGGTATATTCAACAGTTTTTTAATATTTTGGTAATTAGAGTTTTTTATACACTCCAATAATTCATCTAGCGATTAATGGAGTTCACTTATCACTTATTCATTGCAACAAAACTGCTAATTATCATCTCCATGGCGTAAATTACATATCTTGCAAGTTCATTTGTTCTTCTTGCGTATGATTATTGATGAAATTGCCAAATAGTTAACTGCAGATGCAGAGGTTTTTGATCATCAGTTTTTAGAATTAAGATACATTTTTACTCAATCTTCTTAACTGGACCATTTTGTAAATCGCGGTATGTATTATTGACTTAATACATTGTAGTATTCAGAAACATTTCTTTAGTTCTTTATTTCACATGTCTGTACTCAACAATTTAAGAATTCACATTGGTAAATTTTTGATTTTATTGAAACCCCAAATATGGTGTTACATCAGCATTCGGCACTAATGCAGTATGATATATTGTTCGACATTTTACATTTTAGGTGAAATTATAATCGCACTGAGATGTAACATATTATAACAGCTAACAGTTACCCAGTGAATGAATTCTGCTTATGAAACCCCACCATCAACATTTTAAGAGGGAAATCGTTTAATCTCCATGCATTTCAAAATAATTGGTGTATAAAGTTCTTTGTACGCAGAAGATATTTGAGGGTTTTGTTTCGATGTTTGATTGTTTTGTTCTAATTCCAAACTAAACATTTGCTGAGTCGCTTTTCATGATTTACTTTAGGTGATTATTCTGATTAAAATGTCACCGACAATGAATTCGAAATTAAGAAGTGCATAAGCTGGTTTCAGACCAGGACGAAGTTACATCGTTCATATCAACACATCACGCATCATTCACCATTGAGTATATAGTAATGGTGAAATTCCAAAGAATGGAATTTATATCTTTCATCGAGTTCAACACAAAGACAGACAAAGTGAAACACATTTAAACAATTAACAATATAAGACGCAAGGGTGATTACGCTCACTATTTCTGTTGCTATAGTATAGTATAATAGACAGAGTCATGGAAAAATTAGATAACGTATTCGAAACTCAATGATCTGGATTACTCAGATGGCAACAGACGAGCTGTATTGTTTTCCTTTGATGGAGTCACCTCATTATTTTCGTAGTATCTCAATTTCATATACTTCTTTATAGCTAAAATCGTTTTTTTCAATCTCAGCGTTATTTTCCATGGCCGAAGCCACTTTACTATAATTTACTTGTAACCAAAACCTAGACACCGTCAATATGTTCACTTTTATACCCGAATCTAATTCTTTCCCATACTGGAGTTTCCTACTCTCACTAACTTTTATGACAGTGTTAACGTTTACATAAATTGATCTTCTCATTCCAATAAAATCTTTTAATTGGCACTACATTTTGTCTGCAAAGTTATATAACGTAAAGCACATTTTAAACTTACCGAATAGATGGCTCAGTGGTAAAAGCTGTGTCTATGGAGCGGAAGATTTCATCATGTCATTACGATCGGTGGTATGAATGCATACAGCCGTACGTCCTCGATTCGGCTGAGGTGGTGTAAAATACGACGTAAATAAGCGAACCACGAAAGAGTTAGAAGTGCCTTGATCCCTAAAAAAGATTGTAAAGATTAAAAACAAACAAAAAACCGTTTAGACGTCAGCGTCTTCTTTTCAGTAAAAATAGTTTAATACTTCATCTCTATAGACACTTCAGTTTGAGTATGAGGTCATTCACAATATATTTTGTAGCATTAAGCAGTCGAAATCGCTTAACAAACTTTTCGATAGGCTGAACCTTGTACCAAATCAATTCTATATGGGGTGGTCTACATAGAAATCTTAACAATAACTTCTCGGATAGCTAAATTGGTACTTTACTGTTGACATTATACTGGGTTTTCACTACAGATACTATAATAGCTGTATGGTCGGAAATAAGTAATATACTTTTTGCACTATTGAGGTCCGGTTTTACACCTACTTTTATAATAACGTTGAAGTATTTTACTGTTTCTTCGGTAACCACCGTCTGTTAACAACTACATATAGTGTATCGATAGACATAGGGTATGTAATTGATGGTGTTCACACAAGTATTCTTGATTCATAATTTCTTCCTCTTACTTTCGAGCCCATATAATTTACTAAATGCGTCAAAAAGGCATATTTTTTGCTCATCCGATTTCGTAATCACTGTTTTAATAGCTTAGTATTTTAACTTTACCAAGCCACTTATATCATTGAAATCTATACAGTACTTTTCAAATTTAAGCAATCGTAGCAAAATTATATGCTTCGGCGAAAACAATTGGCGAGTGACAATATCCTGTATAATACTACGTTGGCAGATATTTGCCATCAGTCACTTATAGACGTTAACCTAAAGAGATACCATACTCGTTTCATTTGATGTTTCCTCAAAATCATGACTCTAGACGCACAAGTTGTTGCTTTATTGTAAGAAGGAAACAATCAACTAGATGTCGCTTGTCAACTATAAACATGAACCAAACTACTGTCTTAAGAGTATGAAGAAGTTTTCGGAAAACTTGTCGGAGACCATAACCAGCCGGTATTGATGTACGTTTGAGAGCGACTCGTTCTAACTTCACTGCGAAACCACCATTTCACTAACGTCGATGTGAAGCAGGAGCTAACAAAAGGTCGAGATTTTACTGTTAGTCAATGAACGATAAGAAAACACTGCTTGAAGCAAGCCAACCTAAACTTCAAGACAGTTTAGTAGAGGCCCAAAATTTGCATGGAAACGAACAATGAAGGGCTCTTCTAATTACTTATGAGGTTCAAATATGTATCCATGGTATAGTGATAGGAGAAGCCGGATCTACTGGTGTCCAGAGTTCTCGTACATCGGTGGTTCGTACATGTTCTGGTCTGGTATAAACATATAGATCATGTTTTTGTACCCGGTGAGGGCCGTAGAAGAGGCCTGAATTGAGAGCATTCCTATGGATTATGTGCCCTATACGCAGTATATACTATATAAAGGGGAAAATTTCATATTGATGTATGACAATGGTCGGCGTCACGCAGTTAAAACCACTCGGTAGTTAATGGATGAGGTTGGACTTGCGACATAATATACCACCAGTGACCGCAAAATTGCTTGGATGATGAGTGGTGTGCGATCCTTCAAGTTGTTGTTAAAACCTTAATAAGAACAAGAGGAATCTTTGTCGACGCAAGGAGGTTTTAAAACAAAATCGCATTACTTTGAGCAGTAAAGGTTTGAGTCGATTTAGTTGCTCGAGAGTGTATATAATTCGCTTTCAGATATAAAATTATACGTACATTTCACGAATGTGCTATAAACACTTAGGCTCGCCATTAGACATTATGTTTGTCTCTTAACATGTCATATACTCTAAGTGAAGGCCATATTATGACCATTTGTTTACATAAAAACGATCTAGATAACTAAAAAAAACATTCAAAGGTGTTAAAATCTCATGTTTTTAGCCAAGTAAAATGTGCGCATTAGCGCATAACGTATTTATATTATCGCGGATTTTCTTATTCATCTTACTTTTCGCGTGATGAAATTTCAGAAAATGTTGTTTACAACTTTGCTGTTCGCTTAATTTTACCAGATTAATTCTTGTATATATTCGTATGTAGACTATATGTGCTCAAATTGAGCGGAAAATGCAAAATACATGAAAGGTGTTAACTCGGTTTGTATAATGTTGGTGCGATTTGAGTTATAAATTATATGAATCTTGCATAATCAGTTTCGATTAGTTAAATTATTTCGTCTAATAGTCATACTATATATGTGTAGTTGAAATTGTGTGAAGTATCAAGTGTATACAAATAGTTTTTGATTGCGTAAACATTATTTCGTATTCAATTGCACTTCAAAATCAATTTGTAGCTCGTGTTTATTCTTATAACAGAATTTAACCAAAATAACAGGCTTTACCCACCCCGCTTCAATTAAATCGGGTTTTACAGTGCCAAACAATGTTAACAATCAGAGTTCATCGGTTTCGATTACGAGCCAGCTCTTCATTTTGTTGTAAACAATCAGAAGATGTCAGATCACACGCTATATACATCGATATCTATCTATCTATCGATAGATCATCGATAGCTATAAGTCGATCATCGATATCTGAAAATGGCATTAAATTCCTGATCTTCTGATTGAAATAAGAACTCGGTATTTGGCATCAACGTCTCGTTTTGGGTTGCCTATATATCATACGAATGATCTTCTCTCGTTAAACGTTAGAAGCCTTTTTCCTACGCATCCATCAAGGTTTAACTCTCTTATCCTTATACGACAACGAGTGTATGGATGAGAGATTTATATCATGACCGGTGAGTAAATACGAATGAGTATGATCAACACTCTGTACAATTTTAGAAATTTTGGGTTCAGAAGTAGACGTAGATGATATAAAGCTCGATTGCATCCTCTCCCACACTATTATCGTGGGTAATGAGAGATCCAAGATACTTGAATCTCATAACTCCTTCAAACGTGTGGTTACCTCTACTGAAATCAATTGCGTCTTGGTCACTAAAACCAGAGATCAGATATTTGGTGAAGCTGAATACTGTTCTAGTTGATCAAGTATCTCTTTCACTCCGTTATGTCTCCGTATAGTATCTCTTTCACGCCAGAACTAATTGCAAAAGTTCTCGATAACCCTGGGGGCCTAATATGAAATTATTCGATTTCGATTTTTCTCGATATCGAAAAAATTCGATTCGAAGCGGATTTGTCCTAATATGAAAGTTGGGTTTCGAATTTTTTCGATAATCGAAAAAATTCGATAAGTCGCGATAGCATAAAATCATTAATAATTAAGAATAAAACTTACATCGAAATTTTTTCGCCAATATCGGAGTAATTTCTTTAAATTATACTCAATAATTATTATTATTATATTATATTATTATTATTATTTGAACACCTTATTCTTTTTAAAAATAATTTAAAATAAATGTTTAATAATTATTTACTTAGTTTTACAAAGGCGATCAGTCGTACATAAAATTCGCCAGCTAAATAGCAGTCGAATTTTTTCGGTGCGTTCGGAAAAATTCGCTGACATTTTTTCCTTTTAGCTTCATAATAGGGCGAATTTATTCGATATCGAAAAATTTCATATTAGGCCCCCAGTTAACTTTGCATTTTGACTGCCTTACTTTCATTTTACATAGATGTACACTTATTTATTTGGTTCGTAACAATCATTTGTAGTTACAAAACTTGATCAGTGACTGACCAATTTGGATGAAATCTGGGCAAAGAGTTAATGAAAAAATTTCAATTTTCAATTAAAGAAAAATTTCAAGCTACTGTTACTTTTCCTCCCACATTACTTTCAATTACTCTAATTAGACAAAAATCTCCTTACGAGAACGTACGGCTATATAAACCCGATTAAAGTAAAACCTAACACAAATGTAGAAACTGCACTCAAACGGTTCAATTTATCAGTCAATGCGTCTCCTTTGATTATCATGTAACTGTGGATATCCAGTGAAATATAACTTCATTCAGACTGCTTAGTCGATTCAGGGCAATTGCCGTCTCCATAACATGTTTCGAACACTATAGGAGTCAATTGCCTTTAGAGCAACCTGGTTGTCAGAAAGGATACAGATATGACGATCTAATATAAAACAATGACATATAAATAATAACATAAAACAACTTTCCGAAAATGTTTGTTCGATACCATAGTATCCGAGGGCATGTGGACAGTGCCGGTTCACGTCCCTCCGTATTTTTCAGGGCCCAGAAGGGCTAAATTGATTGTCTTTCCCTTGTAGGAGAACGGCTGTTTGCAGAGATTCAATGAATGTGGTGTGCATAGCTCCAAAAATACCCGCATAGATAAAAATGTCTTTGAATGCGGATAAGAGCGTTTCCAACCCCACTCAATGTTCTAGGCCACCAAATAAGTGCGTAAAACGTGATTTTGAACTGAAACGTCGTAACTGAAACGTAAATCCAGTAAACGTGTCTTTGTTTCAAGCCCCGTATGATTTACTAAATGAATGTTTTCATTTCCAGTAAATGTTACATGCTTTTATCTTCCATGTGTTTACGCCAGGTAATCTTTCGATTACTTCCGATTAGGTAACCCTCCAATCTAACTTGATTTCCAGACACTGAAGTTCTGAAGAAAACGCGATGTAATGAGTCTCAATTTTTGGAAGACTAAAGTTTCCCTGAATCCTGCGTCTTGTGAATAGAATCATTTCAGTTTTCCAACGGTTGACTGATAGACCCTGATCACAACATAGTACTTCCGTATATTTACCAACCAATATTATTGCGATATCATCGTAATACCTCTAAGTAAAGTAAAACCAATTGTCGTTTAATTAGACTTGCAAAGAGTTGACTACATGACTCCGCAAGAGTGGAAACAAAATCAACCCTTTAGAGTGCTCATCGTAGTCATATTACTGCCTAAGTCTACAGGTATTCTCCTTATGTCTTTCGGCCCAGTGATATTCAAACTGAAGGCAGCTAAACTCACGCTTCCAAAGCCGATTCCTTCTTGTCCAGTGGTTTTTCAACAGATTTACCTTTCTGGTATGTGTGCTGTCTGGAATGTGTGCATTATCACTGAAGTATAGTGCATTATCACTGAAGTATCTATATCAGCCAATCAGTCTAGGCAATAAAGTATAGAAAAGAGCATATCCATCCTTCGGGATTAACAATATACTGACTTAGAGGTCTAGGATGATTTCTTGTCTTTCCTGTAGAAGACCCGGAACTATCCCGTCTGCACATGGTGTTTCAATTTTCGAAAAAGAATCGATGGTCCATCGGGTTTTATCTTTTGTCATCTCCATGCCACCAAGTTCCAACCTATGAAACTGGATAGTTGGTGTTGGAATTGATCTCTGTATTAGAATTCTTACTTCAGAGAAAATGAGTTTTCATTAGAACCTCTAGGGCTTCCTGATTTGTATTCGTATGAGATTCATAACATTGCTCTAGAGTTCCGATAGTAATCAAAATTCACTCGACCAACCTTGAATGGTAGATTGATATACACGATATAAAAATAATCAGTCAAGTATATAACAAATAGCTCTATGGGTGAGGGCATCTATGTTTTGCAAATATTTCGAACTAAGCATATAAGTTTTATAGAATACCACCACCGTATCTAAAGCTTCCGAAAAAAACAAAATTTATTTGTTAAAAATGTCAACAAAACAAATTAAATCGGATACCATCAACAAAGAATCCCCGCTTAAGTGCCCAAACACGAGACTAAGAATTGGCACGTGGAACGAGTAGTCACTTAGAAAACCTGGCACGTCTGACGGTCTTATCATATGTATATGAAAGAGTATGGGCTGATTACCGTCTGAGAAGTATTGAACCTCGGTTGTCGATGCCACCAAGTACACTACCGGTGTAGTGAAAACTAGGCCCAATAATGATTGGTTTGAGGAAGTGTGTCGTCTTGCTGTTGAGCAACAGAATTCTTTAATTATTTCTTTAAAGGAGTCATCGGATTACACCTAAGTACGTAGGCGGAGAGGTTGCTATCGACACTGTATATCTGGCAATCTGGTATCTAATAGTTGTTTACAACAGTGACACGGTACGGGCCAACAATGGCCTTTAAACCCCGTTATAAAAAAGTATATAAATAATTTTGTACCTAAACAGTTGAAGCGGAGTGTAAACAACGAGATTTCACTCGGGTGTATAAATTTTAATATTTAATTAAAATTAATTAAAACTAATATTCTTTACATAAATCAAAATCGTCGGGCCTATCCACCTGGCAATTATCTATTTCTAACATATATACATAATTTCTTATCTTTGTACATCTTATTTATTGTCATCCAAAATGTTTTTCTCTATACCATATTACAACCACTTAAAAAACGTAAAACAACCGCAAAGCACAAACCCTTTCGGTAAAAATTAAAACAAATTATGTGAAGAGATGAGACGCCAATTAGTAAGTATATCATGTAAGACAAATGTTAAGGACAAATTTAAAATGTGTATATGTATGTGTGTACAAATCAATTTGCTTCATAAATGTACACACTCATACACAGACGCACACATTTTAATTATATTTACTTAAGGGTCCGGAAAAATCAGTTCGACTCTAAGATGTGTCGTCATTATATATATGTATCGACGAGCATATATATAAGTACGATATAAAGATCCCACACATAATTTGTGTACAAATGAAAATTTAAAATCAATTTACAATCGTATAAGAGACTATTACATATGGTTTTGGCTTTTGTCATTGAAATATCCAACAGCTCTTAAAAGATTCTACCACAAAATTTTAATGAATGAATATGAATATTAAAAGATAATTTAAGTTGTTCAATACACGCACATACATGTGTATTATTAAGCTTCTGCTGCACTATACAAAATACTCATCAAGAGATTCCGACTTGAAAACGACAACAACAAAATTCGTTTTGGGTTTAATGTAATGTAATCAGTTTAAAGTTAACCTCAAAAAAAAAAAAAAAGAAGTTAAGTAAACTACTTCTGTCTTGTCTTTTACTTTTGATACACAATGTTGAATTAATTTATGTGTTCAATATAATATGTGATGTATTTATAGATTACAAGTCCCACACAAGGTGAAATTAAATACAAAATAGAAGAAACTTTCGTATAGCGTACGTATACATTACATCTTAAGATGATGAAAATTATGTTTCTTATCAACTCATTATGTGTCTGTTAAAATAACCACCTTAATCCCTTTAAATATATAAATTGTATGGATGGAGAAATTATAATGGCTTTTGAAATCCAGCACGTGGATAATATACATACATGGACGAATATAGAACTGAGATTTGTGTGGTCTCATCTCATCATTCAGTTTCGATTTGATAGTTATTCTACATTATTTACCCTCACTCGATCGTTTATTTATTAATTGCCGAATCATGTGAGGGTTTTCGTGCTGAAAGGTCACTTTCTCATGTCTTAAGGCATTGTAAACATTTGAACTTCAGCACTCGTCTTAATTGCATCAATTATTCTTGATAACATGTTCCAGTGAAGGTTTTGTTAGGCTGGAGTAGCTCGTATGACTGGAATAAGCTCGTATGACTGGAATAAGTGGTAGTTAAAAGGAGCGTAGTCTATAGTGAAACGACGGATGGGGTAGGATAAGAGCCTCCAAATTATTATTTTTTGACTTTTGTAACACATGTGGTCCTATTATGCTGAAAGACTACTTTGTCTTATCTTTTGGCATATGCGGACGTTTAAACTCAATACTCGGCGTAGTTACATTAATTGTTGTTTGTTTGTGTTTTATCTCTACAATCTGTTTCGGGGCTCGAGGCGCTACCAACTGTTTCGTGGTTCGCTTATTTACGTCCTTACCTTACGCCATTACAGCGAAATCGAGGATGTACGGCTATAGGTCCGATTTACGTAGAACCATCTGTACATTGCATAGCTCCATGACAGCCTATAGTACTGACATGGAAGATGGGTTGGCCCATGAATTCTGCACTCCAACAGGGGGTAATAGATGTGTTCATTTACACCACCGATTGTAATCGTATCGGGCTTCGAACCCGGTACCTCCCGCTCCAACTGTGCCACCTGGGCGGTCATTAATTGTTGTTTATAACCTGCTTCAGTGATGTTTTCGTTATTCTTTACATAGTAGATTAGTTCGAACTGACACCATACAGCCTTAGCATGTTGCCATAAATCATTGTTTGGTTATTGAAGTTGATGCATGACCAACCTCTTGATTTTCTGCACTTGGGGTTGTCATTTAGTGGATTTAGTGTTGTTCCCTGTTATAATTCGATTCAAACAAATAAAACAGATTTTGTCTTTGTTGTAGTGTTGTTCGCACGTAAAAAATGGCCGTTTGGCTTATCTTGGCTCTAGTTTATAGGAAATCCAATAGATTCGTTGAACCCAATTTTCAATGACTCGGTTACACATTTCGACAGAAACGGCCTCTATGTCGTGTTCAATATTTACCGACGACGGCTTGTTATGTAACGTATATAGCAACCACACCTCCCACCCCACCCCCCACCATTAAAAAAATCTAGAGCATTTAAATTTTAATAAGTCGATTGAAACCAGCGATTCAAATCATTCCTGACATCTTTCCCAAGTTAAGAAAGGCACCAATTTCTTTCGAATACTCTCAATGAACAATAGGATACTTAATTGGATTTTTGATAAAGACAACATGCAGGATCTTAATTATATCAACGTCATAAGTGTCTCGGTGCGAAGCTTAATAAAACCAAGTATGGATCATGGCTTTGACGAAGCAATATTCAATGTGTTTAGTAAATAATGTATTTTCGACCAATGCTTTTTGATTCTGAATACTTTTTACAAATGTCTTCCATTTATTTGGTAACTTTCCGATGATACGATAACGGCTTACACTTAAAATCACACCATTCATCTTACATTACTAGATCGTAGAGGCCTTCTTCCAGTTTGTTGATAATAGCTGTGTTTCATGACTCCAACTGATTCAGATCAGATCACATTTTCCATGCAAACCAAAGACACATTTTGAGCCAAAATCAAATTTGGATCAAAATGTGTCTTTGGTTTGCATGAAAAATGTGATTTGATCTGAATCAGTTGAAGTCATGAAACGCCGCTAATATCAATCATCTCAAAAGTTATCTTGATTTTCAAACTAACCGCAAACATTACGACTTTGAAATGAATAATGTCATAAATGAAGATTATAAAGATGACAGGCACTCAACATGAGATCCCACTCCTGAGGTAGTTTGAATTATGTCCGACCTTTTGTTTCTATAAGCTCAATATATTGAGGTGATTACTCACTTCAAGCAATTCAAACTTGAAGCAATTGATTAAACAGTGGAAACGATTATATATACAGAGCCATCTAGACAAGAGCCGTAATAATAATATTCAAGGTGGCTTTGCCACATATTATTTTATAGAAATACAAAGAACTCTGATGGTATTTAAGGATTAAACATATATAATACTGATGGTACAACGTCGCCCGGAGAGTTTTGTTGTGTCAGAGTACAGAGTCAGTATTAAAATATAATTACCATTATGAATCTCTTCTTCCACATGAATAGCATTCTTAGCTTATTATTGATATATTACATTACAACTTAAATATACTTCCTAAAATGTTTTATTAAATTAATTTTTTAAAGTTACCAATTTTCTTTGTTGGCATGTTTATATAATTCGCTATCACAAATGTACAATACGTTCTTTATATACTATGTGTAATGACAGATAAGATACTCTGGTTTCTCTTCAATTGTCGAATAAATCTTTCGCCTTTTACTAAAGATTTCCGTGGAGAGGAGCATTCAAATGAGTCTAAAATAGAATTTTTGTAAGTACCTGACGAAAGTTGGGTCATAAATTATTAATCCGATTATTTTTCAAATTAAATTTAGCTGTGTGCTTTGCAAATTGCATTGCAGATGATAATGATATTCAATTCCTTGACCAGTGCGCAGTGTCCCCAAGTTTTGGTAGTTTACAATTTTACATTATTGTTTTCCAAGGATATTCGTAAATCTAGTAAGTCTTACATATTATATTAAGAGGTGGACGTTAAACAATCTTTTACAGTGCTTTGCAATATAGGTGCAGTGGTTAGAATACTGCGGTATGGAGCGGGAGGTACCGAGTTCGAATCCCAATAGGCACAGTATGCGCAAAGGGATTTTCACCATCGATCGTCTGGGGCGATACGATCGGTGGTGAGAATGAACTCATCTGAGACCCCAGTTGGCATGGAGCTATGCAATGTTCAGATGATTTCTACGTAAATCGGACCTATAGCCGGAACGTACAGTAATATAGTGGGAAGTCACATTGGGTCATTAGAGCCTGAGGGAGAGACAACAAAAAAAAATATAGGATTTCCTTGATCACATGTGAAAAGTGTTGCCAGCGAAAAGAGATGGTGATAACTGTCAAAGTAAGAAAGATCACGAGTGATCAAGTTGAGAAACGAAGGCAACCACAACGTGTTTGTTTGGACCTGTGTGGAGCATGAGAATCCAGTTTTTATTTCTAAATTCTAGTCCTAAAATATCTAGTTCTTAGACCTGGATGTGATGAACGTGGATTTCAACAATTATAATTACATTAAAAAATAGTTACTCATTTAGTTTTGAACCTAATAATTTTCAGAACAATGGATGAATATTGTTCCATTGGACATGTCTTTTTCTCTCACCTCTTGTATCTAACATTGTTGTCTTCTAGTTTTTACGGCTAGAAGACCAAGGTTAGAAATTAGAGACGTCGAGCTTTAAATTGATGCAAGTAAATCGGTAACCGGCTTATCATTCGTTTTCTTACATAACCTTTATGAATCTTTCATAAGATGAATTCTCAAACAACAGCTTTAAGGGTTGATTGAGGAATTGAATTATATCCGGAGACAAGTGACAAGTAGATCAGAAATATTTTCAAACTGAAATTATATTATTGCAAGACGACATTATTCATCAAGATCGATGGAAAAATATCAAGAACATTGAGTGATTGTCGATACTGCTCGGATGCACTGTGTTAGAGTACTGCAGGTTTAATTATAGTGAGCGAGTGTTAAAAGATTTAAGTAAGCAGACTAAGTTGTCTTCTATACAAAAGTACATATTTGTGCCTATGGCTATCAGGTTTTTCATCGAAGGGAGATCAAAATGTTATGAAGATGTTAAAAGCAAAAATAATATCATTTATGAAAAGTATATAGGACCAAAAAAATACATGAATACCTTCGACGTGACTTCCTCTTTGGAAGTAAAACCAATAGTAAGGCATGAATTCATGAGTTTCATCGATTTTAATGCATGCGTTCAGTAGCAAGTAACAAAAATAATTAATTCGGATAATTAACACCACACATGAAGCTATCGACATAGTGTGACAGTGGAATCAACATATCACTATACGATCTATAATAAATCAAGTGCTTTATGTGTATTTCAAATGATGGTACTTAATCTCAAAAATTGAAACAAAAGATCATTTTTAGACCCATGGCCACCTATATTTATTTGGTATATAGTGGGCAAGGACTAAGACTCAACAAATTACAATGCATAGCTTGGATTGCAATTGCTAATTCATGCATAGCTTCATATTGTGACTCTTTTAGTACTGCACCTTGGATGCATATTTAAAAGGACGATGCTTTAACATCGGTGAAGGTACAGTCCGAGGGAAATCTTTATTCTATACTATTGCCTTTTAATGTTGTATTGCAATCCGGATCGAGGTAGGTCTTCATTTGTACAGGGTTCTATATGTTGTGGCATACGCACTGGTGAAATTTGACAATAGAATAGTAATATGAGATGCCTTATTACCATTTTTAAGCCCGTGAATGATTGTGATTGAGCTTGATTCATGGGTTGGTTAAACTAAAGGTCTTAGGATAATTTAAACTCGATAAAGCTGTTAGACCTAGCAAAGGAAGTTTGTCTCAAATTGAACATCAGTAACACGAACAATAGTGCGCCAATCGTCATAAATAATACATAAATAAAAGAGGTTGAGAAAACCGGCAAAGTAGAAGACTTCAATCAACGCATCAACAAAGCCAGAAATACGTTCAACGTGCTTCACAAAATTACGATTGTTCAATGAGTGTGTGAAAACGATTCTTCTGGTTGTGAAACATGGGAAGGCACACAAAAACTCACGCAAAACCTACTGGTGTTTGTAAACAAATGACTGAGAAGAAGAATAAAACTCTTTTGGTCAGATAAAATCAAAAATGAAGAGCTTTTGCGTAAAGTGGAAATGGTTCGATGACGAGAAAAATCCTAAATGACATAACACGAATATCATTGGAATGGAATCCACTAAGAAAGACGAAATTTTCAAGTTCACACGTGGTGAAGTAGACACGTGGCAAATTTATTATGATAAAATCAATCATCGATTACTGTGACGATGAGAAAGTTACGTGAAATTTTTGGGAGAAACAACGTGCCAACAAAACGCACTATTTATCGTGTAGTGAATGATTTCGAAGAAAGAGGGTCTGTAGGTGATAGTTCCAAGCATGGGCCACAACGTACTGTAAGATCGGATGAAAACATTACTGCTGCTCAATAAAGTGTTAACATTACTGCTGCTCAGCAAAGAACAAGTTTGGCCACAATTTTGTACAAGGATTTACATTTGTTTCCATTTAAGATTCAGTTGACACAAGAGCTTCTTTCACAAGACCATTTATGCCACCGTACATATGCCAATAGGATGTTACAGCTCGCCCATGACAACCCGATTTTCATGTAAAAATCATAATGAGTGACGAGGCACAATTTCATTTGAATTGATATGTGAATAAATAGAATAGTCGGTTCTGGGCAATGGAAAACCCTCAAATTATTCATCAGTCACCTTTACATCCATTAAAAGTGACAGTCTGGTATGCAATTTGGTCAGGAGAAATCATTGGATTTAACTTTTTTTGAAAATGAAAACGGCGTAACGGTAAC
This sequence comes from Tipula lateralis, assembly GCA_963932295.1. Classification (NCBI taxonomy): domain Eukaryota; kingdom Metazoa; phylum Arthropoda; class Insecta; order Diptera; family Tipulidae; genus Tipula; species Tipula lateralis. Next base: position 53,271,826 of record OZ010738.1, read on the forward strand.
TTTGAATGGGGAGCGATATCGTGATATGATTAAAAACTTTTTAACGCCCCAACTGCATGCTTTGCTCTTGATTAACATGTGGTATCAACAAGACAGTGCCACATCGCATACAGCCAGGATTACAATGGAATTACTGCGAAACTGATAGCGACTACGCTCGTGCTGATGTAGCATTCGTTTCGTTAAACAGGAATTTGTGGACTTATAGAAAAGCACGACACATAGCAGTATGGCTTATTGATTTCAAAATAGATGGAAAAGAAATCTCGGGAATTATAAGCAATCTATTAGAGGCGATCTCTCTATTGGTTGATAGAACTGTTTGTACTCAGTGAACTCGAATAAGTTATGAGAAGTTAAGATATGAGAAGTTAGTAAATAGTAAAAATAAATTAGTAATTTAGCAGATAGTCGGATACTATACAACTATCACATCTTCTAATCAGCACCATTGCCACATTAATGTTAACACATAAGAAGATGTCCGCATACATTTGGCATTAATCACAAAATCTGAAATGATATATGGTAAAATTCCAGCACGTGGATGGTACAAAAGACACATTATAACAGACAGTGGTTTTGTGTGGTCCCATAGCATTTTCAAAAATTTCGAATTTAAGATCGCACCAAACGGATGAAACATACATATCACATATATTACAAGCATATCTTGTGTGTGTCTATATAATATATGATGTCAAAAGTATATATAAATAAAAACCAGAAGGACCACATCTGATATTACACCCATATATATTGTTATTGTGCTCCACGAAACAATCAAAAATCACAATTCAAATCACGCCTTTTTTCTTATAGATCTGTTCTTCTGTATCTTTTATATTATGTATATATGTATTCTCCTTTTATGTTGCATTGTGTTGTTGTTGTTGTTCTTTTGGTTCTCATTCACAAGAATAAATAAATACTTATCAGGTGCCCCATTTCTTATATTTATATACATCGCTATATTAAGTATTTAATACATGCGATCATTATGAGATTTGAATTTTTTAAGACCAGCAGCAAACGTGTAGCAGCAGATTTCGTGTCTTCTTTTCAACTTTTGTTTTTTTTTTTGTTTTTTTTTTTAATATCCACTTGACAAATGTTTTTATCTTATCAGATTATTTTATATATATTTCGGTTTCAATTTCTTCTTCCTTTTTTACTCCTTTAAATTAAATTGCATTGAAAAAAGATCATAAACGATCATAATAATAATAAGTAATGATGATCAAACTGGCGACATAAAAACGGCGAGACATTAATATTTATTTCGTTCCTCTTCATTTTCGTCTTCTTCATCTTCGTGTTGTTTTTTTTTCTTTCTGAAGATTTGATACGGTTATGTATTTTCTTTTCGTGCATACGACGCATCCAATATAGCGCGCACAACCAAACGAAAATCTAAATCCTTTGGTGATCAACAACAACTGTATATATACATAAGAAAATAGTATTACGATCATGATCTTGTGATCTACATATGTATCAATAACAATAAAAATTAAAAACAGAGATTTTCAAGTAAATTCTCACTTTACATTTCCTAACCATCGAGAGATCCTTTTTTATTGGTGTTGTTGTTGTCGTTGGTGTATAAAAGAAAACTCGACAAAGTGAACCCGACTTTAATAACCGACAAGTAGTTTTATATGAGACAGATATGTCTAAGTACAAGATTAAATGGATGGATTTAAATTGTTTTCGAGAGGATTAAAATGGTTTTACATCTTAAAGATGTTGTGATTTTGCAGTTAGTGATACCAGATTAAAGAGGTATATGCGTACAATAAGTGAACCTCTATGGGCGGGGGCGTCCTTGTATCGTAAATATTTTACACGAAACTTAAGACTCATACAATACCACAGTGACCAAAGCTTGTCGTAGACCAGAGCGATCTCTTGTTGGATCACGACCCTCATCCGTAAGAAACTCAAATAGTAAAAAAAATCGGTAGTGGGTGCAAACGGGCTATCCAAGCAACACGATGGCCTAAAAGTTTAGATGTCTCAAGGCTTTACATTGCTACATAGTGGAAATGACCTTTGAAATCTTGGAGTTAAATTTCTACTTGAGCCACAGGTAAAAAAGGCTGTATTGAACTCATTAACACACCTGTCAATTTTTTGTGTATATATGCGTTCACAGCTGATGAAAGCGAGAAGACAGATTGGCGATAAGTGCGTCTTTAACGCTTGAGCTATCTGAAATCAGACCGACTTATGTAATAATATAGGTTCGTACTCCGTTAGTCGGCGCGAAACTGGCGATTGAAAATGGAGATAGAATGATAAACGATAGTTCATGAACTCCAAATCGCACGGAAATTCTTTCCTCACAAAACCATCCACTTGAAAACATGGACACATCCACGTAAAACATCCCGAACAAACTTTTATTTTCATTGCAAAGTTACGATGGAAAGGTCAAGGAAATATGCCATATAACGTAATTTCCTGTGAAGGTCTGATAAATGAAGAAGCGTAATGAAAATATCAAGATATCAGTCTGCCGGAGTGAATACTGTGTAGGATATATATAAAACCTCGGTTATCGATGCCACCTAAGGCCCTATCCGTATATTGACAACTAAGCCCAAAAATGATTTAATTGATATGAGGAGTATCGTTTTGGTGTTGAGCAACGAAATTTAATCCATAGTGAAGCGTTAACTCGGTTTTCTATCGCGAGGAGAGGAGGACAGCTAAACGAATTTGTATATATAGACAAAAGAAGCATGAATTCACAAAGCTAAGGTCTTAAAAGTACAATCACTCTGCAATGAGCGTAATTTGCTTGTTTGTCTCGGATTGAACCATTCTTTATAAGATGTCGGTCAGCTGCGCCATTCGGTTATTATACATGGCGTTAACTTTTTTCTGACTTTCACATTTGTCACAGCTTTATTTGAACACTCTCAGATACAGACACCCGAGATTTCATTAAGTATCTTATGAGGAATTCACTAAAGCTATGCAGAGATTGTTCCTCTGTAGTTGTTTGCATTAATTCAGAGCTCTTGATTTTCAGAGAGATATAGCATTGTCGAACTGTTTTTTCAATCTCATTCGATTGGTGTGATGAAATGAAGCTATGCTCGAAGAATAGAAAGTGCTCACGTTTGGACAATTTTCAAAACGGTAGATGATCGCTTGACTGATAGATTGTAGATGAATTGACTAACAATTATCGCGGTATAGCTCTCCATTGCGCAGCATACACGTTACTGTTGTACATTATCTTGGGTAAAATAACTTCTCTGGCGGATGAAATTACTGTCAGTCACTGATCAAACAACTCGCGACGTACGCAGGTATTCAGATTTCAAGCAAGCCTATGACTCGATCAATCGAGAGAGGCTTTGGTATGCGTTTGAATATTTAGGAATATCAAACAAATGCATATACATCTGTGTAAAATGACAGTAACGTAGTCCAGACGGTTTGCAATTACTTCTGGTGTTCGACAAGGAGATGTGCTGTCCTCGATACTTTTAATTCTCATGTTGGAATACATCCTTCGTAAAAGTGAAACACCTCAAGACGACATCTGATTCCGATAATCCAATCATTTTCACATACGTAGAAAATATCTGTGTGATTTGATTAAATGGCAACGGAGTTGACTGGAACAGTGATCAGCTGCCGTTGGTCTAAAAATCAACGAGTTAAAAACCAAATTGGAATTGATTTCAGTGTGGTAACCACATGTTTGAAGTAGTATTGAGATTCAAGTATCTTGGATCTCTCACAGTTCTCACTATAATAGTGAAAGAGAGGATATTAAGATCTTCCTTGCCACTGGCAATTGATCTTTATATTCTCTACCTCCTCTTCTGAAAACGTGTGATGACTTCTAACATTCGAGAGATTAATCAATCATGTCATGATATATGATGACCCAAAACGAATTCCTGATATCGTGCATGAAATCAAAGGACATCGAGTACACTGGCTCGGTCACGTTTCTGTAGGCGAAGAGGTCACTTTCGGCGACGTTGTCTCGACTGCGTTAAAGTGATCTGGAATCTTCTAATATGTTTACAACAATATGATGAGGTGGCTCGTAATCGAATCCGATAGAGTTAGGTACGAATTAACAATCGCCTTTAAAAACCCGTTAAAAAAAACATTAAGTGATCTGTCGAATCGGTGTATATAAACCAAATTCATTAAATTAATGAAATTCCCATTAATTAATAATTTACGTTTCCACTCAACCTTGACACGTTTCAGATTTAAGAAAAACCCTTCCATTTCCGTTTGAAGCCATATCGAATGACATCTCATGTCAAATTGATCAATTACATGTGTACTCGTTTATTATAATATGTTGATAGTGCGCGCGAAACATGATATTGTTGTATTTAATTAGTTCGATTTTAAGCGTCTTATATATACTATGCATGTATACAAATTAATTATTTTTAGATATAAATCTTGCATTGTTGTTAGTGTATAGAGTTATGTTTTTAATTAGCTGAAAACAAAAACAAAAAAAACGAATTTCTTTCGAAAGGTATTAAATGTTGAGATTTCGAAATATATATCTGCCTGAGTATATATAGATATATACCTACATCGTTGATAACGCTATCGCATGGGAACTATAATCTGAACGTAAAATCAATTTATAAAAACAAAAACTGAACCTAGAATTCCAACCGCACACATTCAGGGATCGTTTCAACAATTTATGGCTAATTATTTTATTTTATTACACATTTTCTGGTTCGTCCAATAATTATTATTAATAAATATGTACATATACACTCCCAACCATATAAATAGGTTCACCGACAAATATTATAAAAAAGGTTAATTTTTTAACGAAGTCAAAGTGAAATCACTGATCGACAAAGCATTAATTTTAGCCGTAATTGCATATTAGCAACTCAATCATATAAGCCCATAATTGCAAGAGCAGACTGAATACGATCAAACGGATCAGTGATCCTAAATGGGGAGCTCACTCGAGTGTAGCCGAAATAATGCAAAAGCCGCTTGTGGCCTCCAAAATTTCCAAATTGATTAAGGGTGGATTTGAAAAATTAATGAAAGTTGAGAACGCGATTAATTCGATCACAATACATACTCTGTGATCTGAAATGGGTGACTCACCTTTGAACGTACGTCAGCTTTGAATGCATACAAAAAATAACCGTTTATGGTCAAAGAAATAATAATAGCATTGCAAGGGGGAACAATTCACCAAAACACCAACCGGTCAAAAATCATTGAGGAAAATATTGACATATTTTCCAAAATTCGACCGGTTAGTGCAAAAATTCCCCCAATCAATTTTGTGGTGAGCTTGCATTTCGGAGACACAACAAAAGCGATAATGAATGAGTTACCGGTAGAGCGCGAGTTTCGTATGATGCGACTGATGTATGATGCTGCGATTTTGAACACGTTGAGGTGTATACAGATGTGAGTTAAGTCAGGATCGAGTAGGTGTAGGAATCTACATTTTTTTCGTTGAAAAAAGTGAAATTGTTGAGACCAAATGACCAACATTGCACTCTTCTATTTCATTCGAGGTCGAGCCTACTCCTTCAGAGTTAAACGGTAAACGGCTGGAAGTTGTCACTTCGCTTAATTCCGATTTAAGTACAATATTTGAGTGGGGAATTAAAAATCAGGTCAAATTTAACGAGAAAAAAACACAAATATGCACGTTCTCACGTAAAAGAAGTCGCAACGAATACCCTTTTGTGGTAAAAGGCCACGTTCTCGTGGGTTGTGACTCAATTCGTCTGCTTGGTGTTCAAATTAGTAACAATTTAAAATGGAATGAACACATTATCGCATTGGCCAAATCAGCTTCACGTAAACTCGGGTTCCTCAATAGATGCAGACGGTTTTTAAAATCGCATCAGGTTCTCCAGATATATAAAACCCCTTTATTAGACCGTGTATAGAATATTGCTGTCAAGTTTGGGGTGGAGCATATGGCACTGCTCTCCAGTTGCTGGATAGAGTTCAGCGGCGTGCCATACGAATAATACGAAACTCCAGACTTACGAAAGATCTAGACAGCCTACAGCACCGCAGAGATGTTGCAGAACTATGCGTGTTCTATAGATTAATAAATGGTAAATGTTCTGCAGAATTAAAGGAGAAAATACCACCATTAGTTACTGCCGAAACCTCGAACTGAAGGTACAAAGCGCGAATTCATTCATCGAACATCCAGGAAGTGGAATTCGTTATCCGGTTTTCAGTTTCCGTTGGATTATAGAATGCACAAGTTTAAGACAGCTATCAACCTTTACTTGAAGGACCGCGCGTTGGGTGCAGGAGCTCTGACAGTTACAAGGAGCTAGGACTGAATAAAAGTCCGCCCTGCACCCAATTAAAGCATAATATAAAAAAAAAAATATCTGTATATTGAATACCTATAGTTAGTTAGAATAATTGAAGGATTCAAGTTGGCTAGGAATGGAGGGAGGAGGAGAGAAGGTCTTATTCTCTGACTCCCAAGTGGATTAGAGTAAATAAAAAGAAAATGAGGTATTCTATGAGTACCTTCAAATAAATTCTTCAATGGAAACCTTCACACCTACAAATTAAAGGTGATGAAAGAGCCGATATGCTTGCGAAACGGAGTTGTTTGCTTGAAAAATAAATGAATATGATTTTATAAATACGAGAGATGTACTTTGTATATCTAAGGCGAATCTGTGGACAAAATGGTACAATGAGTTTAGACAAAATAACTAGCTAAAAGGAAAGAAGTACTTTGAGTGGAATAGCGAGTCTTTGATTAAGCCTTTTTTCACGCAGATCAAAGGCGACACAAGAATGATTCAAGGAATTTCTTTATAAACGCCAATTGAGTGATAATAATCTATGTGAAAGTTGTTTGATTGTGGAGGATATTGAACGTTTGGGTCTGCATTGTACTAATTTTAGTCAAAAGAGAGCAATGTTCGATGTCCTCATAAGTGGAAGGAATCTGATTGAACTGTTGCGAATGGATAATAATGTGTATAAGGCTATATATGAGTTTATAAAAGAGTGTGACCTAAAGTAATGAAAGTGAATCACTGCGTATAAGGAGGGTAAATGATAAAACAATTTAAAATAAAAATATAAACAACTGGGCCATTTGACAAACAATTGTGACATAACAAATGTGACATAACAATTGTGTTATCCTGTTGGAAAACGCAATACGGTTCAAACTGGTATCAATCTTACGACGAGCGTTGTAATATTGTTTTATACGATTGTGCATTAATTTTAAAAATAATATTATATGTTTTAAATGCTGCAATCGGTCCTAACCGCGTTTCAACTGAGACCTTACGAACCATTAATACGTATTGCTGCATGTCAATATTTGGTCAACGATGAGAATCGAACCCGACTTTAGAGTTTTTGATCACGACGTGATGAGAAATTCTCTTAAGTTTTAACCATTAAGCTACAACCGACGATGCATTAATTATACTTTTTATAAATTTTAATTCGATGGTCCATAATATGATATTACACCCCGAAACTCGTTCCCCTATTTTCCAATAGTGAAAGTAATAATTAAATTCGTCTGGGTTTTTCAAAAATAATTTTCATCAGTAAAAATTAATTATTTCCACGTTTTAGATCAAGTTATACCTTAATTTGCACACAGCAAACGACTTTCTTGATGCTTGTCATTTAGGATATTGCTTGCGATGTTTACAGCTGATAATAGGGAAGTGGATGCTTCTTTCAGAATCACCAGATTTTCTCTGCTCGTTGTCGCTCGAAAAGTCTACCTTTCCAGGCATCCTCCATAATTTTCTTTATCTTTTAAATATGAATTGACGACGACGTTGCAGACCTATTTAAGTTCACTTCCTCTTTGGTTATTTCAAGTATTTTCATATATTTTCGAAATGAAATTAAATTAAAAACACAAAATTAGAAAAACATAAATGACCTATCCCCTTACGAAATCAAATTGAAACTGAACGTATTATAATGCCTCATTTTTTATTGCCAAATTTATTTTAAATCTAAAACAAAAGCTAACGGATTTCTGAAAATACAAAATTTGGCTCTTTCGTTCATGACTCTCTTTGATTTCACAAATGAAAAAAAAACTGTAAAAAATTAACAGTTTTTAAAACATTTGAATAATTTTGGTGAACCTATCCATATGATTGGGAGTGTATATAGTTTATACAATATACAGTTATAAAAAAAATAAAAATATCGAGGCGCTGCTTGACCATACCCCGCTGCAATGGTCAAACTATTCAAAATATTTATTTAACAAAAACCTCCAATTCGAACCATATGGAATGATCGGTATATATAATTTTGTATATAGGACCTAAATGGGTTTAAAATTGTTCATATAACAAACTCGTATATAAACATTCTTCCAAATTTTTGGGATTTTTAGGATTTTACGTTACAAATATTTATGTGCCTTAAATATGATCGTCTAAATACAAAATTCGTTTTTATTTGTTTAAAGAAATTTCACGCATGCCATCCGGCATTTAATGATTTTATACTGAATCATTCAATTAAGATCATATGTGTTTTTGGGATGATTAACAAGATATTTTGATTTATCGTTGTTTGTCCTGTGCACTATTTGTATATTTTACTACGCGTACATAGGGCTGCATATAGGGTGGAGTTTTGTTTGGTTTAACCGTTACTAATTGTAATTAGATTAAACATCTTAACTGTACATCTTAGTTACTTTAAGAGATCATGAACACATAATTAAATCAGAGCTTGTCATAGGAGGTGAATATACTTGGTTGAATCGCCTGACTTGAATACTATTAGCCTAAATTACCGAACCCGATATGTTAAGTCATTTCTGGAAACTTGTTGGTCTTACATAAACTCGATGGCTGAAAAGTGAAGACTAATGTGACCCAATGATAAATCAAATATACACCCGATAACTGGAACCGAAAATGGGAAACTCGGGTTGTTCAAGACAGTAAGTCGTATCGGTCTTTAACTAGATACGTTTAAGTCGTTATACTTGAACCGAAGCTTCTATAGGAAATTTCGTACATGAAAATTCAGAGATAGTTAGAGAAAGCGAGAAAGAGAGAGAGTAGGAAGAAACAGGGGAATATAAAAGTGATTCTCCACGTGAAGGTTTGATAAAGATGAAGAAAGACAACGAAAATTCCAATATCTTGTCAGTAATCTATAAAATTTACCTAAAGTTACCAGTCTAATGAAGTGTATGGGAAATATTGAACAATTTAACTATTGATGTCACTCGCAATATACTCTTATTATGATCAAAAACCTAAAACTGATTGATTTGAGGAGTATAAAATGAAACTGTGGCAAGAAGGGAAGCTAAACAAATATGTAGATGTAAAAAGAGTGAAGATTAAGGTTTTGGTTAAGTATGCTAACTCAATGAAGCTGCTGCGTCTCTTTAGACATATGTTAATATGCATTCTGAGTCCATATTATTTGTGAGCCCATATTATAACAAACTAGCGTATATGAGGAATTTATAAAGGTCATGGATAGAGATTTAAGTAAAACTTCATTACCTTAAGAGATGTTGACTCTTTGAAGTAACTTTATATGACACAAAGTAGTTTAAACTGAAAGTGGATGTGTTGTGTCCTACATTCAAAAAACGATTGTTTAAAAATTATGTACTATTGTTGCATAGTTCTCTTTTCCACAGCTCATAGTTCTACCTGTCCTACGTTATTTTGACCACAGTTAGTCTTTTTGGTAGAATTCTGGCCAAAGTGGTTCAAACAAGTCGGAGAATTATTCAGTATGAACTTAAATATCTGGTGGCATAAACTCATGCAATTCATGCACCTGTGTAAAATGATTAAGTGGTATAACGAATTGAAACAAAATATTTGATCTACTATTTAGCTTCCTATATATAGTCCCATAAACATTTCCCGTCACTCAGTGACCCATTGTGACTCTCCGATTTCCGGTAAGTATTACCCGTCTTCGCATTGAATACCAACTTGTAGTGGATGGAAGATATGGAGTCCACTTGATTCTGCACGCCATCAGGTGCCATAGTTGTGTTTTGTTCGCACTTCATATCTGGATTATAATCAAAAGTTGAAGGTAGAAAAAGTTGACTTTTTCTACCTTTTCCTGTTGGGATTCAACCCGGAAATATCTTATCTCTTGTTTAAGCGACAAAATTTTAGTAGTTTTAGGATTTTGATTTAGAACTTGATATCTTAGAACTGTCATTAGTTCAAAGTAGTGTTCGAGTGGATATTAATGTGTGTTTTACTGAAAGTTGTTAGTTGAAGAATAAGTACGGAAGATGGCTTCTACTATTCGAAACGAGAATCACGCGCGTAATAAATGGCTTTTAATCTAGATCACGTTTGGATGATAGCAATTTTTTTCTTCTAGAACATTCCTTAGTGTCAACAACAAAAATATTTGCTATACAGTTTGAACATAAAACGAATTGGACCTACAATATCACGTTGATTTGCGTATAGCGTTGTATTTATTATGTAAGGTACACATGGTCGTAACCATTGACCAACAGATACTGAGGTGCTCTATCATATTAAACTCAATGTTGAAATTATGAACTTCGCAATAAATCATTGATCGACAACCGATCAAACTTAATAATTTATAATTGTTGATCACAAATACTTTAGAATCTTCGACCAGACTGTAGCATCACACTCAAAAACACTGATGTCATATGTGTGGTGGAGCATGATTAGCATGGTGTAGTATCATATTCGTGCAGGCATTATTCCAACTCATTATAAGTTGTTATGGGTCTCGAAAATATTCATTAAACGGGTTTAATTTTTTACTTTCATGGGGCACATGGATTATCATTTTATAATTACAAGAAAACGAGGCTCGTGTCATTCATAGCATTACGATCAAAGGTTGGGAACAGTGTGATAACCGAAATATCTAAAATTCCCATTTGGCGCCCAACATGGGGCAAACATAAAATTTAGTGTTTGACTGGTCGTTCAGGAGGAAGTAAATTGCGTGTTCGAGCAGTGATCGGAAAAAGGAATGAACCACGTTATTAAGAACTGGAAAAGTAATGATACAATTTTCATTTTTTCATTCATCGTTCAACTAAAAGGTGACTTCTACCATTCGAAAAGAATTAGCGTGTAAACAACTTCAAATTTAAAGTTTAAAGGCGCACATACATATATCGATTTCTAATACGATTAACAATCACAAGACCAGAGGTTTAATACAAATTCCTGATATCGTGCATAAACTCAAAAGAAAGTGAGTCACGTTCTGAGTGCCGATCCAGAGTGAATTATGCTGCGATCGCTCTAAAACGAAATCCACATTTCGGTTGATGATCACTTGTAGAGTAGGGAATAGGAAACTTTTTGTTCCAGCTAATTCATCCATTAGTATATAGTTTGACGTGTAATGTAGTCACGTTTTGATAAGGTTGTCGCATATATGTTTATGATTGAATAACATCGATCCACCTCATCTTGCACATCTTTAGTCTGTTGATCTTAAACTATTTTAAATTTTTCCATATTGTTCCATATTTGGTTTAATTAACAGCCTTCTGGTCACTATTATTGAAATTGTTAATATCGATGCGGTATGGTCATCTTTCTGATCTATTCAAGTGAGCGTTTAGATTGTAGTTTTTATTAGTTAGTTTTTGAAGTTGAATTTTGGAATCGGTTGACTAGTTGATCTTGCCATTGCTGCTAAACGGATTACAATACTACATGGTATCATGTTTAATGAGTGAAACAACAAAAAAATTACTTTGTATAATTTTGGTGAATATACGACTAACGATATCACGTTGATTATCGTTTAGTTTCGTTTGTATAAAACCTGTAGTGGTCCATCATATTATGTAAACACAATTGAGATTATGAACTTCCCAATCAATCATTTCTCGGTAACTGAGTGACTTCAACCTTAAAGTCAAGTTGAATTGTAAAAACATTGACGGGCTTACGATTGTAGAAAATCAATTAAATATTGGATGATCTAATCGAATACCTGTGACAATCCGGTTTTCAAAAACTGAGTCCCGACCTGTCCCAAAAATGTCATACCCAAAAACCCTGATGTAATTTCATACCCAAAAACACTGTGGTGAAGGGTGATTGGCCCGGCGAATCATTGTTTGCGTGCAGGACAAATTAAACCAAACACGTTCATGAGAGCCGTGGGTAAGTATAGCAAGCAGTTGAAGGTACATATGAGTACGGCTTAAATATGTTAAGTATAATTAAAACACCAAAAGATCCCATTTGGCGCCCAACGTGGAGCACATATAAATTTCAGAATTTAAGTGTGTCTTTGATTAATTGTTCCGGAGTAAATATTTTTCAATCGAAAAGTGCTCATATATATGAAAGAAGGGATGAACCACGTTATTAACGAGACCGGGAAAATACTGCAAACACAGTTAGAATCACACTTAAATGATAGCTGAAACAAATGAGTATTAAATGATAAGCGAACTAAGTATAACGTCGCCTTATATTAACCTGAAAGCGTTTATCGGTTGCTTCGCTTCGTCAAAAGAGACGTCCCAAATTAAAATGTGTTAAAAGTCATTTGTATATTAATTTTACTATTTAAAAACCAATATATTTGATACGAATAATTATACGATGAATATCAAGTTTTTAGTTCTCTCTCTTATATACATGTATTCTGTATATATTTGCCATGAAATCCATTAAGAAAATCTATTCAAAATATCAAAAGACGTATACCGGCTCATTCACATTTCTTTGGTCGTCGGTTTTTGGCTTGTAAATTGTCGCGACGCGTTAAAACATATAACAGATTAAAAACAACCAAAAACTCACCTTATACTTATACCGAAAATAAATGGATTTTTTATTTCGTTAATTTCTTCAATGTTCTTATCATTTACTCTCAGGCTACCGTTTCTTCGGCAACAGAAATCTGAAGAAGAAAAAAACATTTAAGATATATCGTCTTGTGTTACCTTTTGTATAATACAAAAAATCTTTTCAGGGAAAGATCACACAAATAGAACATTAGTCTATATCTCACAATATAAAGTACTTAAATTGATAAGATGATTTAAGAATTAATACAAAAACTGGTTTCTTTTGATTTTATATTCATGAATGAAAAACCAAATTGTAATTAAAAAGTTCATAATATCGATAAAAGCTTCGGTCAAATTTAGTTAACAGTCTTTACAGAGAGGTGTCACTAAATATAAAAATTAATATGTTTACATCGCCGTCACTGGATAAAAAAAAATCGAAGATAAACAAAATTTTTGACATTCCTAATTGTCAAACTAAAGAAAAAAGTTAATTGTGTCGCCTATCGAACTGAAACATATTTAATTATTTATTTTTTGATTGTAATTAATTAGTTTTTAATATTTAATTAGAGTTGTAATAAAGTGTATAAGTTTACTAGTGAATAATTAATTCAATGACAGATTAAAATTGTACATAGATATATGTGAACAATGTGCACATCGATACATTAGTCAGAAATGTCGACCTTTCGAAAATTGATAAATTGATTTTTCTCGTCAAAATATTGCTCAAACCCTCAATAAATATAAATTATATTTATACCACAATATTGTTCACAATCGTTTATAAATAAGTTTGTAAACATGCCTAGTTCTCTACTATTTGTTATAAACAATGAAGGAAGGGTGTATGCCCTGTCAACTGGGAGCTCTGCGTTTCGAGAATTTTTGTATTTGGGTCTTGAATTTAAAAAAGTTTCGGCTGTATCTCATTTTATGTGGGCCATTGGTGGTGATCGTCAAGTATATGTTCATGTGCATGGACTAGATATACCGATACGCGTGAAAGAGGAATCGTATGAAAATGAGCGCTGGCTACCGTTGGAGGGTTTTTCTCAAAGACTACTTCCGACAGATCGATTTAAATTCTCGTCGATTGATGGGAGTGTAAATCGGGATATTGAAAAGATTCGCCTCCCATCAATGGCGTGGCAATGGGAAGGCGAATGGCATTTGGATTGTACCCTGGATGGACAACCACTCGATCATGACGGATGGTCGTATGCTGTTGATTTTCCAGCCAAGTACCATCCAAAGAAACAATGGAATTCGTGTGTTCGTCGACGAAGATGGGTTCGATTTCGACGCTACAGTGCATTGAATTCATGGTGTGCAGTAGCACCACTACATAAAGATCCGACTCAAGAACCTTTTATAGATGTTGCAATTGGTGGAAATAATGTGCCTGGTGCACCATCGACAACACTTCTCGTGTGGGCGATTACAGCACACGGTCGTGTTATGTTTCGTACCGGGGTCAGTACTAATTCGCCCGAAGGTTTGCGTTGGACTGCAATTCCAACACCGTCTGGAACGGAGGTGAGTCAAATAAGCGTTGGACCAACTGGTTTGGTGTGGGCTTGTCTATTCAACGGTCGGGCTATTGTTCGTACAAAAGTTACGAAAGACACGTTGACTGGAGAGGCGTGGCTTGAAGTTAAACCACCCGGTACTGGATTAAAAATTATTCAAGTTTCTGTTGGCACAAACGCTGTGTGGTGTGTTACGAACGATAATCATGTTTGGTTTAGACGAGGTGTTAAAAGTGAAACAGCTGGTATAAGTGAAGATGCTGCGATAGGAAGTGGCTGGGTTGAAATGATTGGAAACATCTCGAATATTTCAGTTGCGGCGAATGATCAAGTTTTTGCTATTGGTTCCGAAGATCGCAGCTTGTACTATCGATCTGGTGTTTCGAGTTCCGATCTAACTGGTAAAAAATGGCGTCAGATTCAATGTCCCATGCAACTAAGCCGAACGTCTAGTGAAGCTTCTTTCACATCGAAAAGAAGTGGAAATGGTTCACCGTCACAGAAGCATCGAAGTTTGAGCAGTTTACTGAAAAACCCAAACCAAGAGAGAAACAACTCGTTACTCGACGACGATGAGGAACAATCACGTTCAGCACCAACAGTCAATTTGAAACATAAACCTGAATTATGGAAGAAACCCATTGATACACCAAAAACTCTTACCAAAGCCGGCAGTTTAGCCGAAAAGAATGAAAAACCAAATTCTAACGAACAGGTTGACCAAGTGGCATGCAGTGCACCAGTGTTCGAGATATCGGGCAAACATTTCGAAACGCAATTAAAAAATCCAAGTGCATGGAGTCCCGTACGTAGTGTAGGATCTATTGTTGGAACTGAAGCTCATCCGGAATCCGATTCAGTAGTTTTTGATGCCGATTACTCACGCGATTCAGGAGTTTTTGCTGAAGACGATGATCAAGGTGGATCACAATATTGGGCCGATTGTGATGTAATTTGGACTTGTTGTACGGCGGGTGCCGTGCATCTCGATCCAAACCAACTGCCAAACTGGTTCAACGATAATTTTCATAATTCTACTACTCATATGGAACTAACGCAACCATGGCGAATTGAAATTCTCGACAGACTAAAACAGCGATTGAAGTCGAATGAATTCGATCATTATGAGAAAGCGATTGAAATGTCTTCGTGGACTAAAACAGGTGAAGCTAAAGTTTCGAAACCAGGTGGACAATTTGAAGAGTGTATTATTGAATTGGAGTGGGTAAGCTCGTCGAGTAATGGACTAGATTCGGGAACGTTTACAATTTTAACTCCTGACGGTGTTACGACGAAAATTCAATTTTCTCTATCAGAAATTACAGGCGTTATGTGTTGCAGTGAGCCGGGTAGTCCACGACTTGCCATTCATGTCCCTCGTCTGCCATTAGGTACATCACCTATTAAATTACAATTTAGCGGTGATACTGAACTGGAAGATTGGCTGGCTCATTTAACATCGGGTAAGTTTTTTCAAAATTTGTATAATTTTGGAAGGAATGACATTAGTTTGAGTTGTATCTCGATCTCCAGTTTGTTGCCAAATGAATGAGGTGCATGGTAAACCGTCGAAGAATTCAATTTGGACTACAACAAATTTGGGCGATGTGTTCGTATTCGATCCATGCAATTTACAAGAGCAGCAATTTTCCCCGAATGAGAATTCATTTGTTCAGGAAATTGATGTTTCTGCAGCGGATACCCCATATGAGACGCCAATAAGTAACGGGTAACGTATACACTAACCAAGAGTCTGTGTAGTTTTCTATAATTCTGATAATTTCTATATTCTAGGATGGCGCCTGGGACTGAACTCGAAATAACAGGTTGTGTATATGATGACGCTCATCAAATTCGTTTCGATTTGCTAGCGCATCCGACGATTAAGCCACGCTATAAAATGGAGTACAATCGTCATATTTTATTGCATGTGAATCCACGATTCCCCGAAAATGTTACCGTACTGAATTCGATGGAAAATACGATATGGTTGAACGAAATTCGATTCGAGAAAATGGGATTTGCACAAGGAGCAGAATTCAAACTAGTTCTGTTGTGTGAGTCATCCGGATTTAAAATTATGGTCAATGACGAAGAGTTGGGTTTGTTTAAACATCGTGCACCACCCGAGGGTGTATCAAAATTGTATATAAGTGGGAAGGTAAAATTATTCAAAATAATTTATCGTTGCCAAAACGTCATCATTCCATTGAGAGATATTTTCTGGCGCCAAATGGGAGGACACTTGCGGCGAGTGGAAACATGTGCCCAAGATGTGACATGGGGTATTGGATACGATAGTACGGCTTGGGTGTATACCGGTGGTTGGGGTGGTGCATTTTTAAAAGGAATGGGCCAATCGTCAACAGGAATTAATCCAATGTGTGACACCCATAATTATTATGTGTATGAGAATCAGAGATGGAATCCACTTTCCGGATATACATCTACGGGATTACCTACTGACAGGCATATGTGGAGTGATGCTAGTGGCAAGCATAAAAGAAGCAAGGAACATACCAAACTGTTGTCGATGCATTGGCAATGGGTATCTGATTGGTTGATTGATTTTCATACTCCTGGAGGTGTCGATCGAGATGGATGGCAGTATGCTATTGATTTTCCAGCAACATACCATGGCAAAAAGAATTTTACCGATTATGTACGAAGAAGACGTTGGTATCGCAAATGTCGATTAACTACTACGGGACCGTGGCAGGAATTGGGAAGCTCGAAGATTATTGATATTTCACTTCAGCCTGATGATTCCAGTGTTGATTGTAATATAACTGTTTGGGCGGTCGCAGTTAATGGTGATGTCCTTATAAGACGGGGCGTTTCGCAATCTACACCAGCGGGTATGTCATGGGAGCATATAGCATCGGAGCAGCCTCTTCTTTCGATAACATGTGCACCAGATGGAAAAGTTTGGGCCGTTGGTAAAAACGGAACAGCTTTTTATCGTTTTGGCATAACGAAAGAGTTGCCACAGGGTAGATCATGGCAAACGATCGAAACGCCCACTGGAGTTTCATTCAAACAAATTTCGGCTGGTAAAATGGGTATATGGGCTCTCGATTCGATCGGTCGACTAGCTGTGAGACGTGAAATCAATTCAACATTCCCAGAGGGATCGCATTGGCAAATTTTGACACCAGTTTCCAGTGATCCGCCACATACAGAGAGTCATGTTGGTTTTAAGCATATTTCGGTGGCCGACCAAGTTTGGGCTGTATCGCTCAGCGGATTTGTTTGCAAACGGTGCGGCATAACCGAATCGAATCCGTTGGGAAGTGGTTGGAATATAGGGATATGTGGTAATTGGCAACATATCTCGATTAACGGCTTGAAATAAATTAGCTTAATTTTATGTTAAAAAGTGATATGTTAAGACATTTGCTAAGTAAGCAAAACATTTTATTATTATGCCATATTTAATAAATTTACAATATTTAATTGATAAATGTAATAAAAAAAAATATATTTACTTTTAAATAATTTGCTGAATACATAAACTGGTTTTATTTAAACCCAATGGGAGATGTCGCTAGCAACGATAAATGCCATAAATTTCCCCTCGATGTAAAATGTCAATTTTATAGCTGACATGCTTTAGTTTTTTGAGCTGACAAATTTAGTGTCAAAAAAGTTTTGATTTGATAAAAAAATTATTTTTAACAAAAATATTTCATAAATTATGTCAAATAGTGACGGAAATATAGAAAAAACAATAAATCTAACAGATATACAAAAAACTATATTTGATAAAATAAGCAAAAACGATGTGGGAGAATTGAAAATTTTACTAAGCAATTTGAGGGAAACGGTGGACTTCTTCGATGAAAATGGCATGACACCATTGCAGCATGCCTGTTATAAAGGAAATAAAGAAGCTGTCCAATTGTTACTCGACTTGGTAAGTATACATTTCGTGTTCTATATACGGGAAAATTATCGTTTGTGCTTCATTTATTTATAATGTGCCCTTTCAATATCGTTGCTACTGCAATTTAGGTTATGTTTTATGATTTTAGGGAGCTGATGCTAATTCCAGTCGTCATTCGTATAATTATACAGCACTTCATTTTGCCGCACTCTCGGGCAATGCAGAAATATGTTATTTGCTGTTGCAAGCCGGTGCCAAGGGACATGCGACCAATAATGTAGGACGTACAGCCGCACAAATGGGAGCATTTGTTAGCAATCATCAAGCTGTGGCCACAATCAATAATTATATACCAAAAACAGATATCGAATACTACACTAAAATACAGGGCCAACAAACAGAACCATATCTTCCGGTTATATTACTGGAACAATTTCATAAATTTGTAATACAAATTAATATACATCCGGTGCGTATTGCTCTTAATCTCCAGAAATTCGGTTTGATCAATTCGAACGAACATCTCAAAAAAGTTAAAAAAGTATTAGATTTGATGACGGAACGTGAATTTAGTCGTCGTCACGAAACAAACGAGATAATGGCATTTAAATTTCATTATTTGGGCTGGATTATAAACGAGATTATTAAGTGTAAAGAGTATTTTCAAGCTCGCAAAGATAATTCGGATAAGGCGGACAAATCAACCGATTTTGTTGAATTGTTTGCAAAGCGAGTCCTAAAAGAGGGTAAAAATGGTCAATTAGACTATGTCGAATCGACTATACGAGATTGTGTACGTGAATTTCCATTTCGGGAATGCACCATATTCAGACAAGTTGTAACGCAATTAGCAAATAAAGACGGTGCAGTCTCAGCATTAGAAGTTATTAAGAGTGCCATAAATGGACAACGCGGTTTTCAAGATGTTATATCGTATTGTAGCTCGTGCGGCGAAGAGAAGCCGGACAAAAAATGTTCAAAATGTAAAGAGGTGCAATATTGTGATAGGGAATGTCAACGTTTACATTGGTTCATGCATAAAAAGGCATGTTCCCGTCCACCAACGACGGTCAATCCGCCAACATCTGATCATCAAGCTACAACTAATAGTAAAAAACAAATCGATACTGTTGAATTAAGCGAACAAATTCAAAATTTAATTGCTGGCTAAATATTGGGGGAGCGGGAGCCGGTCGATTTTTTAATTTTGTTTTCTTGAATTACTTCTTAATTTTTAGGCAAAATGATTGTAAAATAAATTTTCAATTATCTAATTTTTTTTAATTTTTACAAAATGTATGTTTTTAGTCGTCGCGTGTTTTTTGAAGAGATCATTTCAAAAAATTCGAAACCGGAGTCCGGTATAATCTAAATGTTAGTTCAATAAAATACCGCAAGAGTGTGAATTTGGTAGGGGTAAACTACATTGCGAATGATCTACTAATTTTTTATGTTTCCTGTAATTTCCGTTTTATCAAAATAATATTATAAGAACAATCAGTTAAAAAACAAATAAAAAAGAATTATCAATTTTCAAATTTATGTAAATGTGTAATCTATCTATATTGTTAATGAAATCTATAAAATTTGTACAATTAACTATGATATGAAATAAAATTAATATGATAATGATTGTATAAATTTGACCCTTCTCCCACCCCCTCCATGAAACTATTTTCCAATTAGAAATTTACGTATTTGTAATTAAAATTTTGCCATAAACAAGAATTCAATCGGTTGTTTGTGTGAAAGTGTATAAAATTCGGCAACAATACGAAAATTTTATAGGTGATATTGTACGTGTGTGTGTGTTTGTGCAAATCGCAAAAAAAAAAATAAATTAAAGATACACATCTATATAGATCCCGGCTAGACATAAAGGGATGTGGACGGGGAAGTTTTTTGAAGTTCAACAATAAATAATTTTATAGTTTTTATTTTTTGGTGTTGTTTGTGTCGTCTCTATATTTTGATCTCGCCGAATTCATAATTAATTGCTAAATAATCAAACAAAATATCGTTTCTACATTTTGTTTAAATAATCAATTGTGTTGTACATAATTAGAAATATTAGTGTCGTGTATACTAGAAAAGATACATAGTTTTTTATTTTATTGTGTGAGACTGATAAAGTGCCTTTTTCAGACATTTTAAAATATCTTAAAACCAAAAAATTAATTCAATTTTTTGTAAGTACCTAGATATAAATCCCAATTGCTATCTAATCAAAAAAAAAAAATTAATGTAAAGAATAGTGTCTGTGTATGTTGGATTTTTCGTTTGATCCGGGACTTCTTGTTTCGTTCGAGCTTGAATTTGTATATGTGTGTGTCTGACATTAATCTGAGTGATAAATTTCAGTTATTTCTAATTTTATGCAATGATATTCTAATTCGCTAGTTTCTGTATATTTTCGTTTTTCAAGAGCCATCCATGTATTTACTATCACATTCATTTATGTATATACAATTAAAATTAATTGGTTTTGAGTGCGAATTGCAAACAAATACCAACACATTCAAAATGAAAATATTTATAGAAAACGTAAACAAAAGTATTATTTCGCTTGTATTCTATTTTCATAATGATACGAAAACTATAAAAATGAATGAATGACAATTTACCATGTGAAATGTTAATTGTCGTGTGATGTGTGCTTGCTATAGTTTTTCTTATTCAAAAATTGCACAAATATTTGCACACTTCATTTTAAATTGTGTACTGGTGGTTCGGGTGGCGCTGAATATGCTTGCAATTTTTGTTCAGCTAATTGTCAACGATTAGTTAATGGGTACCATTTTTGTTTTCTTTGCACCAGAAGATTTTCCTTTTTTTCTATCCGTGTTGCCACAATTCTGTCTGGTCATTCCATAATCATTTTCATGCTGAAGCAAAATAATAACTTATCGAAAACAAAAAGTATTTCCGACATGGTAAAGATTCTCAGATGGCAGCATTAGTATCTTATCGAACAAAATTAATTTATATAGCGATTTTATATAGAAAAATTGAAAATGTATAAATTTCCTCTAGCAATAGCTTAATTGTGTGTTGTGGTCGTGGCTTGTTCTGAAGAATCGATTCTGTAGGCAGTTGTGGCCAAAAATGCCATTGATAATTTGGCTAGCATGAAATAGTTTACCAAATTCGAAGCGTCTACCGTTTCGGATGATTTCGTCATGTGTTTGATTGGACGTTTGGCTCTTATATTACCCGAACCCAATTTTATTTTAATCTATTGTCCGATAGTTACTAAAGCATTGACCCAGATCCAATTAATGTGCTACATTGAATTTTCCAACGAAATCGAGAACCATTTTTAAACGTGAAACTTTGATCATTGTTTGAAAACCATTTACGGGTTCACACATGAAAGTTCGTTTTGATTGATCACACCTACAATGGAATTTTTTGGACATATTCATCAATCGATCGCCAGTATACTTTGTTTTGTACCAACAGCTTCATTTGGACTTTTCCTTGTTGTTCTAAATGCGTTCTTAGAAAAGTATGTGGTTACAATCGAAATAGCAATCTAATCATGATAAAACATGAATCTTAGGATTTGTGCCTATGTATTTCATTGTAATTTCGTAAATCGTAGATAAGCAAGAAGGTCGAATTTGGTTAGACACATTAACTCAGTTTCACAAAAGTCTCGCATTGTAGTCGATATTTATTTGGTTTAATTATGTTGAATAATTAGAGCTATGCCGTTTAAGTTAAAACTAATTTCATTTTGTTGCATAAGACGACTTAATGAATAGATACAGATATGCTTGCTTGATTACTTCTTCTGTTATATCTTTCTGTCTATATCTTTGCAATGGTTCTCTCCTAACTCTTTTGTGGTTCGCTTATTTCCTTCCTACTTTACACCATTCCTACTTGTCGCCGATTTTAGCTTAATGGTTAAGATAGTTTCTCATCACACCGTGGCCTCGAGTTAGATTCTCGCCGTTGACCAAAAATTAACATGCCCGGATGACATAAAAGGTATTGGGCTGACCACCTACAATGTACACCAATCGTATAAATGGTTCATAAGGTCTCAGTAGAGACGCGGTAAGCCATAGATTATTTGTAATTTTATTACGCCATTACATAGCCAAATCGAGGACGTAAGGCTTAAAAGTCCGATTGACATAAAACCATGCCATTGAAAATCGGTAGCTGCATGCATTCTGCATTTCGACATACATGTGTTCATCACACCACCGATCGTAATCAGATAGTTAAATATCCTTTTTGCATCCTGCCCCTGCCGGGATTCGAACCCAGTGTCTGCCGTTGCCAATTTCCGCAGCTTTATCAACTGCACCGTTTGTTCGGTGTTCTTTGGCATTTGCACAATATTAATATAGATGCTGAAATGCTCACAATAGGCAACTATGAATCAGTCCAGATCGAATTTACTGATTAAATTAAGATGTAAGTTTTAAATAAGTATTTTTAGTAGTTTTGAGTACAGGTTCCTGTGTAAATCGCATCTTAGATCTGATAAATAAAGAAATGCAACGGAAATATCATTATCTTGTCAGCATTTTACGAGATAGTTTCCACTCTAGCACAGTGAAATCTGTTTGGAAAAATTGATAATTTGGTCCACCCAGCGAATTTTTAGTCACAAATATTCATTACGAATCCTATGGACAATTCATGGAAACAATAAACACATTTTTCATAAAGAACAGATTCCATTATTTACACCTTTACTGCCTTTTCTATTGATTGGTGTGTCGAAATATAAGTATACCTCGTGCTTGTACGAGAACTCATTCTTGACAGAGTAAATTGTTTTCTTTAAAGATGATTATTTTCAAATAATATAAAGCACCACGTCTAGTTCGCAATGCTGTACTAAAATGGAGAACCATTCTAACAGAATTCTATCAACGAGAGATAGTTTCTAAGATTTGAGTCAATATAATCCTTGAGGTATATGGCTCAAAACGAAACGTTTATGACGAGAAATATCATTTTATGAAGTCATATGACAACGAATATGGTGATTCTATCAAATTTTGCGTGCTGAACATAAGTGCATGATCTGGTGATCTCGCATAGATAAGTTAACTTTTAGTAGATCCTCTGTCTGCGATGATGACAACACGTCTTAGAGAAAGAAACCAATTGCAACGAAAAGGATTAGGGTTGGCTTTCTCGCTTCGTGACCCATGTGCGAATATTTTTTGGGCACGAATCATTCTATTCAGTTGGTCCCAAAATTGCTTGGTTGGTGGTCACTCACATCGTAGTCTTTTACTGTCATGAATGTAAAAAAATTGTCACTGATAAGTTCGACGTAAGGTACAGAAAAGTTCTTTCATTAAGATTCGTCTGTCTGTGTCTGTTTCTAACTTCGTAATCTGGTTTTGGGGCTCAAAGTTGTCTCTACTCTTTCGCGATTCGCTTATTAACGGCCTACTTTACGCAATTACATAGTCAAATCGAGGACGTACAGATATAGGTCTTATTTTCGCAGAACCATCTGCACATTGCATATCTCCATACCAGCCTATAGTACTGATATGGAAGATGGGTTGCGTCCACAAATTCTGTACTCCAACAGGGATAAAAAATCCTGCACCTATTGGGATACGAGAACTCGGTACCTCCTATGATTCGTCTTTACACCATATTAAATTTCATTTAAAGTAGGCAGTTTCACTTATGGAATATTGGGTAAATTTCTGCTATTTGTTCTTGTTTCTTATCCACTTAAAGTTTTACGTAGACTAGAAAGTAGACAACAATGCAAACCTGTTATTACGCAGTCATTATTTGGTGGTGCAATCATACCTAGAAATAAACAAAATATTTGTGCTCGAAACATAATTATTGATGCCCAAAAATGTTGTGACAATAAACATAAAAACAATCTAAACACACGTTTCATCTGGTAATCCAATACAATTCTGATTTAATTTCTCTCTCTCTCTCTCCCGTTTGTGCAAAAGTGTTTGTATGTGTTTGTGTGCTACCAAATTAACAAAACTAAAATAACATATGTATATCACGTGACAGTTTCATAATGCAAATTTACTTCAATTTTTATTTTTGTTTTGTCATTTTGAGAATATAAATAATAAAAAATTCTCATTTTTATTTATTATTATCACTACGATTTTGTGTTTTTAATTTTTTGTTTACTTTTATCATTAATAATCAAAATGATGTTGCCAAATTGTTCTTTACATTATTGTTAAAAAGTTTAAAAATTACATAATTATAGTTGTATTAGAATATACATAATATTGAGAAGAGGAATCGATCATACATTTTTTAAGTGCAAAGCAAAAAAAAAAAAAAAGAAAAATTTAGTATTTTCGTTTATGTAATTTATTTATTTATCAAATATTTTAATTTTTTGGGGAATCTGCGGTTCATTTTGATTTTGTATAGAAAATTCTTGTATGTATTATGAGATGTATTTTTTAAGGTAATTTTAGTGAACAAAACATATTAATTAATTATGAATACTAATTAATTTTACTTGTGCTTATATTTATTATAGAAATACTGAAATGCAACAACCACGGTACAGCCCGGCACCCCCACCGCCTATTCCAACAGGTATGAGGACACAACTTCCACCCAGGCCTCAAAATCTAACTGTAAGTATAATTTTTTTCTTCACCATCTAATATTCATAATCATAAAAATATTATGAAAAGATGATGATGTACCTATTTACAATATGTATGTACATAACCGAATGTAGGTAGCTATGTCGTGGGTGGTTTGTTTACTTTGTGTGTTCCTAACCACCGTGCAAATAAATTAGCGCATGTACTCGTACATACACATACCTATTTGTTTATACAATTTTTTTTGGTTTTTGTTAGATTCGAAATTAATTTTATTTTATATTTTTTTTGGTATAAATTTGAAAAATACAAATAAACAATTTTCGAATAGACGTGGAAACCGATTTAATTTTGTGGCCCAAGTTCATGTTTTTCTTTTATTATAGGCACATTAATCATTACACCATAAAATTGGATATTTCTATAAACATTTTTATTTAAAAAAAAGCTTTTCATATTTATGTTAGTATTTGTGGCAGGATAATTTAATTTCCACAGTAAAAAGCATTAACATACTATTTCTGGGTTATACATTTATACATAAAAATAATATAATCGATTGATAATAGCTTAATTCTATAATTAGCAAGGATTGTTTTCCAGCTAACTTGTACCTTAGTATAGTATGTGGATATGTAAGGAACAATTGAATTATAAGTGCAAAGAAACCCGTTTAACCGGCAACTATTCTATTAATCAGTGAATGGAGTATTCTAGTAATAAAATAATAATCTATAGCTTATAGGCCGTAAACGCCCATTACCGCGTCTCAAGTGAGACCTTCCATTTTAACGTATTGTTGCACATTGTAGGTGGTCAGCCCAATGAATGATTTACACACAATCGCTTTTTTATGTTACCTGGTGCATTTTAATTTTTGGTCAACGGCGAGAATAGAATTCGAACCGCAGCATGACGATAAACTCTCTATGATGATAAACTAGTAAAGCAATGTCAAGTAATGTTTCCATCTTCAACAAAAGCACTGGGGCTTGAAGTTTTCGAATTAAAACCGTCTGATGTATTAGTGCCCTATTTCATCAATTTATTTACTTGAATACATTTTGTGCAGTAAATCCCACTTTAGAAAGGTATGAGTATCAACATCCTGTTATATATCTCAAAGGCCTGATTTGTGTTTTAAACTTTCCAAAGCCGTTTTAGGCACTTAACTGTACTCGTATGTGATAACTGCAGGGCTATGCCAAGTAACTTGTTTGCCTCGCGTAGACAAATTCTCAATAAATATTCTATAGTTTTATTTTAAAATTAAGGAAATCTCGATGTTTGTATTTTATTAATTTTGAAAATTATTTAGTATCGTTATTTTAATTTGGTTTATATGGCAAATAATAAAAAACAGATTTAGTTTAAAAAAAAAGTATTCTTTATGAATTACAAAAACTTGAAAAAGTTGTCAATTAGATAATTAAGAATTTAAATTTATTCTATTTTGAATGAAAGGGTTTTTGTTTGTTTCTAAGATACACGATTCTACTCTTCTTTTTTTATATTTTTGTCATTATGAAATAAGTGGAAAATTACAATTTTGTTACTAAGTCCAAACAAAACATTCATTTTTTTTATTAATTAAACTCGACCCAAAAGTGTATTTTCATCGTGGATTTAATCAGGAGTACAATATACAGGTAATTGTTTACTCGTTTTTATTGTATTAACCATCCACCTGCCATTTTTATTAGATTAATGTGCTCGTTTTAAATATTGTACCCGGATTCAATGTAAATCTCAATTTTCGCTTTTATTAATATACGAATATTATTGGTTTTGTTTGTTTTTAATCTATGTCCTACACCTTAACGGCATTATAGCCAAATAGAAGACGTCTATTGAAGTTCTGAGTTTTTGTAAAACCCAAAATCTGCATCATTGCATCGCTCCCATGCCACGCCTATAGTCTGACAAGAAATTTGAATTATGTTTTATGAATTCTACACTCCAACGGAGTTGAAGGTCATAGATAAGGTTCTAGATGTGTTCTTTCTAATCATCGATAGTAATCAGATTGGGAATATTTTCTTTTGCATAACTCTATCAGTATTCAAACTCTGTACCTTCTCCTGCATGCATGTGTATACATTAATTTGAACTGAATATTTATCAATCTTACCTTGCTTCCTTAGAAATATTAGAATTTAAAAACATTTTATTATTTCATTTTGAAATAATTATAATTGTTGTGTTGTGTCTCGACAATTAAT
Source organism: Tipula lateralis (assembly GCA_963932295.1). Classification (NCBI taxonomy): domain Eukaryota; kingdom Metazoa; phylum Arthropoda; class Insecta; order Diptera; family Tipulidae; genus Tipula; species Tipula lateralis. The sequence continues at coordinate 53,298,882 of OZ010738.1, forward strand.
CCCTTATACAAATTATGTTTAAATAAATAAAATAATGCATGTCTGAAACATCTGCCATTGTTTTACAGTCTGAACAATGCTGAATAATTTTAAGAGAACCAAGATATTTAAATTTTAAATATCGAAACAGAATTACACTGTAGGTATTTCTATTTTGATATCAATAATAATAGATGGAATTTCATTTGGATTTGAATACTCCTTCAAATGTGTACTTTTTACTATTTAAATCGATTGTGGTTTGATCTCTAAATATTATATTGAATTCATCAATTACCTATTTCGCTGATTGTCATTTCTTTATTATGTGTTGTGACTGCGAATCAGTTTATCTAGTTGATTTAGATGAACGATTTTATAGTAACTGGTTGAAGTTCGTGTGCTCCTCACACATGTTTTCACATAGATCATCATGGTAGTTGACCACAGTAAATTAGTATACTCCAATAACTCGCATAAAGCTTATGCTGTTTTACTGTACATAGTTTTCTATCGTTTCAAACCACCATTTCATTATTACTTTATAATTTCATAATCCATTATTTTACTTTTTATAAAATACTATCAATTATGAGTTCGCTGCAATTTTGAAGATAAACGAAAGTTTGGTTTGATTATTTTGACCTATAAATTGAATTGATTGGATACAATCTTTGCAATATAAGTTAATTTTTCTTTGTAACAAAATGTTTTTCACTGTTATATATTTGTACATAAAACCGGAGGTTTAACGAATATGGTTTTACTCTACTTTTTCCGTTGCTTTTATAACGTGATACTTTTATCTTGCTTTCGTTAGCCTTGTCATTATTTAAACATTGCTCTTGACTCTACGGAATGCTTGAAACTTTTAATGGTAAGTATAGTTTATAGTGCTGTATAGTAGTTTTTTGATAAAATATAATCAGTATTCAGTGGTAAACTGATTCTAAAACATAGTATTTCTGTTCACACATACGAGGGGAGTAACAAAAGTTCGCTTAATAGGCAACTTTTAAGTATTTCGTTCAAAAAACCAAAAATATCAAATCCTTTGCAATTATTTTATTAGACTTCTTTCAAAAATTCTGAACGATCAGTTAAAGAAGACGAGAAAGCGCAAAATAGCTGAGGATGGATGCATCAGACAAAATTCCACCACCACCACCAACATGAATTCGCTATCTGATTCTCTTCGATTTTCGGCGTGAACTAAAGCCACTACAAAACTCAATAAATATCAAATTGCATACGGAACCATAGCACCGTCTCTACAGACTATTTCCAAGTGGCTCAGAAGATTCTAGGTGGAGCTTTTTCTGTAAAGGACGAATTCCGAGAAATTCGACCAAAATCTTCCATTAATGACGTTACTCTGGCCCTTGTGAAGTCCATAGTTGACAAAGATCCACGATTGACACAAGAAATTATTGCTGATGAATAGTCCTTGAATCCCATGGCTGTATCGCCAACATTAAATTACCATCTGGGATACACGAAACAAATCTGCTCGATGGGTCCACGAATTTTAAATGAGGCGCAAAAAGGGACTCGTCTGCATTTTGCTAATTAAAATGAGGAGTCTAGCAACTTAAGTAAAGTTGTAACAACGAATCTTGGTTCTATAAGTACGATGCGCAAACTAACAGCAGTCCATGGCATGGAGTCCAGCAGGAGAACAAGCCTGTAAAAGCTAAACAAGAAAAGTAATGATGTCAGTTTACTTCACCCGATCAATAGTAGCTGTTTTTTCCGGGAAACGGTTCAATGGTAACTGCAAAATGGTATACCGAAAACTGCTTACCAACATTTTTCAATAATTAGTTGGAAAAATTTGCTAGAATAACGGGCACCATATTCCCCAGATCTAGCACTTTGCGATTTCTGGTTATTTCCAAAAATTAAAACGAATCTATAGTTTAAAGAAATGCATTGAAATTAATTGCGATTATAAAGAGAAGATAAAAAGACGAAGATTAAGAATAAATACGAAAAGAATTGTTTGTTTTTTTCTGTTCAACATAAGCGAAATTTTGTTACTGCCCATTTGATAAAAAATTTAATTCTCTTTATAATTTTATTTTTCACACACTATGTGCCATATATTCACTATATAGTGATAATTACTAATCTTTCTTTGCCAAAATTACTTGGAAATTATTACAATTGGTGACAGTTAAGACTTTGATACTTTCATAAAACAGTTCTCGCGTAATAGATGCAAATCATTATCACTATATGCTTGATAAGAGCAACATATATTTTTATTAAGTATAGTATTAACTAGGTATGTATCCATAATGCATCAGGAATAAATACCAGGAGTAAGAACCAAGTATTTAATACTTGGTACTTACTCCTGATTCTTATGCATAAAATCTATAACTATGACTTATCACCTTCGTTTGTATTAGGATGTGAAGACAATCCTATACTTAAATTAGTCTATTCCAATGACGTACATTTTTCGCAAAATAGTTAAGAGTGGTTCGACCCTTAAATAGATTGAACAAATCAAATGCAAACAGACAAAAATAGTCTTTAGTTTATTTATTTATTTTATGCTTTGTATGAAGATTAAATAAATAAAAAGCTTAAATAACCAAAAACAGGTGATGAGTTTGGTAAATAAAATAGATTATTTTTTAAGAGTTATAATAACTCTATAACGATGGTGTGTGAGCTTTATATCATATATGTTGTAACAGAATATTAGATATTTTTAAGTTTATGATTTCGTGAGTACTTTATAATTATAAATTTACAAAAGTGTACCTTTAAAAGATCACGATTATTTTCTTGTATTAAAAAAAGCTTTTATATTTCACTTCGTTGTCTTCGGCTGCTACCCCTGTAATATTATAAATTTCTAAGTTATATTATTGGTACATTACGGTCCTCGAACCTATTACGGAATTATTATACAGTGCTCGATTCGCCGTTCTTGTTTTTTATTCTTGTATTTTATATTTTTATTAATGCATTTTCACGTGGAAGAGTATATGTACAACATATAAATTGTAAACCATAAAGTTAATGTTTGTTTCATTCGCTTGAAGATTAGAATCTTGTTTCTTTGTTTGTATTTTGAAATCTTTTTTGAGGCTCAAGTAACTCCCAACTATTTCTCTGTTCGCTATTTACATCTTACTTTTACACCATTACCGCCAAGTCAAAAGCGTACGGCTAAAGGCCCGATTTACGTAGAACATTTGCACATTTATTAGCTTCATGCCAGCTTATAGTACTGACATGGAAGATGGGTCTGTCGATGAATTCGGCACTATAACACGGAGTAATATATGGCATGTGTCATTCACACCACCGATCGTAATCAGATGATGAAAACTCGGTACTTCCCATTCTGGTTTAACTGCCGTAGCTTAAACCACTGCACTATGTGGTTAGTAAGATTAAAGCACAAAGACAGCACAGGTTATTTTACTGGTAGAAGGCTTATTTCACCAAATTGAATTTGAACGTATTCTTATAATAAATCGCCGTTTCGAGTGTAGGAGTTTAGGTGATCATTTAAATATCTTAACTACTTCTTTTGAAATTGCAAACTTCTTGTGAAATTCGGTAAATCGGTTTTACACTCACTAATTTTAAGCTTTAGTAAGAATCGCCCAAATTCCTACTGATTGGTGCCTCAATATGCAACAAAAAACCGAACCAAATAATCATTATAAAATGTGTTCATGTGTATAATTCGTTAAGGCTATAAATTGTACAAAACATTTTAATTGCATAGCAAGTAAAATTAAACAAAAATAAAAAATAATTTAAAATTGATAAACTGGTTTTTGGGGAAGATGGTTGACTCGTAATAAAATATAGTAGACTCATAGCATTTCCTTGTAATTTATGTTGCTAACCTACTATTTACGAAAATGGTTACTAAATTTATACGTCCATAAAAAAACTGAAATATGTAATAGCCATTCCAATTTGTAGTCTAGGTTGATAAAGTTTTCAAAAATGTGTAATTTAATACAAAAACAATTATAAGTTTTGTTCTAAAATTGAACTATAGATTTTGCGAATTGTATGTACTTTGAAATCATAGATATACATAAATATGTGCTGCAACAAAGAGAAAAAGCTATCATTTTTCATTCGGTTTTACTCTGAGAAACAAAACAATAGATAAGTTCTTATTTGGTCAATGAAACCAAAATATACCAAAATAGTTTTTCTTTAAAATTCCTACAAGAAATACAAATAATTCCAATTATACTCTTCAATTTGTATGAATTTAGGGGTGCCCAAAAGGAATTCTACAATATTGAGATTCGATCTGGTCTGGTAAGAGAAAAACTGTTTATACATTGTATACATTGTAGCAGAGCAGTTTATACTAAAATTATAGGTTTGTGTTTTACTATTGAATTTTTAATACCATTAACATCAGATGTAAGTAAAGAGAGTTTTTAGAGATTCACAATTTTAAATTAAAATAGAAAAAAGCAATCTGATCGTCCAATTTTCACATACTTTTCGCAGCAATTGCGGCCGTATCTTTCTATTAACTTATGGAGTGTGTTCTAAGCGTTCAATTGTCTCTGGTTTATATCAGCGTAGACTTATAATCTAATGGAGTTGATAATACGATCTCAGAATGGCTAGTCTTTCATTAAATGTTAGCTCAGTTCATTTATATAACTCAGTGTTACATGTTTACATTTTATTTCAAAAGAAATAGTTAAGATATTTAAATGATCACTTAATAAAAATAGTGATTAAGTACAAGAAAACCCTTTAAAATGGAATAGGTGCGATCACATATACCAAGATCCGTTTTTAGTATTTGAGACCATATAGCCATAATCTATAAGATATTACCTATGAAGATCTACTCATTCCGGTCACTCAAGTTAAGCGATTTATATACCCTTCATTAGAGTCATCCCGATCATCATCAACTACTCTTTTGTTTTTAGTGTGGTAAATTCGACTAATATTGTAATTATAACAAATTCACATCTCTATATGAACATATATAATAGCAGCCATACTGTATAGGGGAAATAACGTTATAGCACCTACGCAAATTACGGCTTCTCGAATTAAAATAGGTGAATTTTAAAAGACAATGAAAGAATTTTTAAAGAATTATATTCTTAAGAAATTATCTGACTTAATTATGGAATTATAAATTACTTAAGAAACTAAATCAAATTTTCTTCAAAATCACTTTAAATGTGTATTTTCGTTTTATGAATAAATTACAAATTATCTTTTCTGTAAACCTAATTAGGATTTTGAAATCAGATTTTTGTCTGCAGACAAACAAAAAATATGATAAAATTCCCAAATTTATGAAAATAACGAATATGTTAAACTCATCTTTTCGACATGAATGTTACTTAAATGTGGCATCTAAAGGTATAACCAGAACTAGAGATGCTATTAACAGTATGTTTTTTGAGGAAACATGATGTTTATTTTAAAAATATGCCAGTAAAAAATGTTGTTTGTTGTTATTTTCCTTGCTTCGTCGTTTTAACGCTGACACTCGTATTATGTTTTCCAAAGCAACATTGCCGGCAGACAAATGTATTTTCTCGTTGGGATCTAATGGTTGTGGAAAACATTAAGTCTTCTATGAATCAAAATTCAGAAAATAAAATTCATCTCGAAATTGACTAAAATTTAACTGAAAATTCAACTGAAACATTTATCGTCGTCTAGGTGAAACCTTACTATATGGAAATCCTATTGTTGACAAATATTAGGTAATAATAGTTGCAGTTCACAATCTTATATTGATTATCTAATGGTATATACGGACTAAGATGTATTGTAACGATTCGCCGTACTAATCAATGCAGTAAAAGTTTAAATAGTCACTGGTCGTGTGTTTGGAGAACGTGGTATATATATAGTAGTCGTCGAAAGAGAAGCTGGTTCGAATCCAACCTAGCTATATTTTTATGTGAATTTCAGTTTTAGTTAGCAAGAGATGTTTTCTCTGCGACGGTTCAAGTAGTGATGATAGTCGCTTTTAAGTGAATCTATATTATGACAATGCAATGAGAATCAATCGAAACCCGTTGGAGCGACTATACTACTAATGATGCATGGAAATATATCGGAAATTATGCAGCATTACATTGACTAATGAAAGCAGAATGGTAAATTCGAGAATCCATTCGATACAAGCAGTGCTATATCACCGTATTGGACAAGCCTTATTTATCCAGTTAAGTGTAAAAGTGTTTAAAGCGAAGATTAGTTACGTAGTCCTCACCAGTGGAAAGTGGGTAACCTGACAAATAGAAGTTGTAAATTAAATAAGTTGTACGTTTGAATAAACTCTAGTACGAACCAAGAAATGCCGTAAAACTTTCATATTTCATGATAAATTTTTACGTAATTATCATCTCTTCAATTACAATAAAAATTAGTAAAAAATTTACTATTTCAAATATATGCCAAACTTATTATTAGTTCGTAGAATGCACTATTGGTAAGATATTCTATACGTCTGTGCATTTTGTAGAACAGTATTCTAGCGAATTACAAAATCTATTGTAGCATGACGATCATTGTATTTTTGCGTTACTACGTAGTAATGAATTTGATAATACATATGTGAAAACCACACCTTGTTTATTCAAATCTAGAGTTTGGATAATTACAGGATATTCAATATCCGGTTCTTAATTAGTTCTAGAATAGCAAAATATATATCTACACTCTATTCTGATGGAAATATTTTAAACATATACCAAAATGACTTATGCTTCCAAAGTATGATGGCTTCTAATTTTATTGACTTAATTTCCAGTTACTGGTCCAAAGATGTTGGTTTCTATGACATCAATCATTATAAAGCGTCTCCAAACTATCCATCGTTTTCCCGTTCCAAGTACTTTTTATGATTTATTGTTATCATTTTTACTTATTTATTAAACCGTATGAAATACTGATCGTTACTAATCCCTTCCATTTGCGTTTTTAAGGCCATAAACTAAGACACACTCTAACTCTAATATTTTTAAAACATCCTCTCATATACGTAATCAGTGATATTGCATATAATAAATCACACAATGCAAGTTTGAGATTATCTTTAGACTGCAAAAAGTCTATACTTAGAATCAACGAGCTTCAATGAATTCTGTATAATGTAATTAAAGCGAGCATACATTAATGCATTAAGTTTTCGTTCAATCTCTTGTATCTCAATGCACGATGAAATGACTGAATCTGAGTTGACTTTCTGCGTATATTTCCCAGTTGCATTTTTACATAATATGTTCACCGACTTGTGATTTATTGCTTTTTATTATTTATAACTTAGCCGCTTGAACCATCTATTTTCTTAAACCAAGTGCATATATACTAAGTTGTAATCATAAAAACTTACATTGAAATATCTTTTCTCTACCCTGTTAGCCCATTTATCTACTGCCACGTTATATTCTCCTAAATTTTTTATGCAGTCTATCAATTTTGCAGATATTTTTTGTCTTTCAGCCACAATGAATATTTTTATATTTAAGTATGGCATAAGACAAAGCCTTTAATTGCTATGGAAAACTCATCATGAGTAGCATAACACAAAATATTTTCATTTCATTTTTTCTTACGGATGAAGTTAACTCTTTTCGAACTGTCTTGGGTTTTGTACTAGTGTCAGCTTAAATGTTTAAATAATTTGGTAGTTGATTAACCTTTCCTGCTTATTCGTTGAGAACATATATTATGTTTATTTTACATCTTCATTCTATTTTTCATGAAAATTCCTCACGACTAAATTTTTTGACATATACCGTTTTAAATATAATTATGCATAACCATAAATAGTGAAAATTGTAATATTTAAGAATAAAATTGAAAAGCAATTTGTCTAACGCTCGAACCTTCGATGTCGATATGTTGCAAAATTAAAATAACTTTTTCTAAGTATGTAACGCATATACAGTACCCAACTTGCTACCTTTGAGTGGGCAAAAGATGTATCCTGCCCCAACTGCCGATGCTTTGATTATTGCGCTATTTGGTCGATCTTCTTCTTGAATTCCTCGATTGCTTGTGTGTGTTTTTTAGTATAAATATATGTTGAAATAGATACAGCATAATCACTATAAGTCTCCAACAGCCTTTATATATATATATATATATATATATATATATATATATATATATATATATATATATATATATATATATATATATATATATATATATATATATAATACCCGGGTTTGCAAACCCTATTCCGAACATATAGTTTCTTGACTTGCAAAATAAACTGTTGATTTGTGATTTAAACCGATGATAGTTGATTGTTAACACGACATTGTTTAATTTAATGTACTCGTATGTAGAAGCTGTAAAATAAAAACAATTAGCTGACACATGCAATGTTATAAGAACGTAATCATTATGATGTATTTTACATAATATTTCACGTCATGATTTATATTAAGGCCATTTATATTAGTTATATCAAACTAGATAATTAATTTTGATTGTTAAATAATTATACGAGTATCTACTTGTCATATTTCCGCAAATATACTTTGTGATAAGATCTAATAATCGTGGCTATGTTTGTCAAATATATTTTTTGACCCCCAAAAGTTGTTTTTTCATTGATATACAAATCTGATAAAATAATAAAAGTACAAAGTTTTTTTTTTACTTTTAATTTGCTAAAAATATATTAAATACAAAACTTATTTATTTATCTAAACCGCTCAAGATATTAGAATAATTTTATCGTTTTGAAAATAAAAGCAAGAAAAAATAAATTACGCCTACAAATTATGTATTGTTACTTTTTGCAGAAATACTTAATTATTTTAAGATTTATCTCACTTTGTGTGTGATGGTTTGATATTGAATCTACACTTATGTTAAATAGAAAATAATATATGTGTGTTTGTTATATGAAGTGTGTGTATGTAAGCAAGAATTTCTTTTGATCATTAAATCGCGCTCGTGCCACATATAAAATGTAAGCATGGTACTACTTTCCTTTTGATATAGTGTATGTATTATATGTACATGAAAAATATTATATTTTGCACACAATAATATGTATATGTATAGTGATATGCTTTTATGTGTATATGTATCATACATAATGTAAGACAGGTTGCTGGTGGTTCTTTAGAAATAGAATAGTATAGAAAAATTCCAATGTATAGTTATATATAATTATACGGTATAATGTATAAATAAATTTATATAAAATTAATTCGATGGATGTTAAAGATAAATCATTATACTTGGAAAAGCTATATACGTATGTAATACAGGTACGTTAATGTATATATACATACATAGAGATGTTCTTTGAAGGTCTAAGCGTACTATTTAACAGCTAGATAAAAATTAAGTAATTAACACTTAAATGAGTTTCGTAGTGTATATATCTATATACATGATTATGTTTACACTTGAATTATATTCTAATTTTGGGTAATCTAAACGAGTTGCAACTATATCTATAGACGTTTATACAATTATATAATCTATATAGGATTTTGAGGTTGTATCCATTTTCTTATACTCTTCTTACTTTATAAATTTTTATATAATATAAAGGAAGTCTATTATCATTTTTATTTTATTTCGTGATACAAAGCATTATGTGTACACTGACTGGGTGATTCAATTAGATTTGAAGATATTTTTCATCACCAAATTACTCTAAAAGATGAACATGATATCTATTGTAAGTGAATATAAGAACCCTGTTTAATTTAGAATTAAAATAAATTGTGGGAAATTTAGCAGATGATTTTTTTGTACATTACAAAGCCGCGTATTCCCTTTTCCTGCGGTATTTAATTGTTTATTATTTATATAATGTGTATTATGTGTAGACGGGTCCACTACGACAGTTGACCATGTGTTGAATACTCCTGACAAATATATGTATATTGTGCTCAGTCATATAATGTATATGAAATATATTATATATACATACATATATTAAAACTATTCGTGTGTAGGTATATATACACTATAACAATTATCAAATAGCGAAATCAAATATTAACAATACAACCGTAGATTTTATCGTAAAAAAGCTCATGTGAAAACACATGATTATATAGAAAATTCAGCGAAAGAACGAGATAGAATAATATTGGTTTATATATAGTTCTTCGCGAATTTCACCGCAACCATAGTGCATGTACATACATTTTTTAGTATATACACTATATATACGTTTATGTTATGAAACATATACATATGTATGTATATATAAATAAAAGCTGAGCAAGAAATGCGCAAGCGTTTGTAATTGCCAAGATGAGACTTTTCATGTACATACTACATTTTTTTGTGTATTGTGTTTTTTCATAGAACTGCAACGTTATATTTGGTATATGGAATAACAATAGAACTTGGAAATAAAAATTTATCTTGATTTGATATGGTGGGCGACTATACACAAAATGCTGTTTTTGACGGTAAAGCTTTTCAAAAATAATACACACATATAAGCCTAATGGAAATGTATTACATGCACATAAATATTGATTTTTTACCATCCCAGTTTAGATATCCTTAACTATATACCTTACTAGATTCGTGGTAGGTTTTGATATATATAAGGAAATCGGAAAATTTTCAACAATAATTGACACTGAGTCATGTGGTTTGAAAGTTTTTTTCACATCGATCATAAAATTAACACAATAGAATGTGTGTATGTATTTATAAAATTGAAAATCTTATAGATAAAATTGTATTCACGATCAATATGTAAAAATGAAACGAAATGATTTCTTTTTTTTCTATTTTGAATTGAGGAAAAATTTCAATTTTCTCCAAAAAAATATAAAATCAATAATTTCATTGTTAACACGAGAATTTTTATTATTTTGTAGAACTAAGGAAGAGAAATTTAAAATGTTTATCACATTTTTTGGTATAAAAAAGAAAATATCCACTCTCGCCCCGACACAACCCTCTCCCCATCATCTCAAAAAGAAAAAAAATTAATAATGTAGTTTTAAGGAAATGATAAATATAGGATACAAATTTTGAATGTAGGCTGTATATATACGTACGATAGGCAAGAGCATTTTATTTGTCTTTTGAGAATCAGAGTTAAGCAATTTGTAAATCATATTAATTTAATAATTTTGAAACCAAAATTATAAAGAATTTTCAATCGAAAATAATGGCCATTTGGGGAATATGCTATCGCCCAAAATAAGAAAAACATTTTTGTTTCAATATTAACATGCGATTATTGCAAACCTGTTTAAATAAAAATTATTACCTGAAGAAAATTCATTTATTTTTCTTTTTTAGGTGAATTTGCTTTGATTTTTCATTTTCAATGTTACGCTTGATGATTTACACACGCACGCAAAATTTTGTCCCTACTCGCACTACACTTTGATGTACATATTCGTAATGACGTCATAACTTTACACAAATTTTTTTTGTATTTTCAATTATAATTCTCTAATGTACATGCATATAAACATAAAAAAATTGTGTATACAAACAAAAATTATACTTTTATATGTGTGCGTATAAAAAAATAAAGTCGATAATATTTTTTTTGATAATGTATATGATAATGACGTCATTGCAATACATTTTATGGAATGGAGTTTTTCATATTGGGAATGTCTGTACGGATTTGGATGACATTCAAATAAGGTTCCAATACGATGATTATATGTTTGTGTTGGTAAGAAAATCGTCTTTTTCTCTTTTATTTACTGTGTATATACACGAGAATATTCTTATGTACATCCAACATGTTAATAACCAGTGGGATTTTTTGTTATATTTACAAACTTACAAACTGGATTTTAAATACTTATATTTACATTGTTGGTTATGTATGCCGTTAATTTGAAGAATATCGATTGAACCTAATGAATCTTTTACCCTGGTAGTTAAAGTGTTAACTACTACATATGTATTAAGTATGTATACTGTATCTGATTCTTACCACATATTTCTTATGTCTGTATATACATATTACTGCCAAGTATAATGCATTATTCTTTCACCAACACAATTTAATTTAAAAGATTGTAAAATTTTTATGACCGGCCGGCATTTAAAATACAACTAAAAGGAAAAGCCTTGAATTGCGATTTGTATTTAGTGAACGTATGTATATAATAAACATATAGATATTTCTTAATTTTATTCATATTGTATATAGTTTTATTTTTATTCAGACTTTGTAAACCATTTTATAAATTTTAGGGATTATAGATGTTTGTTTAATATTTTTTGTTGGGTAAATACTGGAACCATCGTGTTATAAGACAAAATTATTTTTACAATTAGTCAGTTTTATCATATTTTCTTTTATATACATATACATACGTATATACATGTATATAGTGTTACGGTGTGTAAATTCTTCAATTATTGCACCCTATCTCGTATATATCTTCTATGTATATCAAGTCAAATATAAATACTACTAACACACGAGGGTTAGTTGTATAAATGTGTGTGAAACAAATACTACTGTTCTTAAATATACGAATGTGTGTTAGTGTTTTTGATGGTGCTGCTGTTTCGTTCTGTCATTGCTTCTCGTGAATGAAAACATGGTGTCCAGGGAGTGGCTCTCAAAACTTCAACACAAAATTTAAAAATTAGTAAACTCTAAAAATATAAAATTGTAAAAAAAAACTTTTATATTAAACATAAAAATATAATAATTTTTATTTATTTTTTATATATTATTAAAAAAAATTATCGTATAAATTTAAAGAAAAATAAATTGTTATCGGTGATTTAAAGTGTTATCAAAATAGTGAGAAATTTTATAGAAGAAACAAAAAAAAAATTTCCTTGTGAATTTTAATTATTGTAAAATAAAATATTATTTTGTTATTTATTTGTATCATCCATTATTGAACGATATAATAACTATTTTTATATTTATTAAACATAAAAAATAATAATAAACAGTTTTATATATAAAAATAATATTTTGTATAATAAAAATTCAAAGATTCTCAAAAAATCTTATACCAGAAAGAATTTATAAAGTTACCATAAGGAAAAAACAACTAATTCGATTATTTGGTGGTGAATCGAGTAATGGTAGTTCTTTTAGACGCAAAAAAATCTAGCTACAAAATGATGGTAATAAATATTTTATTTTATTTATAATAATTTTGTTCAATATATAAATAATATATTAATTTGCCCATGTTTAAAAAAAATTAAGAAAAAAAAAGAAAAATCATTTTCCGGCATTGTTCACACGATATTTTGCATCCATTGTACACATTCATCCCCCATGAGCCGACATTTTATTTTATGGCAGAATTATATATTTTTCTTTGAACCATTCCTGTTTTCCCGTTTTTAATTTTTCTTGTATGGACGTGCTATAAATGATCGAATATGAAAGGAAAATTATTCAGCCCGCATAATGGCTAACTTTTGGATTGTAAAATTTATATATATAGTATTTTTTGTACTATAATCTAAAATGAAAAACAAAAATGGAGGGTTGAAAACTCATTTTCATTTTAGTACCACATGATATTATAGGAAAATGAATTTGGTAAAAATGTGTGTTAGTGTATATTTATAACATTATTTCGATTTATTTTATAAAATGTGGGCTCTACAACTTAATAATTTATATATTATGTAATACTTGTTCAATTCGGTTTAGCATAATAGCGACATATTATAGTTTCGGTCTGCGGGTTGCTAAATTTTAAATCGGTTCATATCACTGAATAAATTATGACTGTGTGGAAAATTATTGATTTTTATGAAGTTTATTTAGTATTCGGTATATATATACAATGTGTCCTTTCCTCGATGGGTGTTTTAGATTTATGTACACCGCACCAACATCAATCATTGTTAAAAGTTTAGTTGTTTGTATATTAGTTCGAAAATCAAATAAATTATTATTTACAACAATATATCGATTTTTTTTTATAAAATATATAACAAATCTTGACGATATATTACGATGATGGTGTACAAAATAAAACCGCATAAAACAGGGCGAAAAAACGAGTTTGGTAAAAAATCTATTCCATACATTATATTGTATCACGTATGGATTTCTTTTTGGTTAAATTAACTTATATGTGATATAAGATGTATAAAATGCAACGTGTATACATACTCGAACATATTATATACTTAAATATAAATGAATCAATGTTAGATGAAACATGCGATTTCTTAGTTTTGTGTTTCTTATACCTTTTATATTTTATCAGCAATATGAGTGTGTTGAATTTCGAAACTCTATTTGCCACAAAACATCACCATACCCTTCCATTTACAATATTTCTTTTTTTTTATATTTTTGGAAAAGTCAAAGAATAAAAAATAAACTTAAGAGTAAAATTTACCAAAGAACTAAAAAATAATGAAAGATATACGAAACTCTATCAAAAACCAATTTCGTTGGATGTTTGTATTCTCTTAAATATTTATTTGTATTTCGAAATAAGAAGAATATAAACTTTCTTATTTTTTTTTTAAGAAAAATTATATTGAAAGAACATGAAATATTTTAAGAATTGCGTGGTGTAATTTTTTCTGCAGAATATTTTTAAGGTATAGAGTATAAAAAGCTTCCTTTTCGTCTTTGAGTTTCCGTATACTCAGTTATAGAGAGATAACAAATATATATTTTAAAAGCTATTTTTGAGATGAAGTGGAAAATTATATATAATATATGATGTATTTATATACTATTCAAGTACATACCATATATAAAGTTTATTTTATTTATATAAAGTAAATATAATTTTAGTAAAACATTAACTTTCTATGGGTATATATTATTTGTATTTGAAAAAAATCCTAGTAGTTTTGTTTTTGTTTTAAAATCAAATAACTCTGATAGGCGTGGTAATTAGTTTTTCATGTGTAGTTAGAGAAAGTTGTTAAAATTTGTGAAATCAAGAGTAATAAATTACTTTAATATATTTTTTGAAAACAAACATATTCCATTTTATATAAAAGAAAAAAAATAGCTTCTGTTTCTACCGACGTTTTGGTATAATTTATACTTGAAGTTTTAAACAGTACCGAGATTCATAATTTTATAATGTCAATTATAATTTACTGAATGCTGGAAGCAATTTTTCATAAATATATTTTTTTAGATGTAGCTACAGTTAGGGTCAACCCAACAAGGAAGCTGTCATAAAATTATCAATTTTATTACCAATTCATATTAATGTAATTTATTATTTTATTACAACAGCTGATTCGACTAATATTAACTGTGGTTTATCTAGCAGCACTTTTTCCAGATCACCGTTTCCGTTTAGCCATTCATTCGATTAATACTTAAAAGTAATATTCAGTTGGTTTATCAATCGTATATGAACAACAAATTAAAATCTTTAATGAAGCACAAACACTATTTCAAAAACAAACAAAAAAAATAAGAAAATAAATAAGTTAATTGCGTAAATTGTGGAACACCGAGGTTTGGATTATTTAGCAATTAGAAAATCCAGTATGAACGGCATACTGGATTGCACGGATTGGATTATTTTGTCCCAACATCGATCAGCAACTCGACATATGGCGGAAACATTTATCAGTCTAATTTAAAGTTCAACATATGTCACAAACTGCAATAATGGAATCCCATTACTATGTCGAGCTAGTCAAACCGACAGTATTTTGTTTTAAACTTGTGATTTAGCCAGTGGATTTAATGTACACCAGAGGATCATTGCTATATTGTGTTTATGTTTCATATTGATCGTAAATAGATAATAAAATTTAAATCCACCTCTGATACGTTTCGAGAACCGAGCACCTTGGGCTTTAAAGAAAACAGGTTCAACTATTGTGCTATTCGTTCGATTTAAAATTTATGTTTAAATATTAGTTTTGATTAAGATCGTGTAAAAATAAATTCAAAAATTATAATGTGACATCTTTCCTTCATTTTCAACAGTATAGCAAGTATTTATTTAAGAAGAATTTAATGTATCAACATTAAAATGTCGGAATGATACCGAGATTCAAGAAATAAGGCTTTACTAGTAATTAGTCTTTCAGTATAAAATGTTATCTAAAAAGTACTAATTAAAATGTTACAGTATAGCAAGAAGCTGAGAAATAATGTTTATTAATTAAAATCAGACTGAATTGAAATTACTTTTTAGTATTTTTATTTGTCGTTAATTTGATACGTTTCGAATATTTAAATATTCTGAAAAAACTTTTATTTTATGGAAATATAAATGTTAAATGAAAGTGAATTTCAATTTTGCCAAAATGATCGTTATTAATTTAGAGTACGAAACTTCTAATGAAATTACCCTTAAGGAAATATAAGTTACATATTATGAACAGTCTTGTACACTCTAGAGGAATGACTAAGCCATATTAACACCTATATGAGGATTTCTTGCTATATATTTTATTTCATTGAAATTTTGTTCTTCAAGGTCGGCAATCTTGCCATTTTCATTTACGATATAATCGTTATTTACATCATCTTACATAATTTTATTTGAATCAAAAACAACCTGATCTGCCATACTACGATATCTCCATCCGTTTTGTAAAACTTTAGATAGACCGCCCAGGTGGTGCAGTGGTTAAAGCTGCGGCGGTTGGAGCGGGAGGTACCGGGTTCGAATCCCGATAGAGGCAGGATGCAAAAGGGATTTTTCACCATACGATTACGATCGGTGGAGTAAATGAACACATCCATGATCCCCTGTTGGAGTGCAGAATTGATGGGCCAACCCATCTTCCATGTCAGTATTATAGGCTGTGACGGAGTTATGCAATGTGCAGATGGTTCTACGTAAATCGGACCTATAGCCGTACGTCCTCGATTTGGCTGTAATGGCTAAGGTAAGGACGTAAATAAGCAAACCGCGAAAGAGCTGGAAGTGCCGCGAGCCCCGAAACAGATTGTAGAGATAAAACACAAAAAAACAAACAAACAAAACTTTGGATTGGTTATACATTTTTCTTAAGTAAGACCAGAAAGAAAAACTCTTATATATATTCCTAAAATATTTTTACATAATATAGTTGTTTATTTTCGCTCGAAGTTCTTGAAATTCTCAAAACAATAGATTTTATAGACAATAGATCAATAGATCTTATAAAATATATGATAATCCTGAATTTATGTTGTTCGACTGGTATTGTCAGAATTGCTGAGAAAATCAAAACTTTCTTCTCATCCTCATACCATCATTTTTAAGTAAAATATTTTAGAAGGTAGAAAAACTTGGGAATAACTCCTACGTATAAAATTTTAATTCTAAAATATTTAATCCTTTACATAAATTACATCGTTATGTATACGTTTGATATTTTTTCCGTAAAATATTTTAAGTTTGAACTAATTCAACCTGTTAGCTAATTGATAAAGAACACAAATTTAATTTAATTTCTTCCGTCTAAACACAAAAGGGATGCGAAAAAAGTTAACAAACCTAAGATTTTATTTTATGATAATTAAATTAATAAATTTTACAAACTCTAATCCGTACCAACCACTTATATTTGTTTAGGATTATTGTAACATAAAATTAAGAAAGTTTTCTTAAACTTTATTTTTAACATAGAAATAATCTTAAATCATTCTCTTTTTATGTATACATATATACTCGTATATACGAGAATAAATATAATTTAATTTAAATAAAAAAATAAATGTCATTTACAAACAATTAATCTACAACATATCCAATATTGATAAATTGATTTCAATCATTTTAACATTCCGTTTTCTTATTATTTATATTCAATTAATAATAAGTAAAAATTAATGTAAGTTTTGATTTATAAATCTATATTTTATTTCTTTTGTTTAAACTACATAAACGTGATCTAATTTTTAGTTTTGGTTTTAATTTTGGAAATTTTAGCTATTTATATTTTGAGTATGTACATACTTATATAATCAATACGTATAGAAACTATTTGTAAATGGATTTAAAAATGTTTCGAAATTGGGTGACAATAAGAGGGTGACGCACCATTGATTGGTTTGATTTATAATTTTGTTCGAATCTTGGCATTCAATTTCAGAAAGTCCACAGAAGACTTTTCAACACTATAAACATACTTACATATTTCGATCCTTATATTACAATATTTTATATCACCGAAATGGTAATTTCAATGATGTATTAAACCTTGAAATCAAAATTGTTTAAAAAAAAAACTGAACACAGCCAGACAATGGCAAATGTTAATCGAGTCTTGGTGTGTTATGCGCTTTTTAACAATCATATGCGCTTTTTAACAATCAAAGGGAATGCGCTATGCGCTTTTTAACAATCAAAGGGAATATATACACCGCTGATGTGTAACTTGGTGATATCGGTCATTAGAATATTTGTCAAATCCTTTTTTATTTCATTAATTAGCAATTATTTGGTTACAATTTTAGTGTGTATACTCAATAGTTAAATTCTGTCAACTTTACAGAGTTAGTTATTAGTTGTGATAGTCTCGGTAATATTATATTGTTTAATTTAGACGAAAAACCAGTGCAATTTAGATGTAATACTTGTTGTAACGTACAATTTTACACCCTATCGTATATTTATTTCTCAGCCAGAAATACTTATTTTGTTATCATGGAATTTAGTACTTCACATATAAGCATTTAATGAAGGTGAATTCTTATTTAATAATATAAATAAATTGATCAAATCAAAGAGTTCACCAAACTATCATCTCTTTCAATTTAATAAATTAATAAGTTATTCAATTCATATTGATAATGCTATATTACAGGCACTTTTTAGACGCGTCAAATAAATCGATTGCTTCCATCAACACGAAAAAAACTTTCACAAACGTCTCTCAGTTTAAACCGTTAGAGTCAGTATTAGCACTATATAAATGATTTTTAAGATTTAGAACTACACATACGACGGCGGAGTGAGAAGTCTGATAAGAATGAAACAACGAATAATATTTTTGGCCAAAAAAAATTATTAAGAAGTACTTAAGAAGTTATTACACGTGTGTGGTTCTGGTCAATTGTATATTGCGCACACGTTCATATGAGATGCCTACTTTCTCAGCTATTTCACTCAATTTTACTATGTGGTCTAGCAATACCGAATCATGGATTTTGTCAACCATTTTTGGCGTGTTGACTTCATTTGGCGATGCTGAACGTTTGGTGTCAGTTGGCCTTTAACGATCACAACAAAAACCAGAATCATTTTAATCAATGGTAAAGTGTCCACATAATAATACACGTAATTCACTTTTTTCCATGTTTAAAAAACAAACAATGGGTTGTCGGTTTTCAATGGCTGTCAAAACTGAACTAAATGACAGAACTGTCTGAAATTTTTTATTTGGTCTAGTGGCAGATGGTGTTGACACATGACGTCTGGGATTTGCGATTGTGGCGCGTTCTGGAGCAATTTTACCAGATTTCTCACTCGGCCCTCGTACGACTTAAATTAGGTTTTAATTACTTTTAATCTACTCCAACTTTTGAAGATAACTTTCATGAGTGAAGACTGTGATAATTTGCTTGTTTAATTTTTATTAATACGTAAAAATTGTTAAGAATCTAGCTGTGATTTTGTTTAGTCAGATAATTTAATAAGCTCTCTATCTTTCGGCAGTCCGATTAGTTAAAGCTTTGTGTGCTATATTGAAAAAAAATTGAGGTTCGGTGTTTGTATACCAAAATTAAGTAGGCTCTAAAGTCTTCGTGTGCTGAATGTATAAAATATCTCTACAAATAGTCTTTCAGTTTTATTGTTTTTAAAAATTACTGTCTGCATTTGAATGTTCACATCATTTTGACATACTATCCTAGACAAATATAATACTCTTATAAGTTATGAAGACATCAACTTTTAATCGACAATTCTCTAGAAATTCTATATATTCCGATCTTTATTCATATATCAAAAGTTACAGTAGGGCGGCTCGGCCTATATTATATCTGCCACTAAGCTTTTCATCGTGAAAGTTTAAACTTTAAGTTATTTTATGGTTTATACCATTTTAGTCTTTTAGTGATCACAGTAGATAAACTTCCCAAATGAATAAATTATTTTAAATTTATAAAATGAATCTTTGATTAGACCTTTCAAAAAGCTTATTAAAAAGTTTCGTAGAAAAATATGATACAATTTATAGAGAAAGGACGTTCTTCTGATATCATGTACATAACTGTTAATCTTTTATTTTACTTTCTGAACCCATATTAAGATAACGTATTACATATATACCGAGAATATACACAGCTACAGTTTTTCAGTTGGAACAGCTTCCACTGGTCTCAAAATTAATCAGCCTTAAAATGAAATGTTTTTTTTAGTAGTGTTATAATATTGTAGATTTCTCATTAATCAAAATAATAATATGTATATGGGTTAAGATATCAAGCAGTGTCGCAGATAATCTTGACGCCCACTTCCGAAATCTAAATATCTTGCAAATACGGAAAATCTGAGGGGTGGATCTATAGATGTATCATTATGAGAGACAACTTCTTGTAATTCAGAGAAAATGTACGTAGTTGCATAAATCTTCGTACTGCGAATACGCTAAGAAAAGTATTTACTATAGATACTATACGTGTAACTATGTCCATTAACATACGTAGATGTTTTCTTAATTAATGTTGTGTTAATGTATTCTGCTTTAATTTTTTTAATATGAAATTAAATTAACACGAATATTAAACACTCGTTTGATGTAGTTCATCATCTCACAGGTTTATATCGTTTGTAAGTTAAAATAAATAATAAATCTAAGAGTGTGAAAACCTATAAATTTAAGTGTACGAATTGAAATAAGATTTTTGTTTTGTGGTTTAAATTAAGGTAGAAGATAGTTGTCGTAGTAACACGATAGTTTTGTTCTATATTTGTATATTTTTTATTTAAAATGTGCATTCTGCACAAAATTAAATTAACTTGACTATCAAGGTTTTTTAAGCCATAATATTCGCCGAACAAACTAGTATAAGTTTTCTGCTATATATCAAATGTACATATATAAAGACGTAGAATATGGCACAGCCTCATACAGCATTCAATTCCATATAACATTTTGACTTAATGTTTTGTTCACATATTTGCTAGTACATTTCGAGTACATAAATATGTTTCGTCTTTATGTACAATCATTTATATTAAAATATAAACAATTTTAATCGTTATTTGCAATAAAAATGTATACGTATTTATACCCTTGGTATATTGTTATGCTAGTTTTTTTTATTCAGTACTATTAATTGTGCAATTAATTGTTGTATATATACAAAATTTTAAAGCACACAAATAAATTTGTTTTAAGTTCAAAAATTTGTTTTATACACGAAATTGTTTAAAATTTGTCGTTTGGTATACGTTTATAGTCAAGGATATTACAATATTTTATAACAAATAATTTATTAGACATCATACTCGTACATGAAGTAATTAGAAAGTTTGTTGTTTTAATGTATTTACGATAAAATTAATGTACATTATTATAAAACAATATTTTATATAAATTATGTATATGTATTCGTATATTTTTTAGCCGTTCTAAGTTTTGTTCTATTATATATATATAGACAACATTATCTGTACCTAAATGTATACATACATAATAATCGTTATAGTAAATGATTTCCGGTTACAATCTAATAAACCAAATCATTATCGCTAATTATTTATGTGTTACGCATGTAGTTGTATTCTAATATTTTTTGAATATATGAATTTTATATTTGCTATAAATAAATTTTAATTTATTTAGACTAATCTCGAAACCTTTGTTTTAATAACTTATGATTAGAGTATAAGTTTGGAAATGTATTTTAATAAACGTATTTGGGTATGAAGCCTGCTTTTTGATAAATCGAATTACTAAAAACGTGACCATTACGTGCTTTTCTCGCTACGTGTTTATTTCACAATCAGCACGATAGTCTATTTAGTATGTGTTCTATTATTTGTAGGCAAACTCGGATATGTTCAAATTTGTGTATATTTTCATAAAAATTATACAGGCATAAATTAAGCAGGAATAAACTCAATACATATTATGTACGGGTACATTATGTATAGTGGCAAATTAATAAAGCATTAGAAAATATATATTAAGAGTCACCTGAACGCTTAGCTCAAAAGGAAATTATTTTGTATTTCAACTCTAAATGATAAATCGATATGATTAATTTATACCATGCAAAGTTGAATTAATTGTAGAAATTGAAATACATCGGTTGATGAGAAGTTAATGTAATTTTGCAGTAAGTAGTATAAAAACTTAATGTCCAAATGGACAACTGCTGGAAATCTAAATAAATTTGAAATAAATACAGTTGGAATTTAAGAATGTAACGACTAAAGTTGCTTGAAATTGGAAAATTTTCGATTCGATATGTATACAAGGGAAAAAAATATCTTACGGGTCATGAATGTCGACTTACAATCATGTAATGCAATTTTTTTCTCTCTAATGATCAACGTACTTAAGTGAAAAGGATGTTATATGTATTTCTTATATGTAGTAATTTCGCCTCATTGAGTTGGCAAACATATTCAGAGCTTAACTGTTCCAGTAAATTTTGTTAGCGTTTAACAGCTTTATCACCCCAAAAATGCTAAATTTCCAGAAAATAAAATAAATATTTAAGGATTATATATTTGAATTTAAAAGGGGAATTATGTTTATTTATAAAATAAGAAAATAAAATTAATACAATTGATTTCTTCTTATTGCATTGAGTTCGTAATGTTTTCTTAATCTTATTTAATGTTGCATATAGGAACATTTAAACTTTTGGTGTTCCATCTCTGCAAATTCGTTAAAAATTAATGTCAGCTATAATCAGAGTAAATTTAGGCATAATCAAATCCATCTTTTTCCTGCAGTGGTGTTGATATGAAATCAACGGTTGACTGCATCCTTGTTAAATTAAGGTAATTTATTTTTTAGGTTTTTTTTTAATGATTCGATGAACTGAAACATTCTGTTTACAATTACCAGTTTGTTTTTACCTAAAGTATTTTTGTTTGTTTTTTGCTGATATGGCACAATGCCGACATAAACTTTATAATTATTATTGTTTTTAAACTCAGTATGTTATGTTATGCTAGTATCACTATTTTTATAACAGTCCAAAACACTATTTTTGTTATTATGTATTCAAAATATGTATGAAATTTCGAATAATATTATGCATAATTTCGAAACTAAATAAATTTTATCAGTTCTCTTAGGCATTCCGAATTGAATGTGTTTTTTTAATTAAAATAATTTAAAATATAATTAATAAACTTTTAATTAAACAAAATTTATAATCAGCTAAGCACTCGTATGCACCTACGAGTTTGATAAGCAGGAGGTACATAGAAATTAATTATTGGACGCAATCAAATCGAAAATGGTAAATAATAAGTGGATGCACTCAAAATTTATAAACTTTTCTAATTAATTTTCCAAATATACAATAAATACGAGTATGCTGTTAAACAAAATCGATATTTTCGACATGATAAAATCGGTAAAAAATTTATCTAAACGAATTTCGGGCTTAAAATATTTTAAATCGATTTTTATTATTTTAGCATATTGTAAATTGTGTTTGAACAAGAAGAAGGCCTTTAATTGTTTTTTTAACATATTTATTACGCGCATATGTTAAGTAAAAAATCAAATTTATGATTTTTCCAAACAAAACAAAAAATCATAAAAATTATGAATATTAAATTATTATTATATAAATAAAATATTAAGAGCTTTCTTTATTATAATAATATGCATATATATGAAAAGAATGTATCAAATATAAACTTCTTTTTTATGTGTAGCATATAATAATCTTTAATATTAAATAACAGATGTCTTCTAAAAATCTCGTTTTTTTTGTATGTTCATACATACCATATTCTGCATATTTGCAATGCTCGCATTTTTTATATTAAATTTTAGTGTATACATATTTTGAACAACTATTTCTGTCATAGACAAGAAACAAGAAGACTTTTTTATTTACTTTTTGCATCGATATATTTCTAACTTTTAAGTGTATACAATATGTACATCTAACAAAAAACTAGAACAATTCATATTATATACATATATTGCTTCACAATTGTTATGTGTAAGCTTAACAGAGGTTTACTGCAGTTGACTGCAGTAAACTATATACATCAAAAATATATGAATAACTAATCCTGAGGCGAGTTTCGCGTTTATATTATGCACATAATTAGTGTAACAATCGTCATACATTTAATAGTTTTTAATAGTTTTATAGTTTTAAGTGATTGTTAAGATATAGTTCCTGCAGAAGATCCAGTTCATTGATATAATTGACAAAATAATACATTCAAGGAACATTTGCATAATGGGTCGAATAGAGAAACTCAATTTTTCTATAATGATTCGTAAATAATATAGTAATAAGTCTGCAATTAAATGAAAGAAAGGATTAATTTAACTAAGTTAAAGGATTAATTAACTAAGAAAGGATTATTCACTTGATTGGTTTAATTGTATCAACAAAGTCAAGTGGTAAGTTTATCTTTCTGTCAGTTTTCTAATACGGGTTGCGGTTCGATCAATTTCGAAAAATAACTAAGAATATAAACGGTTGACAATATTGTTTTGCTTTACTCGAATTGAAAAGATATTTTAACAATTGAAAATGGTAGATCAAATAACTGAGTTGTTAAATTTTTTTGGTTATGGTGGTCGGTTAAATTCTTTTTAATTTTATAACATTTCTTTTAATGAGCTACAATTTGCTATTTGGATATAGAATTTTTATTTTTTCATTTCAAAACTTTAGTATATCGTAAAAATATTTCGAATTTAACAAAAAATATGTCATTGTTCGATGAAGGGCGGAAAATATTATGAGTCTGAATGTGATGTGATTGTATTTTACCCCATTCTCGGTGAAAAGCAATCTTTGACAGCGAAGACGGAGGAATGCGCTGGTTAAAATTACTTTTTGATTTGCATTTTAACCAAATAAAATCGGTTTGTTTGTTTACATATTGCTGAATATTACGCTGTCATGGAGCGGAAAAAATTAAAAAAACTCTCACAATTAAGTTTAAACTACATATTTTGTCACTCTAGCACGCTACACCTCTGTAAATCTCAAACTCTTATTATTGAATGGAACAGAATTTAATATAGAGAAAAAGCTCTTATAATAAATTAGGAATAGGTCTTTAACGTAGAAGTATTTCGAGAAAGCAGCAATCGAAGATTGGTTTAATTCAACCTGCTAAATAATAACTTTTTGAATGTATAATTTAGTTCTTTATTTATGAGTAGTTTGCTAATAAAAACGAAAGCCTGAAACTCATAAAAACGTATCTGTACAACCAAGAACAGGACTAGTATGGGGTGCAATATGATCAAATTTTCTAATTCATTAAATAAAACGAGTCATATACACTGCAGTTCACTTGAATAGGAACGACGTTTTTTTTTGAAAAGAACAGGACTAGTATGGGGTGCAATATGATCAAATTTTCTAATTCATTAAATAAAACGAGTCATATACACTGCAGTTCACTTGAATAGGAACGACGTTTTTTTTTGAAATATTTCGAAATCGATGCAACTTTTTCAATATTTTTTTTTACAGAATTACTGCTTAATCAAAACTTAGATTAAGCAGTAAATATTTAAGGAAAACAAATTTATTTTTTCATGATTAATTTAGCTTTTTTGTTTTTTTCTAAAATAATGGTAAATTTGAATGTTCACTTGAATATGAACGATTAACTTATCTTAATAAAAAGTTATTTTATTGACTAAAAATTTAATTGAATTCGATTTATTTTTAAAAATTAATTGAGTTTACATGGTTTTAATAATGTGTACTACTTCCCTTATTAAAAATAACTTCATACAACCTGCTTGAGATGAAGTCATACAAAGATTTTAAATAATCTAAAGAAATTTGGTTCCAGGCTTAATTTATCGCCTTAATAAGGCTTTCTTTATTGTTGCATTGTCGACCACCTTCGTAAACTTTCCGAGACAGCTAACCCCACACGTTTTCATGATATTGAGATCAGGAGAATACGGAGGCCTCGGCAAAAGCTCGACATTTTGCTGAGATATCCATGATTTGATTATGTTAGCTGTATGGATAGGGGCATTATCTGGCTGATATATCCATGGCAATGACCCAAAAGTATCATTGAAGCGGGGAAATGCTTCTTCGAGGATGCCCTTGTAAGTTGCTGCGGTCATTTTCTGGTTGGAAATGACAAATCTCCCGGACCATAAAATGATATAGCCGTCGTTCCTATTCAAGTGACTGCAGTGTATAATTCTATTAATCAAAAAATTCTATAACCTTGTTTCTTACTTCAATTTATTTATTTCTACTGCTAGATTACTTATTAATTATTTATCTGGCTTTTTACAATCAAACTATATTATTATTTACAAAAACTATTAGGTACGATTCAATCTTAAAGGTCCACTCAAATATTGTTAGAAATTGTGTGATACTTTTTAACATAACTGTTAATTAAGGCACGTAACTATAAGAAGATACTTGGTTTACTTTTGATTTATGACTAATGGAAGCAATGATTTGAATTCAGATAGTCTATCTGTTGCTTCAACAGACCTTGGTAAACGTTAAGGGCTACATCTCAACTGAGACTTTACGAACCATTAAAATAATACTGTGCACACATTGTACAGGTCCAACTAACGATAAATTTAGTCAGTGGCGTGAATTGAACTCAAGACTAGATATGTTTTTTTTGAACCACTAAATTGTTACACACTTTTCAGCAAAACCATAATTAACTTAAATAAATTACTATCGTACCGAATTCAAGCAATCTGGTTTTATATTATTTAATAATTTTATCTAATACCTACGAGTATACATATAAGATATGCGAGTAAATCGTAAAAAATATATTTAATCTCTCTAGCTTACCTAATAAATACTCTTGCAAATCACTTTTCTCTGCGGAATGATAATGAACCATCTTCCGCGCAAACACACACGTAACATCGTTTATATACATATATATCTTTATAACCCAGCATAACCAAATATTCATAAATTTATGTAACATTATTTTTTATTTCTGAACAAATTAATCGTCGTATTTAGGAGATTATATTCCATTATTCTTAGGTTAGGATGAATAAGAAAATAAACTTAAAGCATAAATAATAATAAAAATTAAATTAAAACAAATGCTTAAAAGAAAAGCAAAGCATTATTCATCGGCACGTATAGATGTCGCTGGACTTCAATTTTTCGTTTTGTTTTCTGTATTTATGAAATTTTTATGTTTTGTTATTTTTTCTTTTCATTTGGTTATTATTATTGGATATGGATGTTTGATAAGATTTTCGAAGTATGAAATGTCACGTAGAAATTTATTAATGTTCGATATATATTTTGCCCTTATACATAAACAATACACACGAGTATATGTACATACAATAAATATAAATTTTGAAATACTTTTTTGGTTTTTATATAAAAAAAGGTTATTTATTAATTATAATAATGTTTATAGTACACATCAAGATGCTAACATGACGTGATGATTAACCAAAGCATATAAGAATTTGAGTAAATTTGATAGATAAAAGTAATCATTTATTCGATGAGAAAAACCATTTTTAAATCTTAATTGCGCTACTAAAAATTATTATGTCTTTAAAAACTGGGAAATATTGAATAATGTTGAATGTTTTCGTTATTAAATGTAAAGGGTTTTCAAATAAGAGGTTACATTTTAATATTTTAAAAAAACGAGTATTTTTAAGAGACACAAAGAATGTTTATTTCATTGTAAAGAGGAGGATATGTCGTTAACATTTGAAAACGATATCAGCCGCCACGGTTATGCCACGGAATCGACGAACCTGGTTTTTCTTCAACACTACGGGTTATAGCAGCAATATTCTCAGTTGTTGTTGAGCGACTCACACGGTTTCGATTCTTCACATCACTTACTTGTTCCAAGAGCTCAAATTTTTCCACAAGTTTCACTATTGCTGGCCGAGATGGTGCTTTGGTTTTGCGAACTGCAAAGTTTTCACCATTTTTATAGTGTATTTTTATACCATTTTAACAATTTCAATGCGTTGTTGAAGCGTATCGTTTTTAGTTATAGCGCAGTTTTTACTTGTCAAATATCAAATGATGACAGCTTCATAATTGACAGCTGCTCAAATAGCAAATTGAAACCTCTTATTCGAAAATATTTTATGTCGCCTGTTCCAGTGAAAACAACAGATTTACTTTCTAAAATTACATATTTATAATATATAAATATTCTAAATTGACATATTTTTTTATGAAACGCTTATGAAGGCCACTTTA
Source organism: Tipula lateralis (assembly GCA_963932295.1). Classification (NCBI taxonomy): domain Eukaryota; kingdom Metazoa; phylum Arthropoda; class Insecta; order Diptera; family Tipulidae; genus Tipula; species Tipula lateralis. Next base: position 53,327,161 of record OZ010738.1, read on the forward strand.
TGAAGGACATTATCTGGCCTTCATTATGTACTCGTTAAATTGTGTTCACCTTACACATAGCTACAATATAGGTACATTGTAGTCTTACAGGCAATATTAATTTCTTCTCATCTTTTAACATACAAATACTTTCATGTTAAATATAACATTTTATATTTGATACAAAATAATAAAAGCAGATTATTTTTGAGAACACTCCACATTCAAGAACTCATTATAATGTCATATTTTCTGCGAAAAGCGGGAAAATACTCATACAAAGCGTTTTATGGGCAAACTATTTTTCTTCAAAGTTTAAATGTTGTATGTATATACTTATATATATACTACATAAACGAGAGGTATGTAATGTTTTGACATTTCATCATGCTGAGAAGATACAGACAATTTTTATGTAGATTTGTTATGTTTAGAGGATATTTATTTACACACAACCCACTTATTCATTACGTAACATATATAATTATGTACTATATATTGTTCTACCGACACAAATGTACTATAGCTACTAGATAAGTAGACCATCGGTAAGTTTTTACAGTGGTTGTTCTCCATGTACGAATATAAAATGTTAAAATTATCGCAAATGAATCCATATCAAGTTACAAATTTCTTGTATGGCTTAAAAAAGCAACCAACTCGCATAAATCCATATATCTTTAGGGTTATTTATTTATTTTTTGTTAGTTGTATATACTCGTATACAAAAAATATAATTTTTTGGAAAATGAATCTATAACTAACCGATATATATATATATATATATATATATATATATATATATATATATATATATATATATATATATATATATATATATATATATATATATATATATATATATATATATATATATATATATATATATATTCCCATAAAAATCAGTTATTTATATATTCCAAAGCCAGCGAAACGTATAAATTGTATTTTTTATTTAACACATTTTACTAGTTTTAGCTTTAATTTACATAAGGAAATGTTTGTTGTATTATTTTGGAAATACGCCTTTAGTCATAATATTTAGTGAGCGGTCCAAGTTATATATCCATACGGTTATTGCCTAGCCTTGACTTATATGTTATCATATTCCGTTATTTCGCATAAAACCTCTAAAATAATTCTCAAAATTGTACAAAAGATAAATTATTTATTTAGAAAGTGGCTTGCATTCTTCCTCTTAATCTTAATTATATGAATCATATCGATGTGCGAATCTAGAAATATATTCCACTACAATTAAGTTGTTTTGGATCCGGTTATTTACTAACAAACACTATATACTCTTTTCATTTTTGGAATCTCTAATTTTATTTATACTTCTTTTAAACATTAAAACTGAAAGATCTTTGCATACAATGACTGACAGGTTTTCTTATAAGATATAAACTTAATTTAGATGAGATATATGTAAGTCTAGCCATTCGTTGAATGACGATTGATATTTAGTATATTATTTAAACAACATATTACATATTTGATATATAATTCTAAGCCAAGTACGAGTATATATGAATCATCCTTATAAATAAAGTTAAATTGTTTTATCTGTGCTTTATTAAAGGTTAACCATTAAATTAACATGTCATACTAAATGTAATATAATAATATTTATCAATTCATGCCGCATCAAAGATTAATATATCATGGTTAGTGATATCGTTGAACTTTTGAAGACAAACCTTTTTATTTTTTATATTATTTCTTGCGGCAGACATCATCTCTTTTCAACTTTTCAATCCATAAATGCTGCGTAATGCGTCGAACATATAGAGAAGCTTACAAACCGATGTTACTAAAAAGTTAGCAACACTGGGATTGTACATATGAAAAATATGGCTTAGCGGCTATTATACCGACCCAAATCTCGTCTGTTTGGAGCCATTTCGAATCATTTATTAAAAAACATGATATATATTTCCAAATGTACAGGCAAATTAATTAAAACTATATTTTTAATTATTATTGTATACGAACGTTTTTTTCTAAATGTACATATATCAAGTGCATATTTTATCATTGTCCTTATGATTAATGGTCTTATGGAAATACTCTTACAACTAAGGACTCTTAAATCTTAATGATGTTCTCAGAATAAAAAATATTGTTATCTAGCTTTAATGTTGAATCAATAACTCCTTCATACTGAATAAATATATCTTATCGTCTACAAGCTTGTATGATAATGTTGTTTTTAATCTTTCTGTGTCTGCCTTACGAAAGACATGGCTTAAATTGGGAGATAAGTGTTGTTATGTTTATATACTGTTACGAGTGTTATCGGTTCGTATGAGGATTATTTACGCATCAGACGCTGATCCAAATTCAAATAACCAAAGTTTAGTCAAACGAATAACTTTATTTATTTCGCACAAAAAATTTATTTGTGTAAGATAAGCCGCTTGCCACTGATGGGTCTATGACATTAGTCTTCACTTTAATTTTATAACACTTCACTAGCACTTATACCTATTCTATCCACTTATACAAAACACTTATACCTATTCGATTAGAAGATTTAGCACTGCTTATACAAATCGGCTGGATACTTGATCTTTCCATTTTGCTTACAACTCGCAATGTATAGGGATCCCTAAACTTCAGTGTAATACATTTAAAGATATTTCCATGCTTCATTATAGTTGCGAACAACTATAGTCTTCGAATCACTTATTCTCTTGTTGTATAGTCTCTTTCCTCATCTCGTTAATATTTCTCAAGCTGAAAGCGACTATCTCTACCGCTTGAGGCGTCGAAGATATAACATCTCTCGCTCTCTTAAAATGAACTCCAACATTTTGCATGGTATCTGGTACCATCACTACTACATGTACCGCGAACTATAACCACTCGACCATTGACTCTTACGATCTGCATTGATTAATTCTTTACAATACAGTAAATAAAATTTTTGTTTTCGAATAAAATTTAATTTCATTAAATGAGTATGTTACAGTTTAGTACAAATTTCAAATATATTTATTGGTGATATCTGTTTTTAGTTTTAATTTTTTAATAAAAATCAATTATCATATCAGTATTTCAACATTTCTTATTAAAAGTGGTGCATTCCATACTGTGGTTGAATTTTATGATTTTCCAAATTCATCTAATGGAAACGTTTAAACTTTTAGAATTCTCTTTGCATTTTATTTATCTATTTTACAGCATTGGTGTAGTTCAAACGCTGGAGTTTATGGACATTTATTTTTGATTGTCGCATACATTTCGTGAATTTTTTATGCATTTCTAACTAGACATCTTGATTACCTTTGCATAGTAAAAATTCAATATACCGCATATAACATATTTTTTTGCATGATTAATACATAAGAAACGTATAATTTTTCAAACTACTTAACATATTTTAATATTTCGATTGATATTGCTGTTAATAATAGACATAAAGTTCTGAAATAAGAAATGAACTGTGGCTTTGAAGATTTCAAATAAATCAAACTTGAATTTTGTTTAAAAAATCACTTAAGTTGGATAGAACTGGTTTAATACTAAAATAGTAGTTGTACGACTTACGAGAGTCACCTGAGTCTTATAGGTGAAATATATAAGAATAACCTCCAAAATAAAATCAGAACGTCAAATTCACTGTACGCATCCTTTTTATATGTTACTGTTTCTTGTCTTACTTTGGTTTACTTAAATAACTGAATATTATTTACTTGTTTGTTGTTTTTATTTGAGATTAACATACGGTCTACGAAACAATATCTTGGACACATACTCAATTTCTTGGGACATAAACAAATCCATGAAACAAACTACAAGTCATTTAATAAAAAGACTAAAACTGAAACTCTAAAAAATATCACGTTGAAATTAGTACTCGTACAATCCAAAATATTGTTGTCATCTTTGAGAATAACCGATAATAGCTACTTAGTGTTTGAGTATCACATATACACTACTCTATCTATAATAAGCTATAACCACAAAATAACTCGAAGCGTCCTTTTGTATTTAGACTTGTTACTTAAATATTTCAACAGGTCTTTAGTATATATTTTCTGAAATTTAATCGTATCTGTGGAATTGATTCTTTCTAAAAATGACTGCTAGATAAGGATTGTAAACTAAACTACATAAACTGCTTCTTTATATCTACACCACCTTTCGTATATTGTTCTAGAGTTGAATTATTTCCGGAAACAATAAATCATGTCAAATTGCAGGGCGATAGCACATAGAAAAAAAACTGGTGTTGAACAACATTAAAACTAAAAGTGAATTAGAATTAATCCAAAACCAACAAAAGGTTGGAATCAAACTATTTCGGAATGAATATAATCTATGGGATTGTTGCTGTAAAAAATACCAATAAAAAAGACCTATAGTATTGTTACGATTTAGCTGAGTTTTAATTCAATTTATTGTCAGGCTCGATCACTGCGAATATAAAACTCAAAACCGATCACAGTAAAATCTGCAATAATTCACAATTAATTTTTATTACACTTATTATCACCACTATTAAATTAACACTTTATTTCACTTATTAGCACTTGCCAATAACACTTTCCGAAATTCGAAACAAAACTGTCTCGTAACTCAAATGTCTATAAATATATGAATATATGACGTCAATCCTTGTATTTAGAAACTTCCATCATCTACATTTCGCAAACTTTGCATTTCTATTCATTCGTCGTAGTTTGTTCGAAGTGCCCATAGACGATTGGAAAACCTAAAATGCGATACCTATCGGAGAAAAAAATAACTGTCACACCCAGATAAAAATATTTAGTAAACGTCAAATTCCATAGGTTTATGCCTTAAAAAGTTGTATAAAAATGTTCAATATTGTTTTTCAAATATAAGTTAACAAAATATGTTTATTATTCAATTTAATTTGAAATATGTTCTTTATGTTTTATAGGATAAAAAAAGAAGTTTGTTTTAGTTAGTGTGTTATGTAGGTTAAATTTATAATTCAAAAAGTTCAGTTTTTCATTTTAACAATATGTCAAAATTAAATGTCTCCTAATATTTTATTTTATTATCTAGTTAGACTCGAGTATATCTGAAAATATTGTATTTGTGTTTTTAATGACCCGTCGTATGTTTTTAAATAAGTTATACCTATTTGCATTTTAGGAAATACACAAATATTGACATTTATCTGGGTGCGACAGTTACATTTTCTTCCGCTAGAGAACCCATTCCAATCGTCAATTGAGTTCGTTTTCATTTTTATTTTATTCTGGTCTGTAAATATTTAGCTTCAGCAATTATTTTGAACTTTGTTTTAATACTCACAGGTGTCACTGTGATTCGTCACAGTATAGACAGCAATGCATACTAGTATAATACATTTATTTTTCTTGGGTATATAAGAATATGTATGACGTATTTGGATATCAAGCCTATTCTTATGACATATTCATCAACTCTAAGGAATATAATTAAAAATAGAAAAGGATTATAACTTATCGTTACTGGGAAAATTTTTAATCCTTATCCTTTTACATAAACATCGATGATCGAATATTTCGTTTTTAATTTTTTCGGATTTAGCCTGTTTAGTTATTCAAAAGTTTGTTTTTCAAACAGTTGCCATTAAGTCATTATAGTGAATAGTCACTCATCCTTTATATAAAGCTCAGCTAATATCACGAAGTTTGTTTTATTCCATTCTGTCTGATTTTTCACAACACCGGTAGTTTAATTATTAACACGACTGAAATAAATCCAGTAATACACAATTTTCTAGATTTCGTAAAATACGATCCGTGACGAATATTGCTATTATGAAACTTTATTTTTGATCGGGTATAATATATACGTTCACAAAAAATATATACGCCTATGCGTTTTGTATTATTTCGTAAATACGATATTTGTCACCTACATATCAGTCGGATTTTGTCATTTTTTCGTAAACAACGATTTCGCTATTTTGGGTTATAATATGGGGCGGAATGTACGATTTTCGTATTTTACGAAAGTAAAAAAATATCATAATAGGAATATCCGCAGCAGATCGTGAATTACGAAATCGTAAAAATTTCATAATTTTATAAAATTGCACTACTGACGTTATGATAACATTAGGTTTGATATTGGGCCTTTTTTGTATGTTGTTTTTTTAATTGGTACCGATGTTGAGTGGACTTTATCAAGGCGTTTCAATATCTAATTAAATATTATTTTTAATTTAATGTTTAGTAAAAATAAATTCCTAAATATTTTAAGCATAAAGAGTAAATAAGGTCAGAAGCCATCCTGTTTATATAATGATGCAATGCACCATCCCATATTTTTTAAATTACCAATGATACATACATACATATTTGTCTAAGTTATGTATAATTTTTATTCATCGATTATTTACAAATTATGTATGCATAATATATTATTCAATAATAATTATAATTTTGTGTTTATCATATACGAAGTGGTTCTACAATTTGGGCTTATGTACCTTTTTAATATTTAATAAATTTGTTAAATTTTTATTCAGAAAATCAAATCTATTGTAAAATTATAATTTTCTACCTTCCAAATTGTTTAGATAGGTGAGGTGCTCCTTATTTTATTATTTTTATAAAAAAAATAAATAAGATAAATTTTTTTCATGACTCCTAAGTATATTTTCTAATCTAATTGTAAGATTTGTTTTATCTTTTTTTTAATTTACAGTATGTGATGTATTTTATGTGTTTTTTTGTTTCGTTTTCAGATGGTAAGCAATAATCAAGTACAGAATATTGATAACATCATCTACATGATGGCGGCAAGTAACCATTAAAATATTTAATTTATTTTTATTTTTTAATTTTCATTTAAATCTTTAAAATATTTTATTTTGATTTGAGACTAAATCACCTTACGTATTTCCTTTCGCTTTTATACCATTTTTATGGAAGTAATTAATTAATAGTTAAATTGCTGCTTCTAAGACACACTAGCACAAACAAACCATTAAACAAAATTTTTCTCACGCTTAATAGAAATTTGTATTAACTAGGTGATATGCATATTTGCAAAAACGAATTAGAATTGGATTTTTTTTCTATCATTTTATTTTGTGTATTATTTAAACGATATTTCAAGTTATGTTCGTATTTTTTATTTTTTTGGTTTTTGTATGAAGAATATAGCTAGCTAAAAATAATATATGTATAGAGAAAATTACGAAGAATGTAATGAAAGTAGTACTGTAAAAAATAAAATAGTAAGAAATTATAATAAGAAATCCAAAGTAACGGGATCATTAAATTGAATTCGATGCACAACGGTCATGTTGATGACCTTTTTGTGTTTAAGAGTTGAAGTTATGTAGAATTACATTTATTTTATACAAATATATGTAGCATTTTATGAAATAGTTTGATATGCACGAATAATTACTAGATGCAAAGTTAATAGTCAGTAGCTGAATGCCCTTGAAAAAGAGATATAAGTTTTTTTTTTAAACTTCAAAGATTATTTATTGCTTATACTTCCAACTTTAGAAACAAAAATTATCTCCCTCTTTAAATTTAATTCCGATATATATACGTTTGATGTTAGACAAAAAGCAGTATTTCATGAAAAATAATTCACAAGAAGCAACCCACGGGTAAATCACTAAATCATATAAAGTATCCTACGTAGGATTTGTAAAATGACAAATTTGCAAGGATGGATTATACGTAGGAAAATGGGTATATAACGCAACAATATTGTTTATTATTTTGTTGATATAATTTAAAATGTGTCGGATGGCTGTTAATGAGTAGCTATAGTAAAATATTTCTCAATAGTAAGATAAATTAAGCCGATTTGAGTGTTCGTATAGAATATTCTTTAACATATTCTGTGTTATGTTCGTGAATTATGTCTACAACAATTTTTTGGTTTTATGGCAGGTAGGTAAAATTCCATTTACCCGTCAAAGATTAGAAATAACAAAAACTTAATACTAAAAGCACACCAAATCATTTATGTCATCAATGTATTACATACTATATACTACAAACAGATAGTTTTTGATTTTATATTTAGTATGGTTGTTTTGTTTTCGTGGCTTGATAATAATCAAAATAGAAAATAAACACCAAGGCATAAAGTATCTCTAACACACTAACACTAAGTGTTTCAAACTAGCTTTGTGATAATAGAAAACCGCAAGTACAATTGTCAAAGCAATTTCTAGTCTTAGTTATAATTGAATTGATAGAGTATCTAAATATGCTGTTGAAGTACCAGAACGACGTTGATATTATTAGATTTTTTATCAGTTGCCTTATACATGGTGTTTTCTTCGGTCTGTTTTAGATAAATAATTATTATTAATTATTAAATTAAAAAAAATATTTAAAACATGGAATGAGGTCATATTTAATTTGAATATTATTGTTAATAATATTCAAATTAAAACATTGTTAATAATATTATCGCTTCTCCCTGAACGAATGATTCAATACAGCTTATTTAAAATGATATCAGATCAACATTTAGTATTTAGCAGTTTTCCGTTGTAATTTCAGATCGAGTACAATCGATTTGGTATCGAAAAACATTACATATGTCTTTAATCGAAGGCGATCATTTATTTGTTTTTAAAATGATTACTTGTATCTGTCTTAAAACAGACAAATTCGATAACAGTCGAAAATGTAGGGTATGAAGATATCACTTTTGAAAATCTAATTTATTCTATAATTTCCATTAGTATAAAATAAAAAAAAAGACCGAACGAAGACGATCGTAAACAACATTAGATTTAATACTATATTTACTAACCTATATCCAGGCTCAGTCATTTTAAATAATAAACGAAACAATTCGAATTAGTTTCACTTACTTATTTTGAGAAACATGACAAAATATGCTTTAATAATCAAATAAGATAAGAAAGCCAGAATGATGTATTAAATAAGTCACCGAGGTACCAGGATACTTATTTAAATTAGTTAGCTTCCATAAAAACATCGAAAACAATCAAAATATATAGTAAGATATCATTTAAGTAAAACTCCTTCAACAAGTGTTTAACTTCACTTTCACTCGATGAATTAACATTCTAAAATTGAGATCATTTTTGTTGTACATCAAAAATATAAATTCCATCCAACAACTTGTTTAAATTTTATTTTGTTATGGGTTCCCCATATCGACTGTAATAAGTTGTAAATTTAAGAAGTATATGGTCTAGGAATACAGCGGGTGGGTTAATATTTCTTAGGCAAAATGTTTTAATATGTTGGTGGTAGTAATCAGTATAAAAACTTTCTCCATATTTTAAAAGCTCATAGTACGAATACATAGGTCTCTCCTAATTTCAATAAAAGTGTGTCTAAATTCGATACAAAATACTTTATGTCCTGTCATTGGAGTTAAAATAGTCTACACATTTTTTTGAGCTTAATAAGTTGTGGTACAAATTATGTAAGTTGTTATAGGGTAAAGTGATGTCCGGTTATCGTATAGTACTTTTTTGTCATAAATTAATGGTTTATTCAGCTTGGTATTCTTCTTAGTATTTTCAATTTCTTTACTTCCTAATAATATACTTTTATTTTTGAATTTGATCTTATTTGTTCTAACAAGTAGACATCTTTACAAGTATTGCAAATTTAGACAAAATGTTATACTTAAGCTATATTGTAACTTTAGTCTGCTTTGCAAACCGATTAAATTATTTATTAAACTAAGCCTTGTACTGTGATATTTATTATTGACTTAACCATCCCATGTTTTGAAATAAATCAAGTTATAAGGATGGCTCACGTATAGCGCGAACTGCGATTTGCAAATACATTCCATGCTCGAACTCGAAAATTCGATTCACATTAAAAGCGAGCGAATACATTTGTCATCAACACACGTTGCGCACAAATTTTGAGGTTATGAAACATATTATTAGTAAGAATGTCAAAATTCGTACGAAAGAAAATGTGTGGAACGCCAGTGGAATGCAATTTTTGTTAGTGCGAATTTTGAGTAATGTCATATTAGCTACGAATTCCTTCTTTATTTGTTATTTTAATTATTTTTGAAGCATTTATTTATTTAATTTGATTTAATTCGCAGTTCGCGTTATATGTGAGCTATCCTATAATGTTACTGCCTGTTGAGTAAATAAACGAGATTCTGAAAGTTTCAATCGATTAAACCTTAAAGAATAAATTTTACAATAGTAGAGGCAGTTATTATTTATGTATTGTGTGTCTGGCATAAATTTAACTATAGCATAAAATAACTTATTTAAGCATATGGACTTAAAGTTAATTGCCCAAACCACACGAGTCCATTTCAGTAGTTCAATCGGGAATGAAATCGATATAATCAGAGTGTAGGTATGATACAGAAAAAGTGAGAAAACTAATAATAATCCATATGTCTTGGCAAAGCCCATAACTTTTTATATATATAACACCACGAGTACCATTGGTATGTAACATAAGATGTATTATATATCTTCAAATATTGTAAGATAAAATATTAGTTTATTATTATATAATAATTTTTCTTTTCGAATTTTAAATTCGACTCACGTACGATAATGTGTGTATGGGTTTGTGATAGGAATATTAGGTGTTCAAGAGGAAACAATCAAAAATCAAATTATAACATTGTTTTTAGATTTAAGATATAAATGCGGGTGGTGGGCGGTGGGTGTTAAGTTAAGTGGTAGATGGATAAAACGAAAATAATAATTCTTGATTGATCTCGCTTGATTTATTATTATTTTCTAATATATTGAATATATATTTTTCTAATCCTTGTTGTTTTATTTTTGTTATATACGGGATTAGAGTATGTTATATAACCATTTGTGTTTTATTTTATATTGGATATAAGAGTATATAAATACATGTATGTTGTATATAAGAGCGTGTAGTTCAATTGGTGAAATCTATGATAACAGCCAGTTGTTTTTTATGTATATAAAATGGTTCCATTTTCTTATGGTTTTATGTATACAAGTCTTACATAGCTCTATATTTAAAACTAAAATAAAAATGTTAGAACATGAAAAATGGATATAAAAGGAATCAACAATAATCTTTCGTTTCGCTTAGATAGATATGGAAGAATAAAATTAAATATTCAAATTTTTTTTTTCTTTTTAAAATTAAATAAAACTACGTGAAATGAATATCATCATGGTTATATTATGTAGTTAAAAAATTACTGTTGATGATATTGTCATCTATTTATTCGTATACTCGACGACTCTATGTATAGATGAAAGTATACAAGTGTATGGAGTACAGCAACCTTAGAACGACCTACTTAAAAAATAGCAAATAAAATTTGGATGAAAAAAAGAACAAATCACCCGAAATATATCTTGAGAACTTTTCTGGTGCGTGTACTGTCAGATGGTATTGATAATGATGATGAAATGGCAGAAGGAAATTCTCAGAATGTATGAAGATATATTATAACCACGTATAATAAAAGTACATAATATATGTGTACATACATATACTTATTTCCGTCAACATATTTAGGGCTGATCAATTTTTTGTCACATACAACATATCTATGTATCCTTTTTATTAACTAGATAATGTATGTCACATTTAAGTATTTTACGTAGGATAAAGATTTTATTTTTCTAATTTAATTTATTTTTTTGCATTTTCAATTCATATATATTGATACGAGAATATGTGACGCCGCCACAATACCCAAATATATCATCCCATAGTTTCAATGTCTTAATCCTTTTTGTAAGTTTCAAGATTATTGTAAATATGTATGTACATTTATATATATAAAACACGATATATACATACATATAATAATAATAAATTTATATATATTATATGTTAGTTTTGGAATCAATCCAAGATATTTTTTTAAAGCAACCGGAAGGGTTATAAAATATATTGTTTTGAATAAAGCAAACTATAAGTCTACGAATAATATTTATGGACTGTACAAACTAAAAATTAAAAGTACGCTACATAAAATAAAATTTTTGGATTAAAATGATCAAAAATTAATATTTTATAAATATAAGACATGTTTTATGCTATACCCCAAAAACAAAAAAAATATTATGCACACATGCGTATTAATGATCATCGTTTATGTTCATTACCGTCCAGGTTTTACTTTTAAATTATATTTTAACAGGGTGGTTAAGAATAAACTATTTATGCAAATTGATTAATTCAGTTCGTCATTATTATATCGTAAATCGCGCGACTATAGGCCTCGATACATTTTCAGTATTGTTCAGTTTTTATTCACCTCAGATTGTTTTTTATCTGCTAAACAATATAAATACAATTTCCACTTAAACTGGTTTGTTTTTCAAAATATATTATTTTATTTATAAGGATATAATATTTTTTGAAAAAAACAAAATTGTTCATGGTTCACGGTGGTATGTATTGTGTTGATTCATCACGGATTGTTCATAGCAACATATAGATTATCGATTTAAGTTTCGTAGTGAATTCGATGAATATAAATTTGTTCTATTTCGTTGTTATCTTGAACTGAGTTAACTGACTTAATATTTAAGACGTTCATTGAAAAGTAATTTAACAATAGATTTAAGATTTAAACTAGATTCTTTCTCAATTTTTAAAAGTTTTTGATTAGTTAGTAAAGACCTTTAGATATGAAATGTAAATAAAGAGTGTGGTTTATCAAATTATCGTACAGTCCATAAGATTGTCGCAATTGTGATTAGATTTTGTGTCAACAGTCCCATACAAATTATTTGGGGACAAGTTATTTTTATAAACATTTATAGGATTTAGTAAAAGTAATTAAAAGTCTCGAACTGCATCAATTCATATATAGTTAAAGTAGACGATTTAAACGTGGTTTGATTAATTTTTTTAAAAATGATTTTATAAAATAAGTTAAAGATTTTTAAGAAATGGAAAAACTGCTTCAATTGGATTATGCGTGATGTTATTGACAATAGTTTGAAGATGATTTTAGTATAGTTGTAAGATATTTAATTGACCAGAACTAATTTTTGAAATCAATCCACTCTGTTATTTCTATGTGGTTTCTCCTGTTAATTGTTCAAAATTTATCTACAGCGGTAGTCTTGTTATTACTCGTCAAACTAAACATGTATGTTATTATTTATTAACTCATAACCAATTTTGGTGGTCAACATATATACATAATTAAAATGTTTAATTAGAATTAGCACGGTGTTGTATAAGCGCAAACAAATTTTGGATCAGTATTGTTGGGTTAAATTTTATTTAGTTTGTTATATTTATTTGAATGATTATTTTTATTCGACCCATAAACATTATTCGAACATACGGGATGATTCATTTAAAATTTTTTGAAGTAACCCAAATATACGTTATGTGTCATAATTGTGTTTAAATTATTTATGTAAAAATCTAATGGATTTTATTCGAATATGCGATTTACAACATTTACAATTATGCATATACTTCTGATACGGATATACGGTGCAACAGAAAAGTTTCAAGATACGTTCGATATAACTCTGATCTTGATTAAAATTCAAAAATTTAAAATTGATACTTTACAACCTTAAATACGTAATTACAGCCTGATTTAGCATACTCTTTCAATAGAAGAAACTTCTTCCCATAAATAAAATAATATTCCAGGTTTTCCTACTTTTTTATTTGCAGAATTTTTTGTAGATCTGTTAAATTATGTTCTAAAAACGTGCTAGTTATAGTTTGATGGTACTAGTATTTCATACCGAGTTAGAAAAAATAAGTTTTGAATACATCAACCCAGTTTGATCTAGGCAATGTAGGTCTATATTTGACAAACTAATTTAAATACAAAAACCAAAATAAATACAATTTAAACAATGTATGCGTACATAAGCATGTTGTTATATTTTTAATATTTTCAATTCTATATTTCAAAATTTAAATAGATTTTCAGAGCTATTAACGTTTCAAGCATGTACGATTAGAAAGTTTCAAATTTTTTTATTAGTATTTTAAATTTAAAGCTTGTAGTATTTAGCTTCAATTCCTTATTTTGAACTTGCTCAATCAATCATTTTTATAGATTTTGCATCACACAATATATAAAATAAAATAATTTCAATTCTAATTATATATTTATTATTTCTTCATTTCTGCAGTTTGATACCAACAATTTTTTGGTAAGTTTTAAAATCATATTTTACTATATAGCATATATTTTTTTTATCATTTAGTATCTAGTTTATACATTAATTGCAATAAAATATCATTTATAAAATAAAATAACAAATTTTAGTGTGTAAAATAAATAGACTGTATATTAAATTCGTTTTTATTAGAAAAAAAAACTATAAAATATGTACCACTGTTTTGGGAATTGTTTCTTAAAAATATTGGTGCCTGGTAGACGAAGACTATTTATCCACAGAAAAACATTAAATAATCTTTCAGGAAAATTTGACAGTTGTCAAATAATATTTCCAAATCACGAGTGAACGAGCATTAGTATTTCCACTATAATATAATAATATAAATTTTAAAGTTAATGAAAAAATATTAAAATAACTTTTAACAGTCCAAATGGTGCATTGGTTAAAGCTTTGGAGTGGAAGATATAGCAATCGAATACTTACAGGGCCGGAACACAAAAACGTAAATTTCATCATCTGATTACGATCAGTACACAACTATATGATCTCCTTCTGTAATGCAAAGAACTCGTGTACCGAAACACCGTCCATTCATTTCTACAGCTTGCTATGGAGCTATTTAATGTACAGATGGTAATTCTGTAGAGTGTGCTTGGGTTAACGTGTCCTTAGGTTGAATACTTTTAGCATTCATTCGTATGAATTTAAACATTAAAAAATATTAAATTTAAGAGGTATGATTCATATGATTTATTATATATTTAATTATATATTTAATCTAATTTAATAATTTTATTTATATACTACAGTTAAAAAAGTAAAAATAGTATAAAATCATTAAATGAACAACAAAACACAAATGAGACAATTGGCGTATCCAGCACGTTGAGATCTCCTTATAAGATATTCTACAATGTAGAATAGTCTCAATTGTAGACTATCATCGTGTAGACTATAGTGTGCTGGATGTACAATCTATATTTTATTTTGGGTTTGGGTATGAATTTGTATCCATTGCAAATTTAAGATTGATTTTCATTCTTTATATTTAAATTGATGAATTGTTTCTTCCGTACTTCCCCAATTTAATTGTCAAAAAATTCCAAAGACTCAAACCATAAAATATCTACAAATGTAGATATAAATTTCGTATCTCACTAAATAGTGAGATTTTCTACATATTTTAGTAAGATATTTTACATCCAGTACATTGAGATGTGAGATATCTACTTTTTTTTTTACTGAGATCTCAACGTGCTGGATACGCCCATTGTATTCGTACAGTAATTACTAGAAACTGAAAAGTCAAATTCTTGTTTCAAAATTTTTCCTGTTTAATTGTAAATTGTTCGTTTATGTCTCTACTATTTATTCTGGAGCCGAATGATCCCAATTCTTACGCAATTCACGTTTAACACCCTATCGGCCCAATTAACGCATCCATCAGCACATTGCATTGCTCGATTTCAGCCTATAATACAGGCATAAAATGTGAATCGGTTCATGAGTTCTATATTCCAACAGATTGTGTACCATGACAGAAATGCAAAACTCACTCAAATATATTTCATTCGCCAAGAGTTGAATTGTTTCAAAGTGGTATAATCTGTTCATCAAGTGTACCTATAGCAAAGAACAGATATTGTTAGAATAGTAGTCTCTACTATTTTAGATGATGTTCATCCGAGTTAGCTATTCTTTTACTGTCTATGTATATTCGAAATGCTACGTCGGTTTTCGATCCAGAAATC
Source organism: Tipula lateralis (assembly GCA_963932295.1). NCBI lineage: Eukaryota > Metazoa > Arthropoda > Insecta > Diptera > Tipulidae > Tipula > Tipula lateralis. Next base: position 53,342,968 of record OZ010738.1, read on the forward strand.
TACAATCAAAAATCATTTTATTCGTCCGAGCCGTCTCGCTCAATCGTAACTAGGCGTTACGTACAAAACAATAAAATATTTCTATTGTTATATAATATGGCTGCAAAACGTAAACTATTACGTTATTGAATTAGTATTACCATTCTGAGAAATTTTGAACAAATTTTTCCAACTTGCAGAAAATTAAATTTAGAAGTGTATAAATGTTCACATTGCTTGCTGTTCTTATACTGAATGGCAAGGTGTTATATGATAAGATACGAATGTTGTATTAAGTACACCCAGAGACAATAGATTAATGAAAAATATTAGTATGAATTTTATGTTTTTAATAGGTTGATATATTGACTACAGTCAACAGCAACCGAAACTACTTTTGATGTCGATGAGTTAAGCAAACATGTATTTTATGCAAACCACATAACATGTTAAACACAGACATCCAATATTCTTATTTCTTATTTTCGCTTAACAATTGGTTTTTTTTTTAGATGCAATTGTACGAGTATGTATTTGTACTCATAGAATTTATTTTATTTTTAAATGAAATGCCAGAATTATCTGCGGTTTTTATGTATTAAGTCGTTTCCGATACTAATTTTTATAGTTTCAAAATATAATATATAGTTACATAATATGGTCTGTCGGTTGTTTGTGTACTGTATGAAATAAAAAATGCTATTTCCTGTGTGATTGAATATTTTTCACTAATTTTTGTTGTTGTAATTGATCTGTAGCTCAAAACGACCTTATATTGCCTGTGTTTCATAACATAGAGTCTCGAAGATTTTAGCTTAGTGATTGATAGAGTTCTACATAATGCCGCGGTCTTGAGTTTGATTCTCGACGGTGACTAAAATATTTCAATAAAAAAATATGTACCGGATTACACAATGATTAAGGTATAAGTAAGTGGTGTTTGCCAATCTGTCAAATTTTGATCGAACAGATTTTTTCATTTTAAACATAGTTATTGGTCTTGAATTGTGTTAATTGTTGCCAACATTTTGGCCAAAGTTACATTTTGATTTTAAACAGAATGTAAAAAAATGTTGAGTTTTTGGATAAACTGAAATTTTAGGTATAAGATAGAAATAAAATGGTTTTAAAGGTACAAACTGAGATAGACTTAAAGTATCTCTAATTAGACGATATTTACGTCGAACCATGAATTAAACTAATTTAAGTAATTATAATAGTAAATAGATATTTCTATATACATGTACTTACATAAATTGATCCTAAAACAGTAGAATAGTGTACTAGTTTAAAATAAAGTGAGTAAGTGCAGTCGACTAGCTTTTGAATACAACATCAATAAAAAGGCTTCCTTTTATTTATCGTGAGTTCGTCAATAGTCTAACGCTTGCTAGCCTACGTTGCTTTTCTAATAACCACACAAAACGAAGCAGAGGTCGGTGTTACCCATTCGGTCAACAGTTTCTGCCATATTTCAAGAAATTGACTGTCTGTCGGCAATATTCTTTGTGCTAATTGCATTTTATATGGATACAAATGGAAATCATCATTCTAATAGTAGTTCTACTGACATTTAAATTTGGACATGTTGCTGTACTCTCACTATCTCGTGCTCAACAAAATTCGACATCAAACGACGAATAGTGTTGTCAGACGGTGTCTGTTGGCCACGATATTTTCGACAATAAAGGCATTGAGTTAACACTACTGAACGAATAAATTAAATGTGCAGCATCACCAATTTGGTGCGTTGTTTCGGTTTGAAGCGATTCATGATTAAAATTGTACTGAATAGATGTTTCCAAAAACATGTCTAATCAAGTTAATCGGTTGACAAATGTCAATTTTATTTAATGTTTACATATCGACATAAAAGATGTCGCACCCTGTATTATGGTCAAAATGAGTGAAACTGTATTTATAAAATAAATAATATATAAAAACAACAAAATCATAAAAATGCAATCTAAGATTTTAGATCAATTATCCGTTTAGACAAATCGACTTTAAGACCACTTGCCTGTTTAGTCAAACTATAATCACCATAGGTTAAGATCAATTTTGGTCCACTACACTACACTACGGGTATACAGATTATATTTTTATGTAGAGTTGATTAGAATGTATTTTAAGCAGTTTGGTGCTTATCTTTAAGATTCAATTAACTTTAATATGTGCATGGATGTGATGCATATGTGTGTATATAGCTTGGATTTGGTACAATAAAATTATTCATGTTTTTATATTTACATACATATATAATATATAATGTTAAACAAATATGTTTTGACATTAATCAGACCCTATTTTAAATTTGACTTTTCAAATTGATTCTTTAAGTGTTCCCCTATACATTAGACATATGTATATGAAAAACATAAACGATTTTCTTTTCTTGTCTGTATATTGTATATATCATTCATTCGCTTTTCAGTTGTAAAATTCAATTAAAAACAATAAATTATTCTTGTTCCATTCTTAAAGAAAATGTTCATCTTTTATTATATTCTTTTCATTTTAATTTAATAATAATATAAGGAAAATAAGGAATATATATAGTAGTATATGCTGTAATAGTGTTAGTATGGCTTTGTATATACGTCGTCTTTTGACACAAAAGAAATTTAATAAGAAAAAAAATGTATTATAACTATCATTTAAATTAATTTTTCTATATACAGTTTTAAGACAAGAAAAATTTTAAAAGAAAAATGGTTGAAAGAGTTATTACTATATTATTGTTATTATTATTAGAAATTCTATGTAAAAGAAGCTTTTTTCTGGATATTATTATAATATTTACGATATAATTTTTTTTACCCGAAACATTTTATTTTTAAGTTTAGTAAAAAATATAAATTTGGTGCGCATACAAATTCAATCGATTGATACAATTTTTTTTTACCAACCCTTAAAATCGTATTCAAAATGTATTTGGTTGTTTCTATGCCCTCTTGATATTCTACATATATGTATGTATGTAGTATATACACCGAAATTATAATCGACCTTCTAATACCCATTATCTATGCTGTAATTTAATTAAAACGAATTATATAATCTTAATTTTCTGTTTATAACATTACAAAAAATTTTAATATGAAACATATACATAAAAATGATAAGATTTTTATTGTTAATTGGAATAAAAAAGAATTATAGATTTTGCCGTTTTGTTTTTAACCGCAGCACAACCGTTTTGAGTTTCTCAATAAATTTTATATATACATACATCTATACAATATAATTTTTATTTATTTTATTTATACATAATATATTGTTATTTTTAAAATGAAAAACAAAACTTGTGTATAATTTTATATACATACATTCATATGTATGTACATCTAAAATCATTTTAAACTTAAATTATATAGGAGAGATGGGGGTATATTGTACTAATAATTTCGAAATTGGTTTTTCATTTGTAATATGCACGAGTGTATTAGTCTGGTCGCAAATCATGAACTAATTAATATAATACATGCGGACGTGTTTGGAATATACCCGCTTTTCCCGTATTTATATAAAAAAAATATAATAATTAAACGATTTTTATTATAATGTTTTGATCATGGTATGCGCGCATGCGTTATATTGTATACTTTTTTTCGAAATGTATATACATATATACACTCAAAATACACAATCTCATGTCGTATTTCGATGGTGGTGTGTTCACTGTCAGTAAATTTTCTTTAGTTTAATTCTAAATTCCGCGAGAAAAAGTGTTCTCCCGTATATATATAAATATTATTATATTGTAAATTATTTAATTTTTACAAAGTAAAATAGAAAGAAATACATATATTAAAAATTATGTAAATTTTACCATAAAATTTGTAAATAAATTTTTTATTAGTGTTAATTGAGTAATTTTTACTTGCGGAGCGAGAATTACATATTGATTTGCAGTGTTTGTTGAGTGAATGAGCTACGAAAAAAATTTATATTCAAAAGTTCAATGTATAGAAAAAATGTGTCAAATGGTGCCTTAATTTATATAAAATAAAAATTTATTTATTGTATATAAAATATATAATATAATTTAATTTGTTTTTATTACGTTTTTTATTTAAAAAAAATAATTTATTCTTTTTTTTTTTTTTGTTAATAAAAAATTGATTTTAATATATTATTTTTGGGTTTTTGTGGTGTTTTTTAATAAACGTGGCAGTATATGACGTGTTTAAAAAATACACTACGACGTTGTGTATATAGTTTAATGCAATAATACATAATACTGATGATAGTGATTTATTGTGTATTAATTGCAAATCAATAATCAATTGTTTCTGACGTTGGAATTTCTATCAACATTTATTTTTATTTTCCGCCTGGAAATATCGATAAAAACGGATTTTCCGGATATTGAAAATATTAAATCGTAAAGCTGATTCTGTTTATTGTAAGTTACAATTTTATTATATTTTAATTTCTTTTTTTTCGCTATATTTTTTTTTGTTTCGTACAATAATCAATGGCCAATCACCTCTTATGTACATAAAAAGATAGAAAGCGTTCGTATTAGAATTAAAAAGAAAAAAATATATATATCTCGGCTACTTGAAATTGTGTGGTAGAAGACGAAAATAAAAGGAAAATTTTTTTATGGCTTTACAATTTTTTTAACCCAATATTAACTTTGATTTTAACTTTTTAATTTGTCTTATTCAACTAAAGGTTTATAATAGGTTAGAATATAACGGGGTAGTCGTGCGGTGTAAGAATATTTATTTGTTTTAATTTATATTTATGTTTAAACGGAATTTCGGATTATAGCAGTAAGAGAGAATGCAATATATACAAAGTATGTTCTTAATATAATAAATGATGGCGACGACCTTGAGACAGGGTGACTAACGTATGTTTAATAAAATAGTTAACCTCACGATATATATATATATATATATATATATATATATATATATATATATATATATATATATAATATGCTATTACGTCAGGTTGTTTTGGTTTTGGCTGAGCAATGAATTTTATTATCTAGAATTAATAAATAATATTTATTTATTTACATATAATATTACCACACAAAACACTGGATCGGTGTTTAAGTTTATTTCCTTCCAAATATAACATAATAAAACTGACTGATTATTATTAAATCAATTTAATTAAAGACTGTATATATACATGGAATCTATTTTTATAAAAATTTAAACATGGTTGTGTATACGAGTATGTCGGTACTGTGCTGTCATCGCGTATTATCAATAAAATAACAAAAGAAATATAAAACGAAATAATACTGGCGACATTAACATATATAACATGATTATTTTATTATTATTTTATAAGTAAATCACTTGAATCATTTGTTATAATATATTTACTTATCGTATGAGAAATGTAATAATAAAGCTTTTGTGGTCTACCATCATATAAATATATACCATATTTGATCATTTGAATACATTGCCTGGCTGGGTAAATACTTGTAATTTTACAGTATACTATATATACATACGTACATACTTCCGAATTGTAACTCGTTTTCTGGTTTTGTGTAATTAAATAAATTGATTAATATTAAAATAAAAGTCCAATTTTGAACAAACATGTTCACACATTTTAATGATTATTTATAATTTTAACCAAAAATAATAGCGACAATTATAAAATAAATTTCTTTCGCCGTATAATGACCCCGTTCGAGAATCTTATAAATACGTACTATTCATATATTATATACATATATGAAATATTTTATTAATATACATATATTTTGTGTGTAAATTAAATATATGTATGTATTTTTGAATAGGGATATGTATACAATATAATTTACATACATATATGTTATTTTAAATATTCATAAGCATCCTGAAATTTATTTTATATAGTATTTTGTACACAACGTACATAAATATATTATATAAATAAACAAGATATATGTATACAAATTTTTGTTTAGGTGAATAAACGAATAAATTACAAGCATATATGTACATATTTGTACAATTAAAATGGCAATTATTCCACTTAACATGTTTTTACAAGTGAATACGATTTAAATAATAGTAGTGTGTACACGTTAAAACTGAATTATCATTTTATACCAAAATGTTATAAAATGTTGAAATTTGTGGTCGATCTTGTAAACCATTTCCACATTTCTGCAACAAAATTCCTTCTTGTATTCGTTAGAAGATTATGAAAAGAATTTAAAATATTCATTTATTTAAGATATTTTAAAGGAACATCATAAACGTAGTAAAATAGCTTCAAGGCGATTTATCCATCTTTGGTATAATATAACCTTTATATCTAAAAAGATTAATTGGTGATGTAATACTATATGATTTATGGGTTCTTTCTATGTTGCGCAAGTGCACAACTGAAAGACAGACGTAGTCAAATATATTACGCCCCATAAGTATACATTATCATGCAAACAGAAGTATTACGAAAAAACTTTGTGTAGTGTACTGCATGTTTAATCTTAACTGCTTAAAATAAATAAATTATCAATGTCACAAAAGACTTATTTGTAAAATAAAGGTCGGTATTTAACAAATATGGTTAAAATAATTTTTTTTTGAGATTACCACATATTAATTATATTTAATGGCTGCTTCAATTTGCAGTAATTAATAATAATAACTTTTCAAATTGAATGTAGAAATTCAAACAGTTTCCATGGAACTAGATGTAGGTGTTGTACATGCAACAAAAAAGCTTTGCATATTGAATAATTAAACACATTTTACTCATATTTTTGTAGTGTATATTTTTTTTTAAGAAATTCACGATTTCTTAAATGTATTTTGACTCAGCAATAAATTTAAAAACCATTTTAAACCGTAATTATTTTTTTGCTCATTAATAAAAATAACAAAATAATATATGGCACGTAATCTTGTAACAATGCTCTTTTGTAGAATATCATGAGATTTTAAGGAAGCTGGCCTTAACAGTATGTATTTTAATTGCAGTCAATGTGGTTGTTGCGTTTTAAATTATTTATTTAGTATAGTTTTAAAAATAACAATTTCGCATTCGTACGTAAAGTTTCGATATCAATAAGATAGTCTTTGGTTTATGTATAGGAGTGTTCATAGAAACATACTCCATTAACTCCTTATTAAAATATTTCATTGATTTATCTGATTGTGAAGGTGTTAATTTAAAATATCAAATAATTTTTAAATTCACTTAAGTTTAGAATATTTAACAATTATAGAAGTTCTAAAGTTAACCTTCCACTAACAGTGACTCATTTGGACACTTTTACAGCGGTTTAGTATCAAGTTTAAAAATACCCAAACTAATAAATTACTGAAGATATATTCATAGTTACAAAACAAATTATACAGGGCTGTCTATAAACCTAGTACCCTAAATAACATTAACCCGATTGAATTTCGAATCCAATAAGCAATTGGAAATACATATAAATATCTAAATATAATAAGATATGTTAGAGTTGAAAAATTCTCCATGTTCAAATATTGCTCTTGAAACAAAAATAAATTAAAAATACATTTGAAATTTTGTTTAAAAACTTATTAAAAACTAACTAATTGCAACTGTTGGTCGAAATGACTTTCTATTGCCTGTATCAGAGATATGTTCATTCGCTTCAATAAAAAGTATATAATTATGACGATTCATCATTCGTACGTACCTAGCACGTAAATTTTCATCAGCCGGGTATGGTCGTTATGAAAAATTGGAAATTCCACCATGACAGAGTACATTAATTCGTAAAAAACCCTAATATTTATCATATTGTTATGTCCCTATAAACCTTTTCTATATTTACCCACAAAATCCTTTCAGTATTAAACTTGTATTCTTTAGATAGAAGGCTGTGGAAAAGGATTTAAAATGTTTATATATTAAGATATTTAGAAGAAACATAAACGTAGTAAAATACCTTCAAGGCGATTTATCCATCTTACCTTTATATCTAAAAAGATTAATTAGAAATGTAATACTATATGATTTTTAGGTTCTGTTAAAGCTGCGCAAGTGCACATCTGGGAGGCATACAGTCAAAAATATTACACTGTATATACATATAAACAGCAGTGTTATGATAAAACTCCTGCACGTTAAATTTGAAATAATTAAAAGTAATAAAAAAAATGTCAATATCACAAAAGTCTTATTTATAAAATAAAGGAGAATGATCAAATTACAAATTCTTAAGTAACATTTTAGTGAACTTTTTGAAAGTATAAAGTTGTTGTGCATTTAATGTTCTATGAATTTAGGACACTGTTTATTGCAGTTAAAATTGTCTAGTTCATTTAAGATTTATGAATATGTATTATTACCATGACCATCTTAGAACAATTACCTCGTGTTGAACCAACGAAGTTGGGGTATCTGGAACCGTTTAATTAGGGTATAATTTAGCTAATGGCCGAACAGACTTTTAAGTTTGTAATTATTAGATATTTTTTAAAATTATTTAATATTACAACAAGACTTCGAATATCTCAAATACAGTAGTTAGGGGTTTTGGTCAAGAATCCAACTTACGAGCACTTGATTTAGAGACACTATGTATAATATAAATATTTAATAAAGAAGTTCAGATTTGTATGTCATCGAAATCATCATAATGCCAACTTATACTTAAAAGTTTGGTACGGTTCACTTAGGGCAATTTGGTTTAAACCCAACCAGTATTCTGTACACAAATAGTTGTATCGAGAAAATTTTGTTTTCAGACTTATAGTTTGTTCATGCCAAAGTAAGTAATTAGAGACAATTATATTTAAAATTATTGTGTCTAATGTTGGTTTTGGAGTCTTAAGTTTTATTGTACAAGCTCATGTGCGAACCACCACCAACAACGTGGTTCGAGAGATGTCAGTGGAAATAAGCTTTGCGTCCATGACGGCCTATTGTTTAAAGAATTAATTTTGTTTACTTTTGGAAGAAGCTTAATTTTTACACTTCCCAAATTAAATATGCGAAAATAAACTGTTCATGCGTGTGGTATAAATATGTGTAAATATCGTTATTAATCAGGTTTCATTGCAAAAATTATTTAATAATTAAATTTTCTATGTAAATCATTCTTAAATATGCAACCTATAACCCCACGTAATTCGTTTAAATTTGCCTCGAAATTAATAATAACATCTGTAATTACAGTTTCTCGATCGTGTCGAAATATTTGTTTTGTAATATTGGTGATATCAAATTATTAAAGCAAGATTATCGCTATAAAATAGTAAATTGGAGCAAATGTCTATTTAATAAAAAATCAAATCTTATATTAAACAAGTCATCATAAGTAATTGAATTAATACTTAAGATCAATTTTGAATAAAACAGTAGACAACCTCGAAATCAATCGAAAACACAAATTGAAAATAATATTATTTGTTAGTACTCTCGAACTTAAACAATAGCTTAAAATTGTTTCTACTCAACATCAGTCAACTGAATGTTGAATGGACCATTGGATTATCTATTTAGATAAAAATTCTTCAACGGTATTAATATTTTATAATGTTTGCATATTTATTTATAAAGAAGAAGTAGCCAACATAACACATTTATGTTTATACAGCAACTCATATTATATACTTAAATATTGCATAACTTATATAAAAATATTTGCATTGTTTTTAAATTAAGTAAACACATATTTTGCTATATCGTTGAAGAAATTGTATTGAACTTGTATGTATCAGGAAGGTGTCAACATTTTGCTGGGGTGGTTGCTAAGAAAGTATTGTTACTGTATTCTTAATTGTTTCAATATAACTGGACTACTACTATACTATGTATCAAAGTCTTATAACAGAAATTCGCCAATTAATAATAAATAAAATGAAAAAACAAAATTAATTAAATTTAATTTACTGAAAACTTTATGTATGAAATATTTCAATTAATTAACGAAATATTCCAGTTTTGTAATTTAAAAACCGTTTCATCATCATCAATAAACTATGTTTGAGTATATTATTAAAAACTATTAAAATACGATAAGTATAAATTTCAGTTCAAATTTCTTCTTTTATGTGTTTATTTTAAATTATTTTTCATCTCAAAACATATAAATTACCATACAAAAGAAAATGACATTTTTTTATTATTATTTTTGTTGTTGTGGAAAAGTAAAAGAAAAATTTCCAATTTGCAACATAACATGCCTTAGTGTAATGTAAATATAAAACGAGACGTGGCAGAATTGCAAGAAATTTTTTTTTTATATGTATCATTAAATACATATATATGTATATAGTTGGTTGGTAAAACACTATATACTCGTATGTATATGTAGTACATATGATTATATGCAAAATAAAAGAAGATTTAATTCAAAATTAAATGTTTTCGTTTAATTTAATAAGTTTGATAAGAAAACAATAAGAAGCAAAGTATGTATATAAATGATAGAGAATGTGTATAATATAGCGCTTAATGGTATTAAAGTAGGAAGTCAATAATAATTTTTTTTTATATTATACTTGCTATAATAAGAAGTAAAAGCACATATCTGGGCGTGGCGCAGATACACTATAAACAATTTCTTATATTTAATCTTAGAGTATGAACTTATAAAGAAGTTTTTTTTTTGTTTATTTCTTTGCAATGGTGCACATACATGAATTATGAATTTTATAACGTCTCTACACTAGTAGAAATTATTTCATGTCTGAAGGATAAAACTATATGTTGTTGAATGCATCACACCGTGTCATATATATGTATGTATACCCAAATTCAAAGAATTGTATGATTTCAAAGAAATGTGATTTTTTTTAAATCGATATTTTATTTTCGTATTTTATTATAATCTTATAATTGATTATTTTCTTGTGTTTGGTTTTTAGGGTATATTCAGTAAAAGTATGTATAACATTGTTTCAGTTTATTACTTTTCATGTCAAAATATTTTTTTTTTATTTCTTGAAAATTATTTTAATGTTCCAATCAATTGGATGCCAATTCAAGTGGAACCAAAATTTTGAAAGCTACATATACGTTATATGTAATTTGTATATATCCGTGGTTTAAACTGTATATATTATTGCAGGCTGCATGTAAAATGTTAATTATTATACCAATTACGTGTGACCAAGACAATATTTTTGGTGCGCTATTAAATGACTTAAATGATCATTGTCTGGATATATTTATTACCACAATATCCGTAATATGATTTAGAAACCACTCAGTACTAATTATTGTTTTAAATCAAGTTTCCAAAATGACCGTAACACCACTGTTACTTGCTTTGTTTTAAAAGATTAGATAGTATTATCAATGTTAGAAATAAAATTGTCTTTATTCAAAATAACTAATATAAAATTAAAATCATTTTTATCTTTTTCATACACCTTACTGTACAATCCGTATAGTGATAAGAAAATCATTTAATTCGCTAAATAGACTGGACATTTAGTCTAATGTCCCTAAATTTATTATACTTAATCAACTTCTAGTGAATTTTTATCAATATATAGATAAATTTTGTGCTTTTTTAAATTAAAAGCTAAACTGCATTCCACAATATGCGTATGAGGTGATTTATGAGAGTTTGTCTGGGGGAGAATTATTTGAAACTCTGCATTGCTAAATAATAGAAGGACGATTCGTTCACTATGTCAACAATCATTACTTACTATTAAAGTCATTAATAAATTGTAGATTTGTAATTGTCTTACTTCAAATAGACCGTTTATTCAAGTCTTACTCTTATATATACTTTCTTTAATCGTTAAGTTTTGTTACGAATGATTATTTTACGCTACAGTGATACAGTATAACCCTTTATTGTAAATATTTTAAATCGAATAATTTAGCTACATGCATATCTTGTATACTCTTCACGGTTGCAGTCGATTTAATTTATTTTATCTCATTCATGAATAGTTCATTGATATTTAATGTAGTTTTGGGAAACCCGTGTCCAAATAACAAAAATTAAAAGCATAACAATTAGTTAAAATTAATTAAAAAGCAATGACACGCTCTTAGTTAATAATTGATTTGTTCGAGAAAGTTGTACAAATTGGCCATAAAGATCTGCAAACGAAAATGAATTGGGAAGACGTCTGTTTGTTTTTACAAAGCGTAACTGAACTGATAAAATCTTTGGTGTATCATAAAGGAATACTTATTTGCTGGTATTTATTGATAAATAAAAGAAAGAGTTCTAATGCAAATTCGTAATAGTCTGAAAATAAAGGTCTGTTTGCAGTTAAACGCTTCCAATCATTATAACATTATTTTTGTGTATATATACTCTAATTGAGGCAAAAACTATTGTTTAGTTTAGAAAACTATTTCTTTCAGTTCATAATGTGTTCCTTTGAATATATGATTTAATTGTAATTGTTCAAAATAAAATAATAGTTCATCAATAATTATTAAGTTTTTGAATTGCTGTCACATAAGAAGTTGATACAAAAATAACATAAGGTAAATTTTCTTAAATTATCTAAAAACTTATGTTGAATGGTCTGTAAAATATTATCCTAATATTTGCTTACAGTTATAGATACATATGTACCAAAAATTGTTTCACAAGGATTTAATATATTTCAAAGATTATATTAATAAAAATATTCATGTACTGGTATTATCCGATGTTAAATCAAAATATAGGTCAAGCGAAAAATTGAATTTTATTTTCCCATTATTATAGGGTATTCTGTGGGTACATAACATGAATTTTCTTTTAATTAAAAATTTCTTTTTTTTTCAAATATATTATAATATAAATATTTTATCCGGTTCAAAACGCACCGGTTATATTAACATATATTGAAACTATAATCTGCTATGTTTTAAGGGTATATACCGAGTAATATTTCCAAATGATGCGATCGGTTCGTGCAATACATTTCAAGGATTGTGTTGATTGATGCACCAGTTTATACGATATTAGTATTACCTATGTTACAAGACGTAGTTTTTGTTTATCTGAATAAGCTTTTGATTACCTTAACTTCTTGTAACAAGTGAAATATAATTATATTTTACTTTTAATAAGTTTAAAAACTTTAACGAAGTTTAAAAACTCTTAAAAGCTAAAAGCATATTCGTGTTAAAACAAACCACGTGCTTAGGCTCTATTGTTGGCGAAGGTTTCGTAAGGTTGATCCAGAGAAATTCTAGGTTATTGTAAACTGTTTCGTGCCTGGAACGCTGAAATAAATTCGAGTTTTTTTTTTTAGGTACAATTGACTGGGTGGTATCGACTGTTCATTGGTGTTCAACTGCCATTAATTAACTATACCTGACAATATTTTAACTCTTACAAATATAATATTATATTAGTATTGCAAAACAGTTGGATTAATATAATTTTTATTAAATAACGATTGCAAAACCTATTCAAAACACTATATCTAAAACTTTCTTTACTTGGTGCGTTTATTAAACTATAATGCGGTCTTAATGTGAACTACATCATTAAACAGTCAGACTATAACTTTCGCCATACTTTGTTCATACTATATTAACCAATGTGATGTGTTACATTGTTTAAACAAAAGTATTAAAAAAATGTCAATAGTTTCGTTTATTTCAGTACTACAGTATGATACTCTTTGCTTGTGTGTCATACACTGGATCAAATTTAAGAGATGGTTAAAAAATAAATTGGTAAACTATTGATGTTTAGAATCGTGCGGCTATATATGTTTAAGCAACACTATAGGTAGTATCATATACCCATATACATATTCATATGTTTAACTATAATGCTTATTGTAATGGCCTTTCTTTTTATTTGATAATTGCATTATTAAATTAAAGCATCATTACTTAGTATAAAGTTACAAGAAACTATACGAATTAAATTAAAACTTACTATCAAATGTTACGGTAATTAAACAGCAAAATAACACAAAAATTGTAAAACTGTTAATAGTTTTCATGTGTACTGTACACTTTTTTTATATAGCCAAGTTTTAATTATTATTCTGAACTGTTTCTTTTTATTTCTATTGTTTTATAGTAAGATTATCCTATTTTTTTCAGACTATTATAAAGTTGTTTGATTTTTTATAACAATATTATATATTCTCGCATACATTATATATATATATATATATATATATATATATATATATATATATATATATATATATATATATATATATATATATATATATATATATATGTATATATATATATAAATATATATATATATATATTTATATATATATATATATATATATATATATATATATATATATATGTATATATATATATATATATATATATATATATATATATATATATATATATATATATATATGTATATATATATATATATATATATATATATATATATATATATATATATATATATATATATATATATATATATATATATATATATATATATGTATGTATATATGTTTGTCTGTCTGTATATACGAATTGACAAAATTATTTGACTGAACTTGTTTTATTTAAAAGACATTGATATGATTACAGGAAATAAACTTCCGATTTTCTTCGTTATAGTTAATTTGTATGCAATAAATATATGTAAAATCCACATACTTAGTGTGACGTTATAAACACAATATATAGAAACACAAAGTTTCAAGTTATTAAATTAGCTATTTCAATGTAATAAAGAGGCATTTGTCTATATATTATAGACACAAATACAAAGGTTAAAGGTTTTTTTAAGTTTTGTGTGTATAAAGATATTAAAACTTTCAATTAATACATTCAACGGTTTAAAAAAATATGTCAACTTTAATCTTACTTTGTACTTAGTTATTTAAAGTAAATAAATCCTTTACAGCGATGTTGTAAGTGTATTCTATTCTCTTAATTTTTAATCGTATGTTAAAAAAGATCATCTTGATCGGCCATCTAGGTTTGGAAATGTGAAATTAATTTGAATATATCATATATTTATAACCTATGTGACATTATATCAAACTAATTTCTACGAAATATCACTTAAAATTCTTCGTTTTTAGATTCGGATTCTATAGGCAGTTTACTATAAAAGTCGTTATTATTTTCTTGATTAGTTATTAGTTAGTCTTGAAGGTTATTGAAAATAAAGAAAATATAATTTTTTATAAAATCAAATTGAATTTCATTTTCTAATGCATATAATTGACTCTGTCGTATCGTAATTATCAGCTATTTTAATGAATGTTAGAATAATTTGCTTAATAAAATATTTTCAGTAATGACACATTAATGTGAAAATTGAAACGATCTAATGTTGTTTGACCATTTTCACGTTTGCATTTGTATAGGTTATTGAAATTTATGTAGTTATTATTTCTTGTGAAGTGTTACTCATTATTCCACCAACTAATTACTAAGAACTGAGTTATCTTTATCGAGAATTACAACTCTGTACTTTAACTTATCCTAAGTTGTAACAAAGCATGTATTATTGTATGCAAGACTCGCAAAATCACAAAATATGAATATATTAATTATTTTGTACATTTTATAATGGATTTCTGTGTTGTGAAGTTTCTTTCTAACCAGTTTACAGTACATAGTGTCGAAAGGTTCTCGTTTCGTGTGAGTCATGATTATCGACACTTACTTGTTTAACTCGTCAGATTAATATCCTGTACAATCAGATCAATATCCCAAAACTATCGACATATATAGCATTAGATACGAGTAACATCAACAATTGTTTCTGGAAAGAAATTTCCACATCTATAGTTTTCTTTAATCTTATGATCTCAAATCTATGAATATACTCATATCATACATTAAATACTGTAAAAAATTAAATGCTAGTGAAAATGTGAAATACGTATGGTGTTCTTGATTCGTCTTTAAATTGTTCACGAATAATAATCGAATTCTTTGTAGTTTGCACAGTCAATAATCGAATAAACTAATAGATACTTTATTAGTTTTAAGTCCGAGTCACTATCTAATAAATGAATATAATGTGATTATACTGGAAAAATTTGATAAAATAATACAAACCACTTTCATTTTGTACTCTAAACCAAATATTTTCTGAGAAACTGCATTGATAAAATTCGTATTACACACTAGAATATTTAATGAAAATGATAACGGTTTTGTTTATAGTGTGGCAAAACCAAATAGTTATTGACTGCAGAGTACCTGTTAGAATTATTTGTCACTCCCACCAGATAATCTTACATTATGTATACTGGTTTTCATTAAAAATATAACTAACGTTTTTCTTAATAATTCCATTGACTTATTTCTATAAAATGTAATTTGGATTTAAGCATATATATTGAGGATATCATAACAGATCAATCATTATACCGTTGTTGCACTTCTACTTAGTGAAATTAGAACTAGAATCTTCTTCAAAGTGATAGTCATCTTCTTCAAATTTGTTATAAATAGATTCTTTCTGATGAAATCTTTTTTAAAATGAATTAAAAATTGTAGCATTCAAATAATTGTAGTATTAATATGATCATTAAGACAATATGACCATTTGATCTCCATGAAATAGCAAAAAATACCATCGATAGTTTTCTATCTTAGATATTATTACATAAAATATCTTATATCATATTTTGACTGACATCAGTAGCTACGAGCGAAGTTTGGTCGAGAAGAATTGAATAATCGTCACGCATACGGAAGGTATACAATTAGTCCCAGCAAAATTGTTATTTAAAGACAGTTTAATAAAAGAATTTATATCTTCACTATCAAGGCCGATCATATCAGCTTGCATATATATTGAAATAAGTAATTTTGTAGTCAAAGACCACCTCCTGTCAATTCAAGTTCTGTAAAGCGATTGCAACTATACTGCCATATAAACGTCGACAACGTAGTGGTAAAAAACTCATGGAATACTAAAAGTTTTGACGATACTTACTTATAACCTTAATCACCATGATCATGTTTTCAAACGCGAATACAGTTATATAACATCCGATCACTAATCAGAACGAATGTTTAGAAATATTTTTTTGATTAAATGAAATCATTTTTCTACTCAATTATTTATTATAGGTTAAATTAATTGATTTTAATGCATTTCTTCAGGCATACTTTTATCAATTTTAAAATTATTTATATACATAATTGTTATAAGAAGCTAACAACTGCTTTCTTAGTTACGTATATATACTATATAATTAATCAATAAAGTACGTATTTTATGCAATAATAGAATTTACTTCTTACTTAACTACATTCTGTCGGTAAAACACTAACTACTTAAATACAGCAAGAATACAAAAATACAATTTTAAAATTCTTGGTCTCTTTTGCTGCAGCTAGTCATATTATATGGATTAATAAGATAAATTCATAATTTACTGCCGGTTCCTAATCACAACCAACTAAAAAGATTGCGAACTACGACTGTTTAGATATACGACTTAATTCATGATAGGACTTCTTAGAAGGCACCACGACAAAAATTATAGAATGTGCTGACAAAAGCTTCACGTTCTATTTAGGAAACTATAAAGACTATGCAATGTAAAAATCATTAAGAAGTGCACTGCTAGAAAATGTTTCGCAATTCATAAAAGCAATTAAAACCATCCCAAGAATTTTGAGACCGCTTAAAACAAAATCCAAACTAAATTTTTGCAATAATTGAAAATATACATAAAACCTACGGTCCTGTTGAAATCCTCAAAGATGCTACTGTGCAAACATGTTTTATTGGAGTCAATGACTGTGGTAATATAACACTTACGCATTATTGCTGGACATGAACCTGCTGAGAAACACTTTGGAAATTCTGTTTTATGTCCAACACCAGCTAGATCCACTCTAGGTATGGAGCTCAATATGTTAGAAGAACTACAATGCTGGTGAAGTGGAACATACTGAGCAAGAGCTCCGTACCATAGGCTTCTTCTTAAAGATATTTAAGAAATACCAGAAATAATTCTGGTAGGGAAAAATCACGTGTTGCTTTCGCTAAAGTGCTATTGTTACAAACAAGTTGTACTTAATTAAACAATATGAGGGAACTTGCTAATCATACGAACCTTATTCGAGAAAAGTAGTCAATACAATATGGTAGATCGAAAATAAAAAAGTAAAAGTATTTCCTAAAAGCTATGCAGAATTAGAACAAATTTCATCCTGATCTTGGGTTTAATTAAACACCAAACTTAGCATTTGCACAGCTTTACATCTTTAGTCTTTTATGTTTTCACATATGGAAACTTCTAATATTTTCAAAATTGAAAAAATTAAAATAAATAAATCAAAAGCCTAATTCACTTCTCTCGAAAGATAGTATCTAAAATTTATTAAATAACTTTAAAATTATGCTAGAACGTCAATTAAAACTTTCGTTCTCGTTAAAAAAAACATACATATATAAAATTCTAGGTACAGAACAAATCAACTTGTTTACTTTGAATTGGATTGTACGAATCAAACATTAATGAAAACCAATTGTTAACTTTATAATTCTATTTCTATTTTATTCCAGAAGATTTATAAATTTCTGAGAATTAAATAGTGAATGCTAGCTTCTTTTTAATGGCAGATATAATTTTTAAGTAGACCCATTATTGTTTGTAATTTTAAAAATTTTTGAGATAAATTATAAAGATTATTCTTTGTGAAATATGTTGAATTTGTAATTTCTAGTTATCAAAATTCTATGAAATCTTTCAAGATCACAAGATTGCTTTTTTATGTTAAATAAATAAAAAAGTATTTTTGACTACTGCATAACTTTTCAGTGTCGACTCTCATTTATTAATTATTTTAATAAAACCATTTTAGTAACTAAAGCCCACCTTAAATGAAGCAATATAGGTTTATATGTATAGTATAGGTTTATATGTATATGTATATACACAAGTAAATCTAATTAATATCTGTTTGGTAGTTCGGTTATGTAATAAAAAAGCTCAACAAAAAAATTAAGTTATTCCCCTTTAATTCTATACCACAGATAAATATCAGTGCTTAATATCCGGTTCCGGTATTATATTTATATCTCTTCAATTTTTGATTTACCGAAAATGTATCATCATATAGATAGAACATATTATATATATATATATATATATATATATATATATATATATATATATATATATATATATATATATATATTTATAAGAGTTTATAATTTTTTATTACATTAATAAAATAGATAAAGCGAATCATTTCTGTTAGTTAGCTATTTGAAATCTATAAAAAATATCTTAATGAATGTTACTTTATTTTGAAAAATTTACCCTTTTTACCATATTTGTTTGCTTACGGTGTTCGTGTATTTGCACATACAATAACCAGGTAATCATTATTCGATAAAATGTTATCTTTATATCTATTTTTGTTGTTGTATAGATAAATATAAATTTATGTTGGGAAAATGTTACGTAACATGTGAAAATATGTTGATAATTTTTGGAAATCTGTTCGCAATAAATTACTTTGTGACCAGCTATTACACACATATATGTTTGTATACATAGTTTTTCTATTCAATGGTTTTTGAACAATATTGCTTAAAATCAATAGAATAAATAACCATAATTATTTATATAGCATAATTATGGATATATGTTCTCGTGGAATTTGTGTTATGTATAATATTATCACTGTCAACTCTTTTTCGGTTATATATTTATATTATGTTGTTGTGTCTATAGTTTATATAATTCTTGGTTTTCATTTTGTTTAAAATATAATATTAATGTGTGTAATTAATAAACTAATTTATTTTATAATACTCGTACATATATACAAAATTATGAAGAGCGATAAACTTATTTTATGGTTCACAAACATTTGACTTAATATATTATAAAGAGTAAATGTTTATCTATTTTATTTGTACATACGAGTATTTTAATAAAAGTTCTAGAAGTAGTTTCTAATTGTTGATTTTTTCCAATTTTTTTAATTTTAGGGTAGCGCGTCCGCAGCGCCCCGTAGCGCATATCCTGGAGCACCACCACAAGCCCAGGCAACATTAAAAGGGGCCCAGAGGCCCGCGATGACAAGCCCAGCCGGTGGTATTGCAGGTGCCCCCTATAGAGGAGCAAGTTGGACACCGCAAGGTTACGCACCTGCTCAACAAGCATATAGATATACAGCTCCACTAGCTCAGCCAGCATATGCTTATACACCACATACAGCTACAACGGTAAGTTATAATTTATTTATGTTATGCAATTTGTTAAGAAAAACCCTAAAATATACAACAGAACAAAATTAGTAATTATATTAGAAAATTAAAATTCATCAAAATATAAAAAAAAATTAATATCTCTCTGTTGTGTGTCAATAGAAAGAAAGTTAACAACAACAACAAAAAAGTTTGTCATGTTATAGCTATTTTCCACATAAAATTCATTAAAAGTCGTAAAGTTTTACGGGAATTCATTAATTTTCTTTTCATTTTCAAAAGCAAAATACCAAAGTTTTGGATAAAAGAATGAAGCTACGTCATCAAACAGATTTTTTAATCGTGTTCTTGTTGTTATATTGAAATGCCTATAAATATATTTCCATACCTAAACAACTACAATAATTAATATTATTACCACAACACTTACTTAATTTTACTGTACATATACACTATATATAGGTACAATACCGAATATGTTAAAATAATAATTTAATCTGATATATACATACAAAAGTATTTAACTCTCGGGTAGTACATATTATGAAAATTTAAAATATTTTCCATTTTTCATTCTTTTTGTGTATTATCACAAAAGAATTTTGATTTGGTTGTGTTTTATCTTTGATGGAAAATATTTTATTCTGCTTATTTTTTTTATAATTTATATAAGAGATGACATATTTTCCATTTTGAAAAAGCAAAAAAGAAAAACCATATACATGTTTTAAATCAATAATATGTGGGCGATATAAATATGTGATATATTTTCAGCAGTATAGAATTTTAATTTTATTTTCTAAAATATATTATGTTTGGTGGTAATAATATACATATCTACACACAAGGTGTCTCAAAAGAAGATGTACATATAGATAGTTAAAAATAAGTTTACATGTGAAACAATGTCGGTCGAGTATAATCATCAAACAAAATGGTTAAATCATATGAGATTTATTTGCCAAGATTGCTAATTGTATGATGATTGTACATAAATGAATGTCGCGACACGCCCTTTACCTAAGTACATATATCGGAAAAAATGCCACCCTATACACCAAAAACGTATGTATATAAATGTTTTTTATTTGTTTTGCTTTTGAAATAAAAATATGAAAATTGTTAATGTATTGCAATGGAAATTTATCCATGGACATAAGTATTTATGTCCATGTATTTATTATAAATAATAAATATAAAATATCACTTTGGTTAGTTAAATACAGATCATAAAATATTTATGATATGTTAAATACAAATGATTTTTCATTCATGTGCTGGAAAATTGTTGATATGCAAAATTGAGCGTTTACTTAATTAAATATAAAATAATTGTTTTCTAAATTTTGCTTGAGAATATTATTTCAAAATAAACGTGAATGCAGTTTCAAAAAAATTGTGCATAGCGTTAGGACCGCTTTTCCACAGCCAGTAATAATCAAAGAAACATTATCTGCTAACCTAGGTGCAAAAACTATACGCCACGTTGAAACTATTGGTGCTAATCATAAAAAAAATTATAATGTAATATTGTTATATAGATACAAATTTAATCTAAATTATTACTGAATCGAACTACATAACTTAATATTGCGCATAATGATCAGCTTTATACCGGGATCGAACACGCTCAAGGCTTAGTATATATATGTATATATCTACATCAGCATGAATATACTGGTTTGAAAATTTTCATTCGTCATATATACGTTAATTATATTAGAAATGAATTCATCAATATATGTAAATGTCATATAATACTGGTCCACATACATGTTTATGGTATTATTATTTATTATATTTTATATTTGTATTTACTCGAATGTTAAGTGTTTGTATTACTGTGTTGCTTTGATTTTCACGAATAAAACATAACTCAATGACATTATTTGTATAGGCTTTCTGTCCAGATTTATAAATAAATCGAATGACATTTTTTAAACTTCAAAAATATTTATTTTTAGCTTATTCTCTGTCATCTATTTATTATAATCAATATTTGCCATTTAAACATATATATATATATGAAGTACTTACTATATACGTGCTTTGAAAATTATATACGTAGAATCGTAGAATGTATCAAAAAAAACCTTCATGAAATTCAAAAATTCTGGCTTTCCCATTTTCAATTCCAGAAACCAGCAAAAGCCGGAAACCATAGGGATCGCTGCAATTTTCCTCCTTTCAGAGTAAGCCATAGAAATTTCATTTAAAATGCATGAATTTCATTATTTCGATTTATAATGATTAATTAGTTGTATTTGGTTTTGGATTATCGCTAGGTTTGTCTAGTATTAGCTGTACGTTATATTAAATCCAAAAAATTAGAATAAATTGATTAAATCGATAGCATCAAGTTAATATTCAACTTTGATTTATTTATACAGTCATTTAAAAATGATAGTGTCTCAGGAATTCACTTTATTAATTTTTAAACTGTAAAACTTCAAAATCAATTAATTTAATTAATTAATAACATTATGTATCGACAAAAATTAAAAATAATTCTAATACGTTGTTTCTTTTCTTGACTTAGATAACGAAAGAGTTATTCAAATCATACTCTAATATTAGTGTATTTAAATAGATTAGACAATTTTAAATAGATTTTTTGTGCCAAAAATACCAACTATGTCAGAATGCAATAGTAAAATCGAAATCGAAAACAATATATAAATTGATTTATTAAGATAAGCAAATCTGAACATTATTTATTTAAAATAGTTCTCAAATACTGGAAATTATTATACGTTTTTAAAATATGTAATAGTTTTAATACAAAATATAAAAAAAAATATTTGATCTATATAAAATTACTAGGGATTATTTTATTGCGTATGTTTCTCTGCAAACGTTTGAAGATTCTTCGTAAATTTGTCTAAACGAGTATTGCCAGGCGTAAATCGCACTAAGTTATGAAACGAACGTAAAAATGTTAGACCTGTCGTTAAGAATTTGGCCGGAAAGAAAAGGTATAATTTCCCTGTCACTTCCCTGTCATTCGTCAATTTATTTGTAAAATAGAAGAGATTATCTGAATCTTATATTTCTCATACAAAAGATATTGGTTTCGTATCCGAAATCTTTGTATATTTTATATAACGTGCAATAATATATAAATAAAATGATATTGGATATTGTCTATGTGCTTAATAATTTAGTAATTTTGTATTCAAATTTCCAAAATCGTTTTAACCATATGTTTCTAATGTTTTATATTTCTTTGTAACTTTAACACTAAAAATGAAG
Organism: Tipula lateralis; assembly: GCA_963932295.1. NCBI lineage: Eukaryota > Metazoa > Arthropoda > Insecta > Diptera > Tipulidae > Tipula > Tipula lateralis. The sequence goes on from OZ010738.1 coordinate 53,366,258, forward strand.
ACCTTTTCGTGTGTGACAAACTTTTTTGTTAGTTTTATAATAAAAGTTTTCATATTAATTCAATTATATTATTATAGGATGATGTTTTATTCGTTTGCCAACAAATAAAAGAAGTGGAAAGGTTTTATAATTTATGAAACGAAATAGTTTTTCTTTTTGTTATAGGTTGTTCCTATTATTGCGCTACTGTTGTATGTATGACGAAATCCATCGGTTTATATTCTTGATCGCGATGTGAAAAAAAATTACAAATGCTACTATGTTTGTACACACAGAAAAATAAATGGTCACCACAACACTGATTTGGTGTTAAATAGTGTCACACCGATTCAAAAGTTAAATCCATTCGGATTCTTGTAATTTAATAAATTAAAATACTTTTGGATAAAAAAATCAGCACTTATTAGGTTAATTTGAAAATTTTTTTTCCAAATAATTAAAATACACTATGGTTTTATATATTGAACAAACAATTGGGTGTAAATAATTATAAATGAATTGGGTTAGTTTAAACATTTTTGAATGTAATAAGATTACTCGATCTTGATATTTGCAAAATTTATTTTTGGAAATAAAAATTAGCTCCGACATTGTTGAATTTTTTTAACGTTTCCAGATTTCTCGAGTAACATCGATTTTGGTTTTGAAAACTTATTTTCGATCCAACAAGAAAATATTTTTACGAAATTTGATTTCATAATATTTTGTAATTCATATTTTACAAAACTTTTATATTTAATAATAAAAGTATTTATATTCTGTTACAAATTTTCGTATTTTTACAGTTGGATTGTTATATTTTCTATATTTATGTTCAACTAGTTAGCAATTCCTTTTCTATTGTAAATTTAAATTTTATTTCAAAAGTTGAGATTTCATATTCAATATAATTTATATCTTGGTACATATTTGGCTGCTAAAAGTAAATAAATAAATTTAAAATGTCACGGGATTGGACTATTTTTTCATTTGTTCATGTTTATCCTCGGTCGAAACGCATTTTACATAAAATAGTCAATGTACCCTTGGTTCCAATAACTAACTCTGGCATAATGTGTTATATAATCTACTTGTTTAGACCAATATACTTATCAGTTAACTTGTTTAAACTTTGATATCACTATACTTTAGTTTCATATAATAAATTCAAAAGTACATGAATATATGAAAAAATATAATAAATGTTTAAATTAAAAATGTACTTAGTTATATCGATGCGTTTTGCATGAAATTACAAACCAAACTGATTTTTTCCCAAGCGATTTATTCTATCCGTAATTTCAACCAGGAATATTCATGTTTAGGAAAACACTCCGAAAGTCCGAACAGAGTTATTTATTATATTTAATTGGTGTTTTTTTTTTTGGATAAAACGACGACAAACCGAAAAAAATTCCTTAAATTTGAACAAGAATATTCATGTTGATAATATATTCTCCACAAGCAGAACATTCTTAAAACTATCAAAATCAATAATTACAAAAAAAGTTAACGATTTTATCCAATATAATAAAAAGCTCACTTTTACACGAACAAATAATTATTAATGAATTTTAATGAATATGGCTAAATCAAAAAAATTATCATAAAATGCAGAGTTTAAATTATAATGGATCTGTCGTTTAGATAAAAGAATATCCTTTTCCGGAGAAAAACTATACTAAACACCGCTTATTTTTTGTCTGTTTAAAATTATTGTCTAAGAATAAGTTTTATTTAATATTTTTTAATATGTTCGAATCAACCGTGACTGTTGAATGAAGTGAAGGGACTACTTTAAATTTGCCTGTACTTAAGACTTAATGCATAATGCAAGTTTATAAACCATTCAGATATAGTTGACATGTTGTGTAGATTTATTTACAAATTCTAGTCAATGACGCAATAAAGTATACAATTTTTAAAGATTTTAAGAAAATGAAGCCTCTCAAAAATATTCAGTAACAATTTTCATTACTAATCCTACTTATGAAAAACGACGTAATGGATAAAAAGTAGTTTACTTTTTATAAACCACTAAGACCAAGTGTATGACGCAAACCAAATTTAAAAAGTGTGTAATATAACAAAAAAATTAATTGTTTTTATGTGCTAGGCTTTATCTGTATGTACGGTACAATATTTTATATAGAAAATCAATCAATTACTCCCACATGATTGAATTTTCACTGTAATTAAACATAAAATCATTTTTATCGTACGTTCAGATATTTTTTTAATTAATTTAGGGAAAAACATAAATAAAGTATTTTTAATTTGTCACTAAAAACCAATATTTAATATTATTCAATTTCGGTTTTAGATCTATACACACAAGTATTTTCAAGTCTGTGTGTACAATATAAATCAATAAATGAGCCAACTAATTTTATAATATTATTTTTAATTTTTAAAACTAGATCCTCGTGTCGAATAGCAAAACTAGATGTGTTCGGAATAAATTTGAACTTGAAATTATTCTGGTGTCCCAAACGATTAATAAATCGGTCCGTGTCTCGTTTGATTTACACAAATTTTAAAGTTGTATTTACTAATTAATCAACAGTGTATGGTGTGTGAATATACGTACATACCATCGAAACTATTTCGTCTCTGATTTTTAGAAGAAAAAAAAAGTTTATGATGGCAAACGATCAAAAGCACATGCGCGAGTTGTAAACGCCCCTAAAAATTATAAAAAAAATATAATACTAAAAAAAAATTTGAAACTTTTCTTTTTCATTTCCATTCATTCATTCAAATAACTTCCGATTCTTATTTAGAAAAAAAAAGTTTAAATATTAAAAAAAAAAATTCTATATTTTTATATATAAATATACAATCTATCTCGTGTTGTAACTTTTGTTTTTTATTTTTATATAAGTGAATATCACACCCGGTATTTTCGATTTGGTATAAAAACAAAATTTTCAAGTAATTTAAAAAAAATAAAATAAAATATCGAATTTAACTCATTAAAATACAATTTGTGCGAATTTAAAAATATATTTTTATATAAAAGTTTTTTTTTACAAATAAATATAATATATTATATATACACATATATGTGCACACATAATCAATATGATGTTTAATAAAACGAAATAAGAAAATGTGCTTTTGTGGAAAAGTGAATACTTGCCATATGGTACGTTGATATTCTTAATTGTTAAGGTATATATATATATCTATACATATATACATGTTGTTTGTGTTTTAAAAATTGTAAATACGAAATACGTACGTGATTTATGGTAAAATAAATTTTTCTGCACGTCTTACAATATGTTCCACAAGATATTGCTATTTTCTTCATTCATATGTATATATTTAAAAACTATATACGTATATAACAATAAAATATGGCTTTACTCGAGAAGAAGCATGTCGTATATATTTTAAAATAAAATTGATAATAATAATAATAGAATTTTTACTCGTAATTAGGTTTTCGACGCCATTTTCCATTAGTCAAATGTATTATATTATTTTCGTTTTATACTTTATTTATTGAGTTATCACGATTTTCCTTTTTATCAGTTCCAGTTTTGTTCAACAGCCATTAAAAAAAAACTAATAATAAAATTTTCCGTCATCACAGCATATCATCTATCGGTTTATGTACGTATATATGCAAGTATATATATACAATTATTGTGTTGATACTTGTGTATATATATATATATACATATAAAGTCAGCTGATATGAACATATGGTTTTAAAAATTTTTCTCTAAATATAATCAAATTCATGTGGCAAAACATATGGAAATGATTAATTAAACGATGCTTTTATACAATTTCGATTTGAATATATTATTGATTAGTGCCAACCATATGGTTTGATTATCTAGCGCGCGATTTATTCTTCGTATATGTACATATGTATTATTATTTATTAAAATGTAAAATGTCTGCCATTTTGCATATTGTTAGCAAAATATGTTGAAAAACATTTTGGAAGCAAATATATGTGGCCACAACACAGATGATGTCGGTTATATTGTATATATTTATTTACTAATGTGGCGACACAGCATTAAAAAAAATTGATTTCGATATACCAAAAAAAAATTATCCTTCCTTTATTTTTTGTTTCTGTGTTATCTATGATCTGGATGAGGTGGAATTGGGGGTTACTTAATGGTTTCATTTTGTTTTACGTCAATAAATGGTTTGTATTACAAACTTCAGATTTTTTAAGTCGTGGGTAGTATTTAATTTTTTATTTTTTTGGTATGGAATGGAAATGTACATTTCACAGGACAGAATAAATTGATTTTCACGATGTGTTTTTTTTGCTGCCATGATTAAGTGACATTAAACAAAACTTATCATATTAAGACCGATTATATAACTGAAATTTGAAATCAATTACATTTTCAATCAATTCATTTTTAACATCAACAAGAAAATATTAATTTCCCTAAAGATTTGAACATTAAAGTAAAATACTATTGATTAATTACAATACCAAATATACTTCGGAGAGTTAAATCGATTTATTTAATATTATATCGTGTATCGTAGTATATATAATATATATATATATATATATATATATATATATATATATATATATATATATATGTATATATGTATCTATATATATATATATATATATATATATATATATATATATATATATATATATATATATATATATATATATATATATATATCTATTATTTATTAGTTTTTAAATATGACATAGTTTTTGCCTGTCCGAGATATTTTTTTAAGTCATGATCGTGTTGAAATTGTCATCTATCTATATTTTCAAAAAATATCTCTGTAGATCAATTAATTTATTGTATTACACATATCACGAAACTACAGATGAACGTTTTTCGGAATTTTGTATGAAAAACCCATCGTTTTGTTTCCAATGTGGCCGAAAACACAAAAATATCTCTTTTACAAGATCATACATTATATAGAATCTTCTCTTGTAGTCGGTTTTCGAAGACGTTTGTGTGTTGTCTCATATATTTATGACACAATGTGTCACAGTTATTTCTTTTATAATTCAGGAAATATTGTGTATTTATAGACGCCACACTTTTCAGAGGACATGATTTTGCTGCATAACAGCACGAAAATGTGAAATACTTTTACTATCAACAATTGAAAGACTATTCAAAACACATAAATTATAGATATATTTTAGAGAGATAGCTCTTAAATTAGTTCAAACTGTTTTGGCACATGAATTGTTCTTCAAGTAATTTCATATAATTGAATTGCTTAAATTTCAATGATTATACTTAAATTTTTAAGTTTCTGATTATATTTATATATATTGTACAGTTACAAAAATTTACAATTTTTAATGACAGTCAAAGGCGTAACTGTTAGATTTATAATTCTTAAGCTCATTTGCTATAAAGTGGATTAACGAGGTTTTAGGTCGAAAACTAGAGTAAAAATAATATTCAGGTTCTTAGCTTTTTTGAACAATAACTAATTACTTAAAATTATTAAATCGGACCTTTCAACCTAAACAAGGTGCAGGAAAAACTACTACAATTATTATAACCAATTAGGATTATCTTACTGTTTAGATAAAATATTTAGCATTAATATCCAAATTACCAAGACAAAATATATTTATATATATATATATATATATATATATATATATATATATATATATATATATATACATATATATATATATATATATCTATATATATATATATATATATATATACACATATATATATATATATATATATATATATATATATATATATATATATATATATATATATATATATATATATATATATATATATATATATATATACATATATCCAAATCTGATCAATTTTTCTGAAATAAATCTAAGAATTTTTCATTTCGAATATCACGTGACAGAAATATGTATGTATATTATTCAAATAAAATGGAGAGGAATTGAATTATGTACATAATTTTTAGGATTCCTTCAATGGTTTTTATATATTATAGAGTATTGCTTTACATTATACAAGATAGAACATAAAAATACATAATGAAAACCAAAGAAAGATGAACAAGCATTAATTTATCTTCCTGAAAATGTGTATATACGATAGTCATAAATTAAATATTCCAATTAATTTCCATTACTTCATTGAAACATATTGTACTTTTTGATGTGTTGGTGGTATATAGTAGGTATACATATACACATATATATATATATATATATATATATATATATATATATATATATATATATATATATATATATATATATATATATATATATATATATATATATATATATATATATATATATATATATATATATATATATATATATTTATATTTATCAAGGAGAAAAATATCTATATATAAATGACTTACGTACAAGTAATAAAATTTATCTAAAAAAATTAAATTTTCATGAAAATGTTTTTCTATTTTGTGCTATACTTGATTTTCCTGATAATCAAATTTATTTTTCCCTTTTCATCGTTTATTCCTTATACAAAATTCACATTTAAATTTTCTTTTTTATTGAATTGTTTTTTTTTGCCTAGTTTTTCTTTTTCGTCAAGTAAATTTTAGTTCTTATTTTTATTTTATTTACTGTAGTTGCTTTATATTTGGACTATATTGAGTTGTTTATCTAAATTTTATTTGTAAATATAATCAAAATAAAAATTCCTTTAAATTTGAATATAAAATTAAAAAAATCTGTGATTGTGCAAACCCAATCATGATATTCGTCTATATTCTTTATTATATATGTTCTACTATGAGGCATGAACTTTTAATTAGCAACACTTTGGTAAATAAAGAAAATGTACAACAACACTCGTATTAATATAAACACTTTTAACAAAATATGGCAACCAAATGAGAAGCAACGTGTCAACATAAGTTTTATTTTTAATATTAACGAACATAATAAACTGTGCTGGCAGATTTTTATCTATTTCTAGAATCGGCTTGTCTGAATAATCCTTTTTTCAAGTAACTCAAATAAGTCTGACGTAAAAATCGGAAAGTAAAATTCAAAGAACTTACCTTCTGTTCTTCTGATCTTAAACTTAAGCTGCCTTAACAAACTTACTAATAAAAATAAGACATATAACAGTTATGTCGTGTAGTAAGGCTTAAAATGATAATATATAATTAATTATGAACGATAGGTTTTAAACCAGTTTTGATATCAATTGCTTTCATTCTAATTATTTACTTAGCAAATAACATAATATTGCTTTTATTATAATTAAAAACTTCTTTAAGATTGTTGAAACTACATGAAATTTCGGATTTATCGACCTTTTTAGTTTCTCGAGAAATAAGAGTTTGTTTTAAGATTTCTCGGTAAATTAATAAAAACAATATTAAAATTTATTTATTAAAACAAGGATTAGTATGACTCATGGCACTGAATCGTTTCCTATTAACTCATAATGATGGAATGTTCAATTAACTATAAATCTTTCGCCTTTTGCATACCAGCTAAATCATTTGTTGAACTGGTGGTTGATGAAATTTTATTTTGTTCTTCTTAGAAATAAATTACTGTAAATTTCCGCCTCATCATCATATCGAAAGATAGATTTATTTTTTACATCATAATCAGATGGGTACTTTAACATAACCGAATCGATACAGTTGTATAAGACTTGCCGCATAATTTTTGTAGTTTTGATTACCTGTAACAAATTCCAGCATTTTAAACCAAATATTAAGGAATTCATTATTACTTTTTCTAAAATTCCTCCAGTGGCCCTATTTTGGTAATTCCCGGGGTGTAGAAAATAATTTTTTGACAGTAGTTATTATCCGAACTAACTTTACAGTTTATTTCTCATTTCCCAAAACTGTATTATTGTTTGATTGGGCAAATTTTTATTGGGAAATGCATTGTAGTTTAACTGCTGTCGAACATCAAAATTATCAAAATTAATAGAATTACTGGTTACAGATTTTATGAGTATCTATGCACAGGCGGGCTAAAGAAATAGAACATGTGTATTTGAATTTTCATCATTCTCATTCAAAAAATGTTCAGTTGTTAATAACACAGTTTATTCATTTTAATCTTATTATTTATTTCTAATATAAAATAATAATTTATAAAAATTATGTTTTGAATTAATTATTTAACTGGTGCAATATATGAATAAATATTTATATTCCCCAACAATTCTTTCTAAGTATGGAAGAACAAATGTCAAAACTGCTACAGTATAATTTTTCCTTCGCAAACTTTCCTACACTTTGGGGAATAGGGAATGAAACTGCTACAAAATTAAAAATGTCTATGCCCCAGGAAAGGGACACAGGGAGGCTATAATGAAAAATTCGATATCGGATCCGAAAACGAATTTTCCTATTATGAAAATCCGATACCGACTAGTAGACGATTACCGAGTAGTATAGGCGTATTATCGAATTTTAGTGTTTTCAATGCTCCACAGTTTAAGAAAAGAATTTCATTTTTCCATTAAAACAAAATAAAATTTAGCAACTTCAAGTGAGTTACAAAACACATACATTTGACAAATTCGACTAGATAATTTCATAATAATATGACAATTTTAAAATTCGCAGCGAATCTGATTTTTCGATATCGGAAAAATCTGAAATCGTATTATTTAATAATAGCCCTCCAGAATTGAGTAATTTTTATACTCCAATCCGGAAGTCGCCAGTATAACATACATATTATGTTTATCAAACACATATACCATATTTCAATATTTGCCAGAATTCAAATCGTATATTTCCTTCATTCGATATAAATCAATACAAAATGAGTATGGTGTGTGGCAGTAGAAAATGTGTTATATATTTTGTACATGATATACCATATGTATTACCTAATATAATGAAGACCATCAATCACAAATTATAACATGTTACAGAAAACAATATCATGAGTGTATAAATTTCACCATCTTAAAACGATATGTCCTAAACTTCTAAAATATGGTGGATTAATTTTAATGTAGCAAAATTATTATTAATGACTCTTTTTCAAATTGTTAACGTTAATTATTATGCTATATGTTATCCCATATTGTTAATTATACATAATAACACCCTCAAGTATTATATATTGCTATATTATTAAAGCGTTTGAGCTATTCAGGCTCATTTCAGTTTTCACTTGTTATATAATACTTAAGCATTCAAATTTTTAAACCTTGATATTATATTAAGTTTTTTATATTGTTGAAGTATTTATTGCATAAATCATAAATATCTATTTTATAGTGCAATACTTTAAATTAACCCTCGTAATTGAAAATCGTGGAAAACATTATACTTTCACTATACAGCTAAATTCCAATCAGCTTTCGTTCAAAATTTGTTTACAATTTCAAATAAATATATGAAATATTGATTATGACACAGAATCATTATGATTAGAATGGTTCCCTGTTTATTTATACAATCCTATTAATAGTTATAAATTTAATTTGTCTTAGATTCCAAAATCGTCTAACATACATTTTTGATGGTAGATTTTACAGTGAACTTAAATTGGCTTCTCATAATAATATTATTGTGGTATAATTAAGAAAAATAAATAAACAATTAAATAAATGTTAAGTTGAAATGGCTTCAATTTTATAATACATAGAAAATATTTTTTTTTTATTTGTTCTATGTATTATGTTTAAAAGTGTATGAATTTCACTAAAAAAACGTATTTATGTGATTGTTATTGTGTTTCATTCCGAGAATTACTTTAACAATAATTTTTATGTTAGTGAGAAGCCTCGTCCGCGAGAAACTTTAATGAGCGAAAAGTTTTGACATTATAATTATGTAGTCTGCACTATTTGCGTAGTTGGTATTTTGATAGCTTCATCATTGTGGCTATAACCTCTCTTCGGTCATTTGCTCTTTGTAAAAAGCACTTAACAATATACAAAAGTTCGCATGGACTTGTGTACACAAATCATTGTTGAATCTTGGAATTACGAGTCTGTTCAATGTTTCAATTGAGGCTGAAATAATTAGAGGTTGTTCATAAATCTAGACAACTTAATGATAGAAAGATCTAGAACGGAAAAAACTCATTCTTGGAGAAAAATCTGTATTTGAAAAAATACGAACAATTTGCAATTAACAATAAAAATATCAATTCGTTGCTTGCAGTTCATAATTAATTATTAAAATAAAATAAAAATACTTATCTCTCCATTTCAAAATAGTTATATGTCACTTGAAAAAACTGAGTGACAAAACGTCACATTAAGGTCAAATTGCAATAGAAATTAGGAAGATGTAAGATGACAATCGTCATATCGTTTGATGCCTATGTGAATTCAAATGATAATGGATCATAAATTAACATTCTGAATCGTAATTTAAAAACTTAAACTTAAGTCGTGTTAATTCTTAAAATTTTATGCCGTGGAGTTATTATTCCATAAGGGAACAAAAAGCGGACGTCTATTACGGAGTTCGACGTCTAAAGTAGTCTACCGTTGAAATTCTTAAATATTAGGAGTATTTACATCTGTTGTCAAAAGTACAAGTCAAGCTTTGCGCTCATGGCAGCCAATAGCCTATATATTGCCAACTAACAAAAATCGACTTGTGGCCTTATTTATGGCTCTTGACTGCACGATATATAATAAAATTATACAATCATTAAAATATTATAATTAAGTTAAAGTTTATACTTTAAGTTTTAATTTTGTAACAAAATTAAAAAGTTTTTCTTTTGACTTATATAACAACAAAAAAAACATGCAAAAACTTCTACGAATATGAATATGTGTGTACGTACCTATTCGCAGTTTCTAATTAACAAAGTGTATAATTTTCCTTCTGACGATGTTTTTTTTGTGAACAATAAAAGTTTTTCTGTTATAAATAGCTAATCGAGTTTCCTTAGATATCGGGTAAATGAAAATTTTAATCGAGTTTTTATATATTTAATGAACAAAATAAACTCGTCTTATGGTAGTGGTGGGTTTGTATGAGATAATTAATGATTTGAGCTCAATCAAATTAAAAACGCGATAGTTCCAAAGAAATAAGTATTTTTTATCAATTAATGTCTAATCCATTTGCGGTCATTAACATACAATGTGATATGTACTCGTAAATATAATGAAATCTTGAATTACATAATGTAAAATACAACCACAGATTTCTGTACTAAGCATTAGAAATAAGAAAAAAATTGTATGTATGTACATATCTCGACGAAAAAGTGATGCCAGTAATTTCCGCTAATGCCAAATTATTATTATGCTTTTCGAAAAAAAACTTATGTTGAGTACATTGTACATGACTGGAAAATAGATTAAAAAAAATATCAGAGAGAATGTTATCTTCTATATATATATATTTAAATATATGTACATAATATTAATAAGAAGACATTACTGTGTACTTATGTCATACATTTTCTTGAAAATCCAACAAAACTATTTGATAAGAAATTAGTTTCTTTTGTACATTTACAATACGGTCATATATGTAACAAATTTCATTAAAAAAAATAAATTGAAAATATGGTTCGACCTAATCGGAAGTGTCATCATAGATAATATTGTTTTGTGTGTCCGATAACGTTAGCATAGTATAAAAATATATATTTACAAGATTATCCGATAAGCCGTAAAACTATAAATTACGAAAAGCTATGACTGTTCCATAATTATGCACTTTTTATTTTTATGACTCATCCATATATATATATTTTGTCTGATACATTTATGCTAATTTGGTTGTATGTACATACATAATATATATGTATGAAAGACATTGAAACTATTATAAGGGGCCGAGTTTCATATCGAATTTTGTGGTTTTAACTTCTATATATAACAAGAACTTAATTAATTATTTAATAACAGACGATCATTATTATATTATTTATAGTTAAACCAACACTAATATTTTTTTAGCCAAAGGAGATAAAAAATAAATAGTTTATATATAGACGGCAAATAATGCAGGGCCGAACGAAATTCGCGTAAATTGTGAATTTTTTGGAATAAGTTAAAATTTTTAGAACTTTACGTATTAGAAAATGCTTACATATTGTAAATCATTCTTCATTCGACTTTGAATACGATGATTGTTAAATGTGTTAAATGTCAACAGGTTGTCCTGCCATTGATGTTTAAAAAAAAATTATAGTCGAGTCGATTGGAATGAGGATTAAGCTTAGGACTAGAAAGTGAAATAATGATAACGAGCTATAATTACAACAATTCGAGTTTAAACTATATCAGCTCCTGTTGGAATATTGTTGCCTTGAAATCGAGTAATCGTTTACGCCAGTGCAAAAGGACTCTACTTAACAGAAAGACTACATGCAGCCTGGAAAGTGAGCGGATAACTTAATCAAAACGAATGGTGCCATAATGGATCATAAGTTATTCGTATTTCAATTTATAGATTTCTTTGTTAATCATAAAAGGTAAAGGCCTTCCATTCGTTTTAAAATATTTGGAATAGCAATATCGCAGTTAATTTTGATGACTATATTGAAAATAGGATTTTAATCATATTTAAAATTAAATGTAATTGAATGTATATTTAATGTAAATTTTCATCACCTTTTAGCTATAAACCGTAACAAAACGATTTTTTGTGATACGTAACGATTATTTTTACGACACTCCGAGGAATATATATGTGGAGGAGAGTGTCAAGTTAACATAATGTTTACAGTAAATGGCGAACAATTGTTACAAAGAACTTTTCATCTATCTCTATTGGGCTATTAATTTCGATAAGCTAATAATTAATTTGTAATGAGATCATTATTCGACCCGTCATAGTGTGCCAAATTGTGAAGCCGAGCTTCAAAACTCGGAGAAAGTAGTTTTCAGTATGTCTCGAAAACTGGTGAAATCACTGGAAAGTGTTTTTACTCAAGTATAATGCAATCAATTGCAGTTTGGCTTTTCTATAAAATGTATTATCTATGATTCTCTGTGGTGTGTAATTATAGTCTGTGACACGTGTTTAACAATTTGGGAATTATAAATACTACCTACAACCTCAAAGCTACAAAACTGTAACCAATGCAATAAGAAAATCAGATTATACCAAATCATAAATTTGAATTCCGTAATCATCATAGAACAGAATTGTAAAGGCAAGCAAAGCCACCTTAGAGATAAAAAATATTGTTCAGCGGTCCTCTTGGCATTTACAAAATAAAATTAACCTATGTGTGTGTGCTCCATGTGTAAAGATGTGAACATAAACGATCGAAATCATATTGCAAGAGTCGTCTGTCTATTAAGATCTTGTATTTGAGAAATATTTCAGAACGTATTAAAAACGAATTATAGCCATCCATGTTCTAATTTTGGTCGTCACTGACGATGTTTGAATTGAGCGTCTTAAATTAATAAAGGGTCGAAACAAAGTTCAACCACAACTTCAATCACACCACCCTCTAGAACTGTGTGTGTTAATTTAACTAACTTTAAAAGCTCTCCCAAAATTCAATTTTTACCAAGTGAGTAGCTCAAAGTAGTTTTGAAATAAAAGTCTCATGATTCAGTGTCAGGCACACTGCATTATGATGTTCAAATTATACACTATTCCGTGGTAAGCAGTATTACAGCTCTGTATAAGCCATACATATACTTATACATTTATATTTTAGTTTAAAGTCATATACGGAGACGTATTTAAAAAACAAAACCAACACGAATTTAAAAAATAATTATTTCTTATCTTAAAACAAAAAAAAAACTTCTGATAAAACGCCCACGTTACTACATACTGATAACAGAAAAATAATTCTATATACATACATATACATTTAGTCGTCGTGCATTACTCGATTTAGCTGCGTGTGTCGATGTCTCCTTAAATATTATTATTTTTATTATAATTTATATAGATTATAGATTTTTATTTTTATTTAAAATTAATAAGTGTTTATTAAGAGTGAGAGAGTTAGTTAAGAAAGTACCTTAATTTGTTGTGCACTCTTTACCGAGATAGTCGTCCGATTATTAAGTAACAAAAAAATTATAATTTTTTGTATTCAAATAATTGTTTTTGAATATTACTTACATATAATATATAAGGCAAGTGAAGAACGTTATGTATATATATATGTGTGTGTGTGTGTCTCATGTGTGAAATTTGTTGTAATTTATTAATTATTTTCTTCATTAAATTTTTTTGTTCCAAACTATAAAAATGATGATTTATCGAAAAGAATTGATTTTTTTTTTATCAAATCAAATTGTTTGATTTTAATATCGGTATTCGTTGTCAGTTACTGTGTTGAATAAATATACATATATATGTATGTATGTAGCAAAAGAAATTGTAAATGCGATGTACGATGGTGGTGATTCATTAGTACGGAATTTTTGTTGTTACTATTTTAATTATAAATTTATTATATTTTATGTTTTTGTTTTAAGTTTTGACATGAGCCAATTGGATAATTACATCAGACAGATGATGCTTTATATTATGTACAATATATACGTGTGCTCATACTTTCTTTCGAGTCAGGCAAAAACAGTTATACACAAAATAATATTATGTAAATTGTATTAGATTTTGTGTGGTTAGGTTGCTTGGAACCGTATACAAAATTTTGTGTAATAAAAAATAAATTCGGTAGAATCTTCAAATAAAATTATGAGCTGTACTTTTTAAGCTGATTTAATTACAGTCCCCACACTCTTATAATTTTTTTATCACGTTTTGAAAATTTGATTTTTATTTTAATTGATTCATTATTTATATTGTGGTTAATTTTAATAATCAACCATTTTTATCGTTTGTATATACATGTATACGTATCATATATATGTATGGTGTTGCCTTGTTGGAATGTGGTAACTTATCACTGAGAATTTTCATACATTTGACAACGTTGCTATATTATTGCTAATTTGCTCATCACAATGATAATAGAAGTTGCTTGTAATGAGTGGTTTAATTGAACTACAATCGATTAAATAAAAATATTTAATTTGTTACCTATCCTCGGAATTAAACTTGATATCAAAACGACAACTCAAAATTGTATTTCGGTGTGTGTCTTTGCTAAACGTCACATGAATAAAATTATTTTAGTTGGATTAATTTATATATTATACGTGTTATGGATAAGCTTAAGATTTAATTTATTTTAAATATTTACAACATTTTGAGTGCAGTTATTTACGTCTGTAGCCTTGTAATTTGTTAGTCAACACATTCCATCTTAACTATTAATATGTTTGTTTATACTGTTGTGTTCAAGTAAGTTAGAGCATCTCGACAGGGTCGCAGAGTTAAAACAAAATACATATTATATCTCTAGTTTTAATAGTTGATGTTGTTCTATCTAATCAATTAACACGATAAGCAATACCGAAATTAAAATTGAAACTTTCGATGTGTTTGCGCCTACATTAGATAGTCTTATCGTTCGTTATCGTGCATTTAGAATATTCTCAATATAAAATTTTGATTTACCCCGTCTCATAACCAGAAAAATAAGATAATTTAAACAGTGAAAATTTTAATGACCCATGTTTTTCATTGACAAATTTCTATTCGTAATTTTGAATCTAACGATAAACCCGAATAATTTGTGAAATAGCCTCTTAACTTACACATACAATATTTAAATCAAGTTGCAAAATGCCAGTAGATTTGCATAATGTATAGACACCGAGTCACGTCGAACTTTATTTGTCATATTTGTTAATTTACTTACATTGATGGAATTCAACCATATTAAACAAATTTACTATCTCCACTAGTTTATAACTCTACTACAGGTATACATATACACTAATATAAAAATTCATCAAAATTTCAATACATAAATTAATTTTTTATCTACCACATGTCGAATGGTGGTTGAATTAGTCACCTCAGTTGGGATTATGTTGTGTACCTCAGACTTTGTCAAACTAAACTTGTCAAATATTGAAGCTTTCGTTGGTTCTTTAACTATTTATTCATAAGATAGTTCTTCCAGTTGAGATAATCTTAAATGTTAATTATTTCACCATATCATACAGCCTCCTACAATGTAATTAGTACAATGTCATCTGTTACTTATGTAACTAGGTTTAGGATAATTCTACTATAAAAATCATCCAGGTTATGGAGTACTCCATTTGAGTGCGTTGAATAGATGGTACAATCGTCTTAATTTTACTTTGATTGGGTGTCCACGTCCAGTCAATATTTTGAATACATACTTATATTTTGAAAATAATTTGACTTCATTTAATCGAATATATTGTATAAAAATCAAAGTACATACATATAAATATAATCAACAATATTTTGAAGAGTCCAAAATTTATTTAAATTTTATTCATGCATTAAGAATACGTCAAAAACTAGAAATACAACTCAAGAAAATTTAAATTATAATACAAATATTTCCCGTCTCGTAACAATGCTGATAAATAATAAGTCATTCTCCTTCTGTGTGTCTATGTATACAATATATACATAATTCTTTATCGGCCTATTGTTATATAAGCCGTAATTGTTAGTTATTTATTAACAACAGTAACGAAAATTGGTTTCAATTTCTTTTAAAGATAGATGTACGTATATCTTGTAATTTACATATTATTTTTGATGAATTAAGAAGTTTAGGAAATGATTAAATTACATTTTCAATCACAATATAAATATGTATGTTTGGTCGACTTGAGTATTAATACTTGACCTTCAATATAAATTTTTTAAGTAGTTGTTGAACTGATAAATATTATTTTGATAAAACATATGTTAAAGTTTTTCTTTTTGTTTTCTTTTATTTTTAGTACGGACAGCGTGTTCCGACTGCAGCATCGCCAAGTAATACAAATTCAAGCAGCTCATCAAATACAGGTTCGCAAAGCGGAACTGTTAGCACTAGTCTCAGTAATACTAATACAACAATGGGGCCAAATGGTCAAGCTCAAGTTCAAGAAACATTATCAAAAACAAATTTATATATTAGAGGACTACAACAAGGAACAACTGATAAAGACTTAGTTAATATGTGTGCACAGTGAGTAGTAAACCAAACAAAACTATATAAAAATCATTGTATTTGTATATTGTAATCATATTTAATATTTTTTTTGTATCGAACGATTACATATGTAGTCGCGCTAGTTTGGTTATCGATTAGTAAATATTTACTTTATTTGGCCACTAAGAACAAAAGTGTCGTAAACGTATAACAACTTTAAAAAAAATATTATAATCGCGACTATAAATTTCATAATTATCAAGCACAGGTTTAAGGCAAATGATCTCCTTTTGCGGGTACAATAATACTATGCCAATATATACGATACGGCTAATTGAAATTTAATATCATTTTGTAATTAATCTCTACAATATTATTTTTATGCATAAACGACTTTTATTTAATAATACAAACAAAACGGTTTTTGTATCATATAATATAATCAATACACCCGAATATTTTAATATTTTTATTTATACATAAAAAGACAATTGTAAAGAAAATCAAGACCGCTATAATCCACAACCCCTATAATTAATTTTAATACTTAAAAGATCAGATCGCATAGTACTTGATTTTTTCCCTTTTTTGTAATACTAAATTTATTTGTAGTCAAGCAAGACTCAAGCGCGCACATATGTATTGTATAATATGTACAGTAAAAAATATTTATTTATCTTCTTAAATTACATAAATATTATTTGAAGTTCTTCTTAATGTTCTTTAAGGAATGTTTATTGAAATTTAATCAGGTTGACAACAATAAAATGATATTGATTAAGTGAATTTAGATAGATACAACTGCTTATTATTATATCATATAATGTATTCATATTTCAGTTTTGTTTGAATGATCAATCAATAAAATATATTCATTTATTGAAACCTGTGTAAAGCGGAAATATTTTCTATATATAATTATATAATACATTTTTTTCTTTTGCAATTCTTTTTTGTTTCTTTAATTACAGGTATGGAACGATAATTTCAACAAAGGCTATTTTAGACAAAACAACTAATAAATGTAAAGGTAATTTTTGTATATTTATTTTCATAAAAATATTATATAGACTGTTAATATTTTAACCATTCAAAATTAATAACATTTTCAATGCAAACACCAAATGAGATTATGTTACATAGTTGTCTTGTTTAGCCAAATTGTATATATTATGTCTAAAAGATATGTACAATTTTATAAAATGTTACTAATTTGAAAAATTTGGTGATTTAACTTTTTTGAATCTGGTTTTTATTAAAACATATTAAACCAAAAAAAAAATGCTATTAATACATTTTATTAATATTATTTTAAACTATATACATATTAAAAATCATATATCTAGAGTGATAGAGAGCAAGAAAACGAGAAAAAGAGAGAAAAAACAGAAACGAACTCCAAAATAATAAAACATAAATTAAACAAAAAAAATTGTTTTTGATTATTATTATTGTTTTAATTATTATTGCAGAATAATAAAACAGTCTAAGTAATATATTTATGATATAAAAATAATTGGCAATTATAAGTGAAACAAAAACATGATTATTATACTAAAAAAAATATTTAAAAAAAATATTAATAATAAAATCTAACGGCCATTTGCAATTAAATTTTCAAAAATTTTAATGTTTTTATATAAAATTAAACTGAATTAGAAATTTAACTAAAAATAATAGAAATAATTTTACCGCAAACTAAATATTATGACAGGCATGAAACTATTTGATGTATACGAAGAAGAAGAGGATACTGTTCAAATGAATCATTCTATTGATATAATCGTATTAATATAAATTGAATCTTATATATTTTCAATAATTTTGGAATTTCCAAGGGTCTTTCCATTTTGTTGTTGAATTTAGCGAAACCGATTACAACAAGATTTGAACAATAAAATATAAAAATATATTTCTTAGAAATATATAAGTCGCAACTTATTTGTTTAAATTCTTAGATTTCAATTTTACATGTTTCATTTTTACAAATGTGGTTAGCACACTATTTGTGCGAAATGCTTTTAATTTAACGATTCGGGATTTCTGTTAGTATGTCAGAGCAAAAATTGGTTTTAGTTTTACAATTTTTCAAACCACCTTGATGAAGTTTTCTTTATCTGTTCTAATGCGTTTAGCATCAAAATCACCAAAAGTTTATAAAAGTGACCGATTTCGTTAAATTTTTTTAGTTGTTTAGAGAATTTAATTTTCTGACGTCCGTGTGATCGTGTCATTTTGGCATAATTTGGTCGAAGTTTCTTAGAAACACTGCTAAAAACCTCATTACTGATTCTTGTGTAGGATGAAGTTTTTGAAATTCATAAAGGATGTTTGGTTTACTCTGTGGTTTTGTTTGCGAAAGCTGGCTTTAATTTGGTTCAACTGGATTATAGTTGACCATTTATTACGGGAGCACCAATTCACACTAACAAGTTCTGTTGTATAAATAATTTTCACACAGTTAATGTACTTGATTTTATTAATTGTAACCACAAATTTGTAAATTGCTTCTGATTGCTTCAGTAATTGCTATATGATTAACGTCCCAAATACTTCATTTACTGACCGATCGAATTTCGAACTCTTTTTTTCTTTTAAATGGATTTTTCACAAGAAGATACTTTCGTCCAAATAAAATAATAGAAACACTATAAATAAACTAATTAATATATATTAGACAAAGTATGATTATTAACTAAATTTCGTAATTATTGTGGTACATAGTCCAGTCGCTATTTTGTGCTCTATTATAGACTGACATCTCCTAGTGCAAATGCAGAACAATTTTTTGAAAACGCAAATAATCGTTTTCCTTCGAGCTTTGTCTTCATGAAACTCCAGCCATTTTGCTCGGGCTAGCTTCTGGACGGGAAGTATCTTTATCCTCTTGCAAGACCCAATCTTTATTTTTATGCTTAAAAAGCGCCAAACATTTTAGTATAATTACACCATGTATTGAGCATTTAGTGTTCTTGTGAATAGGGCTAGTCTGCCAAGGTTTATTGATCAAATCCATGATCTTTAGTTGTCCAAGTTTTCCACCAATAGTTTGATACCACAAAAGATAACTCGTCTGTAAATATTATATTAAATAATCACATAGTGCGTTCTATGTCTACAAAGGTTTAGACACTGCTCCTATATACTGCCTCGAATTCTGATAATCGACAGTTCGCACATAGTTTTTGTATTGTGTTCAGTAACGTTATTATTGAATTACAATTTTACAATTCTCGGACAATTTTAAAATTGTATTATTTCAGTGAAGTGATTTTTTGTAAACTTCTTCCAGATAGGTCATTGTACGTATTACACAGTCAGAAAACCACTTCCAATAATTTTACTCGAAGAGAATAATTTTACCCGATACATTGAGGTGGGATAGAAAGAATAAATTATAAACTCTAATGATTACATATACTATGGTTGATGTCTTTGCTTATCGAACGCAATGAATACGCCAAGCATATAAAAATACTCTTATATTCTTATTTCTATGCAATGCACAATCATAATTTTATTTTAAATTTCTAATTTAGTCGTAAAATCAATTAATTAAATTACATAAATATTGGGCCGATTTAAATTGAAAAGTAAATAAAAAAATTTCATTTTTTTTGTCAATTTTTGGTAATATTAGTTCTTTTGTTATTTTACTAGATTTGCTATTAGAACTATTTATTTATTTTTTTGCAAGTTAATATTTTCAATTACTATTTTTATTACTTAAATAATATTAATGTTTGATATGAATATTGCAATGTATAAATTATTATTTATTTTAAATTAAATTAAATTTTCTCTAATTGTTTCAGGTTACGGTTTTGTTGATTTTGAGTTACCGGCATGTGCCGAAGGAGCCGTTAAAGGTCTCCAAGCAAAAGGAATTCAAGCTCAGATGGCCAAAGTGGGTATCTGGGTGCTACATAGGCCGGCCATTGTACGTTTGTTTGCATGCAAGTAATACTCACCCCTATCTTTCGTTATTATTTTTTCTTCCTGAAAATTTTTGTTTGTTTTTTTTTATTTGTTGCTATTTATTTATTTTTTTGTTAATAAATTAATTTATTTTGTGGTTTTATATTAAAAACTTAGTTTAGTTTTTTTAATAAAAAATAAATAATAAAATGATATTATTTTCGTTTTTAAATAAATAATCTTGTTAAAACTATATCTTTATTATTTAAATTTTTTTTTTAACTTTAATCGTTTACTTATTAAATGACATTCGTTTTTAATTTTGTTGGTTCTTGAGTTTTCTGTCATTTTATTATAATACAAGATTTTTAATTAAAAAGTTAGAGTTATACATATTTTGTTTTATAAATTATTTATTTTAAATGGAATATTGAAATTACAATGCATTTTATTATTATAATTATTGTTGCCCAGACGATATTATCCCATTTTACACTTCATTTAATGAAAATTCCCAGTACCCAACAACCTACCATCTTATTTTATATATATAATGTATTGTAATTTTTTATGAAATGAAAAAAAAAAACAATAGAAAATTCAGGTAAAGAAAAAAGAATTTTCAATTTTATTAACTAATTTTTTTTGTGTCGCTTCAAACTATTTTTTTATTAAAGATTTTGTGTTTGTAATTTAATTTTTTATTATTATTAATATATTAGTTTTCATTATTATTTAGAAAATCCTAATTATTTACATACTAAAAACAAACTAAATATTAAAATGTAGAAAATAATATCTATATAGAGATAATTCAAAATAGAAAAAAATTTACATATTAACAATTTCGAAAGCAGTATATATCCTAATTTTTATTTAATTATTATTATTATTATTTTTTTTTTTTGGTTTGTGAAAGGATTGATATAATCAACCCTTCGTAGTAAGAAACCGGATAAAAATCCAAATCTCTTATAATCCTTGTTATAGTGTAGTATTCCAATATTAAAATATATAGATAAATAATATATATAGTCGTTTATTATTATTATATTTATTTTTTATACAAATACGTAATCGCATGAACATTAATAAAATGATAAAAAAAAATAACGATTAAATAAAATTCGCTGAAAAAAAAACTAGTAATGTACAGTACTAACTACTAATATAAATCTTTAGAACTTCGTAAATACATATTTAATCAAAACCTAGTTATTAGAAATTTTCGCCTTAATTAATTGATTGTGTATTTTATTATTAACAGGTAGAAAATTAAATCGAATCTTTTATTTAGAAACGCAGAATATATATATTTAACCAATCAATAATTAATTTAATACAAATAGATTAGTTTAGATAAACAGTTTAATAATATATAACATCAGTTATGGTATTTTATTTAATTAATTAATTAATTTATACTTTATATAATATATAGTATTATATATATATATATATATTTATTATAATAATAATATAAATTAAAAAAAAAGTGTGCCGGCCAAAAATTTATTACGTAATTTTTAAATTAATATTATATATATTTTCTATAAAAATAAAAACAATAATAAAACCGAATAGAAAAACCAAAAAAAGACAATTTCGTGTACTAAATCCAATTTATCATACTAATTTCGTCCTTCATACATATTATTTTTATTTAACTTATTTTTTTTATGTTACAAATCGGATCAAAAATAGCTTAAACCCCAAATAAAAAAGATTATTATTCACGTTTGTTTGTCATAAGCCACCCAAAATTTATTTTTATTTTTTGTATTTAATTTTTATTTATTTTGTTTTTGGTTTTTTTATTTTAGATTTTTTTATAATACACTATATATTTATTTAAGAAACATAAAAAAAAAGAAACATTCAATTTTTTGACACAACTAATTTTATTTTGTTTATAACAAGTTTTTGTTTGACGACATTTTTTTTATATATAATTCAATTGAACCGAAAAAAAAAATTAAATTAAAATTCTGTCAGTTCATTACTTTTACTATCCACCCATACCCCCTACCAAACCTATATTTTATAAAAAGAAAAACTGCAACATATTATTTAAATAATATGCTGTTTGTTATAATATAATATTAATTTATAATGTTTTTTTTTCTTTTCTTTTTTTTTGTTTTGTTTAATTTTTTTGTTTTGTAATTAACAAAAAATTAATCGTTCGTTATAATAATCTAGCAACAAGAACAAGATCCAACAAATTTATATATTGCAAATTTGCCACCAACATTCAAAGAAACTGATTTAGAAAATATGCTATCGAAATATGGACAAGTAATTTCAACACGAATTTTACGAGATCAGCAGGGTCAATCGAAAGGTGTTGGATTTGCACGCATGGAATCACGTGAAAAATGCGAACAAATAATACAAATATTTAATGGAACTCAACTACAGGGTGCTAAGGATCCGTTACTTGTTAAATTCGCCGATGGGGGATCAAAAAAGAAGAACGCATTCAAGAATCCTGATCCATCAGCCCGTGGATGGCGTGACGTAGCAGAAGTAAGTAAAAATTGAAATGAAATTTGTTGGTAATAGTTTTGAAATTTTTTTTTAAATCTAGTTGTACTTGAATTTTCAGGGTGTCCCAGTTGCATATGATCCAACATTACAACAAAACGGTGTTAGTTTAAATGTTGGGGCACCTATTGGTGTACCGTATACAAGATTTGGGGCACCACAAGTTGGTGGATATGCAATGCCGAGTTCGCAATGGGTACCCGGTTATATGATGGCACAACAAATTGCACCTGTCGATGAACCTGTACGTTAAATGATTTTTATATGTTTTTGTTTCATATTTTTTTTTTTTAATTTATTAATTTCATTTTTTTAATTGTGTTTTTTTTTTATACTTGAACTAACTACACAATATAAACCAATAATAACAAATATTGTACACAAATAGTATATGCAAATGACGACACCACATCTTGGAGTTAGCCCCGCATACAAACCAGACGGCGTTACACCAGTTCAGCCACGAGGAATATCCATGGTTATGAGCGGCGACGGTTCAGCTGTACCATACGGGCCTATGATGCCGCAACTAGCTACACTACAAATTGGATCATCGGTACTTCAAGGAATCATTTAAATATTTTAAACTTTCATTTAATTTTTATTTATTTGTATTTTTTTTCTTTTTTTTTTCTTTTACATAAACCAAAAATTATCAATACCAAAAACCTTTAAAAATATTACCAAATATATATAGTACATTAGTCCAACATATTCATATTATCCGCCTGCAATTATACCCACCATGCCAATCACGGATTCAGAACAAGCGAGTACTGCTGCATCACCAGATGAAGCATATACTCAGTACACACATTCAGCAGGGCCAAAATAGGTCAAAAATAGGTACCCGAAATAAATCAATTAAATTAATCGTGCACACTCAACTAATGCTCAATCAAATTAAATTTTTTCTTTTATTTACAGATTTAATCCAAAAATACCTCAAGTAATTCATCCAATCGTGGTGGTTGTATAATTGTAATAAAAAAAAAAGTAAAACTCTAGATTTTTGGTTAATTTTATCATCAAACCTTCACCTTTATTATTTTCTTTTGTTTTATTTAATTTTTTGTTTTATTTTATTACACAGTGTAATATAAATTAAATGTTTATTTTTAATTAATATTACATTAATTTAATTTATTTTTACTAAAAACAAAAATCAAATAATAAGAGAAACTATATTATAAATAATAATATTAATAATAAGATTCGATCCACACAATAAATACGAGAAAAATAGTTGTGTAAATTTAATTTAATTTAAATTAATTCAGTTTTATTTATAGATTATATATATTATATAGAGATATGTGAAATAATACAATACGTGAAGAATTTTTATTTAATACAATTAACATAACAAAAAATGCATAAAAGAAAAATGAGAAATTATCATTCCGAAAATTAAATAAAAATTTATTATAAATATAAATTATAAAAAAATTATAATTAAATAGAAATTCTTCAATATTTAATTATTCAGCAAATACACGAAGTCCCGTTACTAGTAGGTTTTTGATGATTAAAAAAATTGTGCCAATTTGGGGAGAATGATTATTTTAAAATCATCGAAAACTTAATTAATTTTAAATTTTAATTAATGAAAAAAAAAAATATAAAACTTTTTTTTTGTGCTGTGCGATTTTTTTTAAGGGTTATATTCATTTATTATAAATTTTTTTTTGTTTTAAATAGATTTTTAATTTATTTTTTTTAATAGAATTTAATCTAGATGAAAACACATAATAAAAAAAATTAGTTTAAAAAATGAAATCTGTAAATAAGAATGCAAACTTTTTTTTATTATTAAAAAAAAATATTATAGAAAATATTTTTAATATTTAATTTATTATTTTAAAACTTTTTTTATTTTTATTTTTTATTATTTTAGTTTTGTTTCTTTTTAGATTGGGAAAAAATGGAGTTGCGAATGTTTGATCAATATTGTTTTATTATTATTTAAATTTTGTTTTTTATTTGATTGAGGGAGATGTGCAATTTTTTGTGTATAAAGAAGTTGGAATTGAAATAACAAAAAATAAAAGAAGAAAATTTAACTATAAAAAACTAATAAATATATGTTACCAATTTTAATTTTAAATTAAAATCTTAAACAATTGGAAAAATTAAAAACAAAATAATAAAAAATAAAAACCTTTTGGGAACGGAAATTAAAAGTATTAAAATAAAAATAATTAAAAACTAAAAATTAAATAAAAGAAAAAGAATATATTTTCTGATATAATTATTGAAAAAAATAATAAAAAAACTAAAAATCCACTTACACACAATAAAAATACAAAATGGTTAATATTTAAAAATGAGAAATACGTATTTAATGAAAAATAAAAAAATAAAATATTACCAATAAAAATATTCTTTTACAATACAAGAATATTTTTATTTTTTTATACTTAAATAAAAATTAAATTAAAAAATATAAAACAAATATACAAATATCTTCAACATAAAGAAAAAGAATGGCCTTTTTTTTCTAGTTTTTTGAAAAACAAAAAATTAATGAATTTTTTAACTGTAGAAAAAAAAACTTTTTTGTAATAAAAATATAATTAAATTAAAAACATTTATATAGTAATCCGATTTTAAGGCCAGTTTAAATAATTAGTTTTCATTTGTTTATTTTTTAATAGACAACGTAAATCTAGTCCCAACTTTATTATTATTTTTTTTTTTTTTAATTTAATTATTACATAATATAAACATTTGTAAATTATTTGTTTTTTATGATTTATTTTAAATAGTATACAAATCGCGGGACATGTTTACATATTATTTGTTTAACTGATATTAGTACCCCATCATCTTATATATGAAAATTAAATTATTTTGTTTTGTTTTAAACTGTTACAGATCAGAATAAACAAGTGTAGAATGTGAACAAATTAGCAAAGACACGAACCCAACATAATCGCTAAATCGTATAATTCTGAACTGTAACTAAATAATAATAAAAATAATGACACAAGCGTATTGTTCCGATCTTCCGTACATAGAGAAAAAAACTTATATGATATGGCTTTTGGTGCCTAAAACTTTAAGAATCGCATCACGAATATATATTATATACTAAAATGTATTAATTAAAATAAAAAAATCATCACAAATTTATTAATGGTTAAAAAAAAAAATTAAATATACAAATTTTTATACACAGGAGAAAGTATTTTATATTTTTCCATCACATTCCATATGAGGTTTGTTCTATTAATAATTTATTTTAATTTTTATTAAATTATGTTTTTCATTTTATTAGAAAGAAAAAACAAACTTAAATAATATATAAATATTTATATAAATATAATATGTAGAAAACGACTCGGTTTCAAAGATTTTTTCATTTTATAATACACATACGAGTATATATTATATATAAATATATATTATTATATAAACGCGATTTATTTGATTTTCTTATTTTCATTATGATCATTTAAATAAAATAAAATATATATTTATATAATTGAAAGAAAAAATTATAAAAAAAGATGATATTTTTGTCATAGTATTTATCTCGAGCCGTAGTGAAAAGTTTTAGTTCGATTTATTTATTTGGAATTTGAAAATAATAAAAAAATAATTAAAAATCAAATCGAATGTTATTTAAAATAAAATAAAAACCTATAAAAATAAAAAATAAAATTTATTTTTTTATAGAAACAATGTAAAATGAAAAAAAAATATGTTTTTTTTTCATATTTTATACGAAATATTAAAATTAACAATTTAAAGAAAAAATTCTATTTAAAAAAAATATATAAGAACAATTTTCTAGTCTTAACTTAGATTTTTTAAAATATTTTTTGTTTCGTGTCTCCAAAAATTCTCGAGACATTTTCTTTCTGAAATGACCTTCTCTACAAAAAAAATTATTTGTAAACACTCATTTTATATATTTATTTTATTTTTATTTTTTTCGAAATTGATTATATACTATTCTCTAATCCAATTGTAAATAATAAATTAACAAAAATTTTATTTCAATTTTATTTTAAATTATTTTATTTATAAATCTTTATTTACATACATACACACACACGGAAAAAAAACCAAATTTGAAATTAAAATTTAAAAAAAAAAATTCAAGTAAGACTTATTTATTTAAAATAAAATTTTAAACAATAAATAAGGGATATTATTCGTATATCCTAAAAAAATATAAAAATTGTATTAAAAGATAAATGATAAAAATCAAAAATAGGATGAAGAAAATTTATTGAAAAGAAAAATATGAAAAT
Source organism: Tipula lateralis (assembly GCA_963932295.1). Taxonomy (NCBI): domain Eukaryota; kingdom Metazoa; phylum Arthropoda; class Insecta; order Diptera; family Tipulidae; genus Tipula; species Tipula lateralis. The sequence continues at coordinate 53,393,900 of OZ010738.1, forward strand.
TTTTCACAACATACAAATTTATTTTTACGACAAAAGCACATAAAAATTTGTTGAAAATATTTAAAAAAAGAAAAATTAAAAAATAAATAGTTTTTTTTAGATATTAAGTTATAATTATAGTTTATGAATAAGTTAAATGTAATTTATATAAAAATGAACTCAACTATTTTAAAAACAGTTTAAAAATTTATATAATTTTTATTCATTAAACTGTTTTTAAATGTTGATTTTGTTTTAGTTTTTTAAGGTAAATGAAACATAATAAAAATATTAGATTATAAGATTTAAGAAATCTTACATTTTTAAATACAATTTAAAAATTAAAATTAAGTGAAAACAAAAAAAAAGTTAATTTAAGCAAAGTTTTAGATTGTAAGTGAATAAAAAAAAATATTGTTTAGGTGGTATATTATACGTTCGACATGTCAGCGCGGACTACATATATCCGAAGCCGGATATTATAAGTTTTGGTCAACGATCTTGTTTTGTTTGTTCAATTTTCAAATGATTTTTTCAAGCTGAATTTTGTGATATATATTATGGTGGAGGAGAGATGGTTTTCTTTTTGTTTAATAATTTTTTTGTTAATACGCTTCGATTCCAAAACTCAAATATAAATGTGTATCTCGATTGCGGACATGATGTGGTCGCGCTGATACTGTGCGGACTGTCACCTTCTTTTATTTATTTGTTTTCCCTTTATTTTTGTTTTTAATCTTTTGTGTTAAAGCGAAATATTTAGATGTATTTTTAATTTCATTCAAGGTACTCTTAGAGAATGGTGACGCGTCCATAGTATTATTTATAGTATATTAGAATTTAAGGGAATTTAAAAAATAAAGAATGAAAAAACTATTAAATAAAAAAATAATTAAAAATTACGAAAAGTAAAACAATTAGTTTCTAATACATAAAAAAAACTGGAAAAATAAAAAAAAAATTTAAAAAAAAACTTAGTTTATAGTTTTATTAGTCGAAGATGAAAACAAAAACTTAGAATTTAGATTTTTGGTAGGAATTTAGATTAATGATTAAAATAAAAACATTTCAATTTTTACAGAAATGCAAACCAACAACTAAAATTTTGAGAACAGGAAAAAATATTTTTTTAGAATAAAAAATATATTTTCTTTTTTTGATAATTAGTTAATTTATAACTAATTCTTTAATTATTGTTTATATTTAATTTAAACTATTATTATTTTTCGTTTTATTTTTACTTATTTTGTTTTTTTAATTATTCTTATTTAAATTAAAAAATAAAAATGAAAAAATTAGATTATAGTTAGTCAACATCTTTAGCTCCTAAGTAGCTAGGTTTAAAAATAATATTTAATTGAATAAAGATAATTTTAAGAAGATGAAATAAAAAGTTTAAATAAAAATTAAACAAGAAAATAATATTAATTAAAAATTTTTTTAGTTGAAATGAAAACTAAACAAAACTAATTCAACTACAACATGTAATGTGTGTACATGTATATATACCGGGAATTTCAATTTAAAAAATAATTATCGAACTGCCAAAGTCGATTCTTTTTTTTACATAATATTATACATATATTTCTAATATTTTATTGAAAACATGAAAAAAAAGAATTACTTTAATAATTGAATATTAATATTAAAAAAAAATAATAATAATACATCTTTAACAAAATGAAGACTGAAAAGGTTTAAAAAAATCGAAATGTTATAAAAAATAAATTATTTAAGATATATAATTATTTTTTAATTGAAATTATGAACGTAAACATCAATCGCTTTGCATGTATATTAACAGTAATGTAAAATCAATAAATATATACAAATAAATTACGATGTAGTTGAATTGTTTTTTTGTCTGGTTAAACAAGATAACATAAAAAAAAAACAAGCAGAAAAACTAAATCGATTATTTATTAAAAAAACAAAAGGATTAAACTAATTGTTAAATAAAAGAATATAAACCATTGAACTGTTTTTTTTTCGTTTGGACTAAGTTTTAATTATAAAACAAAACACTAAGTTTCAATGTTTCTTATTTTTATTATTTTATAATTTTTAATGTTTTGGATTGCTTTTAATTTTGTAAATTATAAGTCAGCAATGAAAATTTAAAAAATGGAAAACTAAAACATGAAAAATAAAACAGAAGAATTAAGAAGAAAAATCAATGAAAAAGAAAAAGAAAATTCTTAAAAAAAACAAAAGAAATTAAATGTGGTTTTTATTTCGAACTATAACTAATGTACTGTAAATTAGTTAGGATTAAGCAACCTCTGCCCTCCAAAATCAGTTTGAACCGGTTCTAGAGCTATGTTATAGAGTATTAAGTTTAGTTAGGAACATTCCAAAAGCTATAACGGAAAAATTAAATTATAGGCCTTTACATTTTTAATGTCTAATTTGTTATCGTTTGATGATTAAAATTCTGTCTAGTTGTGTCGCTGGGTGAGACTTAGGTGAGATTCATAAATCAACCAGTCTTCATCGTTCTCTTATTTATTATTACGAACATTTCTAATATCAAAGTATTTTCTTTAAAGGTTTGTTGTATTCTAACTTCAAGTGTACCTCATAATCTTCAACTGTGTTTCGATTGACAGCTTTCTTAAATAAAACTCGTATCCGTATTTATTCATATTCGTTTTTCGTAATACTGACCACTTTAACATATTCAATCTTTTTAAGTGCATAACTGTTTATTACTATGAATTGAAACAGGTGTTTCAACGAGTATACTTCACAATGTTACTTGGGGGAATATTATTGATCTTGTTAACCCAAAATTTAATTTTAATTTCAACTAATAAAATTTGAATAATAAACTTTCAAATACAAATTAATATTGATTAATTCTAACGGTTACCAAAATGTTGATTTAAAGCAATTTATTAGTAAAAATCATTTAATTACGTGTAAAATACATTACTTGTTTACATTGTTTGCTACGCCTGCGTGAATGTTGAGATAGTGTCACACGAGATATTTAATTATGCTGCGTATGCAACGAAAATCAGTATCCCAGGATGAGTTTATTTAGTTTAACTTTGGCTTTGATTTTTATGGATTACACGCTGATAGTTGGATAAGCCACAGTTAGAATTGGTTATACTTTGTAATAAAATACAAAGATTTGTTCGAGTCGATAAAATTTGAATATTTTTAAGCGTGTAAAACTAACTTGCTCTTAAATTTGAATGTGTGTGTGTGTACTTCGAGTTGTTTTGCTTGTATCTTGGGTGTTATTCAAATCACTAGACCGGTTTCGATCTGATGATGACGTCATTGAATGACAGTGTATTCCAAATTTCCATTATGGGAAGTTAATTTTGCCGTGTAAGGGTTAGGCAAGAAGGTATCGGGGAGGTTGTGGTATTATTGACGTGTTTGTTCCCCCTTCTAAACATCACTTCGGGGGGCTCAACAATGAAGCGTGGCTTGTTATCTATCTTGTAATCCAATCCACTAGGCCGAATTTCAATCTGATGATGACATCATTGAATGACTGAGTGATCGAAAAGATCAAATCCATCTCATCAAGCATATTCTACCGGATTCATACTGTGCGATTCGTATATATACGTTCAGTCGTGACGCGAAAGTACTAGTGAATTACAAGAACTTAACTCGAAATATCGATTTTTATGAATTACGTGTGGCGTGAGTTATTTTGCGATTTATTTGAGTTGCTCTGAACGGCACAATTTTTTCTTAAATTCATTGTTCAGTCAGTGTCGTTTTATGAGTTGCAACACAATCTTGTTCAAAGGCTCATGAATCGAAAGAAGAACCTATTTCTCGAGAGTTTCGTAGTGATACATTTATCAAAAGTCTACCAATTTTTTGAATCCTTCGTAAATAAATTTGAGTGGTAGTTTCCCGACAGTGATAAATACTAAACCGTACCAAATTTGAATTATTGGCTTTTAGCAACAATTCATTTTCTACTATTCGTTGATCAAATATTCCTACTATATATCGTTGAAAATATTCCGTTACTGCGACGGTTGAAATTTTCCTTATTCAGGTAGCAAAAATTCTGGCGTTTTGCTCACAAGCCGTTTCAGTAATAGTGTGCATCTTTCAAATCCTGTAAGCTTTGTTTTTATCATACGGAGGCGTGCTTTTTGAAAATTTTATTGGCAGTGTTCAAGGTCTTCTTTCGCTATTTTTCGAATTGTTTATTTGAAATTAACTTCTAGAACGCCCATAAATTCATGACAATCCAGAAACATAACTTTTTTGAGTTTGTTAAAGGAATATAGACTGAGGTTAGAGATATAGACCGATTGTATACGGTTGTTCTTTCTTTTGCAAAATGCTACACGAAGAAATATTTAATACCTTTATCATCCGTTAAGTGCCGATAAAAATTTAAAATCTTTGAAAGTATAGTCTGCTTTCATCTTCGTATTTCTTATACAATTATTTCATAAGTGACTAGGTTTTTATAAATATAAAAGCGCTTACCATAAAAATCGTAGGCTTGTCTGAAATTCAGGTATCCGTGTGTAACATTTACCTAATGTAAAAGCAGCTCCATAAAGTTTCCACTTCGAATATCAAGAACAATGAATTAAAAACCTTAGATGAAATATTTTAGTTTAGTCCCTGCAATTGGCCTTGGGAATCTCTAGGGTACACAATACATGTAGCTTAGAGTACACGATTAGGTCTGAAAAATGAAACTTAAACAATCAATTGTTTACAACTTGAGAAAACTTTTCACCCTCAATTAAAGGCAAAGATTGTCGAGGTAATCTTCGCTGTGTTACATTTTATAGCTTTTGGAACACATGATCTCGTTGAATCTAAATTGTTTTCAGAATTAAGAAAGTTGCTTTTCACGAATGGTAGAGCGATGCTTCGATGCATAGAGTCACAAACCATCTTTTTTAAGGAGTACCTTAGTTTAGGGTTAAAGAGATTAGAATCTATATCTGCATATAGAGAATAGATCGGATGCTCTACAATCGAGAGCTTTTGCTCCTTAAAGACTGCGTATGGTGACCCTAGACTCAATAAACAAAAATTCAAACAATTCATATTGGTAGGCTATCTTTTATTTTAAAACAAAATTTTATAAAACTATCGAAAAAACAAATGTTACCTTATATAGATTTCACATTGTTTTTCCTGGTTACTAAATAATAAATAATTTAATAAATTTCGACCTAAATTATACCATTAAATAATTACCGTGGAAATTGACGAATTAAATCCGGATAGTATCTACTTACGGTGAAATTGAAATTTGTAATATAACTACATTAATTATCTATATATTTATTTATTTATAAATTTAAAATGTGATCATTCAAAATTAATGGTATTTATATGCTAAATGATAAAAAATACGATCATATAAAATTACTCATGTGCGGTCTTCACTTCATCGAGCTTATATCCCGTCGAAACCGTAGTCATTGCACTCGATGAATTGACTCCACTACCCGAATTACGGATTGACGTGTTGGCCCGGAATGATACTGTCGACAATCTAACAATGATTCAGAATATATTGTTAAAATACCATAATAATGTCCGAATGAGAGGGTTTATTTACATACTTTCGTTTGATCAATTGTTTAACACGTCTCTTTTTAATAAACAAGAAGAATATAATTGGTCCTTGCAACATGGTGATTATGTCGAGAACATAAATGACAAAATTTTCTAAATCAAGAATCCATGATACGATTTCGATAATCCACGGTATACCCATGATGATGAATAATCTTAAAAATAGTCCGAAACGATCGGCGTCCGTTTCTTCGCGTGAACTAAATTTTCGAGATCCTTCACTGTTCGTAGCACGATCTGAAATTCGCTTAACCCACTCAATTTTCATTTTGGTCAATGTGAAGAGCACACTATTTATTGCTAAGACGACTATTATAATTGAATACAAATACAGGAAGTGGGAATATTTCGAATCTGAAAGTTTTATAATTGAATTTTTTATCGATCTCATTCGATTGTATATGTGCATTCAATATATACCTTGTAACCAGCAACTATTCTTACCAAGTCCGGGTCGATAAGGTTGAGGTAACCAGTCGACCATATCCATTATATTCGTTATAATTACAATAATAAATGTCATTCCAAAAGCAAATAAACAATATTTAAAGAATTGATGTCTGTGATTATCCGTGCGCCTTAAAAAAATTGTTTAGATATAAATGTATTAATTGTATAACCACCCTGTTTTAAGTATTTGACTCATACCCAATAGTACGCCATATATCATAACTGATAATGCTCAACCATATAAATGAGCATATAAACGATGTATGTATAATTTCGGCAATCACTAAACACTTCGTATCAATTTCATCTTTAACTGAGTCGTATCTTTCAATGTATGTAAGCGCCAGAAAGGAGTAGCCTACAATTAGCGTAACTAAATACATCATTAAATTTTTGCCATGTATCGTCCGTCTCAGCTCCTCAATCCAACAGTAAACGAAAAGGGTTAGACAAAGAAAAATAACCGATACAACCATAAAAGCTGGATAGATCAATGAGCCGCTTATTGGCACAGGCTTTGGATCCTCAGTACAAATCATCGCTTTTATACTAAATCCACCAGTGATTTCATTATATACATGCGCAACACAACTGTTCTGATGATTTACTGCTAATAAATATTCCGGCTCACTTAAGTTACCCGCAATTATTGAACCATTCTACGTATATATAAAACACAACATTGCCAAAATAATATTAATAAATAGTAAACGAGATTGTATACAGTACCGATAAAATTCTCCATTCGTCTGCTGGTTCTTCGTCGGGTTCTAGAAAATAGCTGGTTTTGCATGGTTTACCGCTTACTAGATGTATACTAAAAGTGTTATTGAGCAAATTAATTTCTTTGGTCTCGGCCTCGTGCAACACATTAACGTCAACCGAATTTAAATGATGATTATGGGCACAGGTATGCTTCCTTTTATTGTCGACAATTATATCGTAAAACGAATGTCCAGGTTCGCAACACATTCGAACACAAGTTTTATATTTGCAAATGCATCCTCGAACATGAGGCGGCGTGGGCAATTTGATATAGTTCGGCAAATATGTGTAGTTAAATGTTGCATAGTTTTCTTGCGCATATCGGACATTATTGAACGTAATACTGTTATCACTATTTTTTAATCCACCCGTAATATTTATCGTATCAAAAAAATTACACAAATTCGTGTTCTCCTCCAAAACATAGGTATACGGCTTTATGGTGGTATAACATTCGATTGAAACAATGAAAAACGTCGTAACTAGTAAGACGACACTCAGTTTACAATTTATCCACATAATTGATTTATTCGAACCACTAGTTTGTGAGACAACACCCCAACTGAATCGAACTGTTTTGAAACTGAATGTATACTATTCAGATGAGATAATCGTTTTGGGTGACTAATGTTACAAAAAAAATTATTTAGATTATTTAAATTTATTTCGAGAATTAGACTCAAATGTATCAATCCTTTAGTATCGCATCCCACTATCTCTTCATGTAGAATAACAATTTACCGGAAGACTATTATCATCCATTATCGTCATTGGGTGTGAATTGTTGACTCATAGCAATACTTCTATATGCTAATTTACGATTTCATATCTCAAAAATGAATCCGACAATCATATTTTGAGAAGATTTGTTGATCGTATTCATCGAAACCGTCGACATTGAAACTTTTTTTTACGGTTTTTACAGGCCATCGTTGGCTCGTTAACAATCTGACTCGGTTTTGATTACGAACCAGCTCTTCATACTGTAGTCAACCTTTAGAAGTTGCCATATCGCTCAAAACGCCGTGGAGCCATCGTCACCGACAGTGACCCCTTCGCATACTGAAAGATGTCCCTCTCTTTCTTCAAAGATAAGAAAGTTCTGTTCTCGAATGTTAGAAGACATATTTTGTTCGCATCCGTCAAGGTTCAACTCTCACATACATATATGAAAACGGGTCTGATCAACACTCTGTACAATTTCAACTTATCGGTATTTGCATATGCTATTTTCATTTTAGACGTGAACGCATTGCAAAAACCGATTTCCAGTGGCAATGCGAACCTTGATCGTTTTCAGATGGAGTTTATGATGTTCCTTGTTTTGCGATGCCACAAGAATGTTTTCAACATAAATTTAACAGTCATATTCACTGATGCACTAACGAATGCATGAGTATACGTTCGTTTCAGTCCTATATGTGCACCAGGAGCAATTTTGTTCCGTATAAGAGTTAATTATGTTGTGCTTGGCTAATGATAATATTGTAGATCGTATGGTTACCAATTCAATAAGCTACCCGTGCCAATAAGAAATGTTGTGTTGTTTAAGCTGCGGCAGTTGGAGCGGGAGGTACCGGGTTCGAATCCCGATAAGGGCAGGATGCAAAAGGGATTTTTCACCATACGATTACGATGGGTGGTGTAAATGAACACACATCTATGATCCCCTGTTGGAGTGCAGAATTCATTGACCAACCCATCTTCCATGTCAGTACTATAGGCTGTCATGGAGCAATGCACAATGTGCAGATGGTTCTACGTAAATCGGACCTATAGCCGTACGTCCTCGATTTGGCTGTGATAACGTAAGGTAAGGACGTAAATAAGTGAAACGCGAAAGAGTTGGAAGTGCCTCGAGCCTCGAAACAGATTGTAGAGATAAAAACAAACAAACAAACGAAATGTTAGGTGATTGGATTTGTCGTCTATAAAAAGCCATCTGTTATTTATATAACGTCGTGGTTGCGGCTGACTCAAGTAATCTTCTCATTTTTGGAACATTAAACTATTTCTAAGCGAATGTCAACTTGGACTGACGAATAATTGTTTCTCGACCTGTTCGAACTGCACAATATGTGGATATTGTGTCCACACTGATCCATCTGTATCTACCCGGCGACTCAATTGGGTACCTCTCGAACATTGTTACGTCGTTGATCTGAACATTTTTCCATATAAAATTCAAATGACCAAGAATTATAACCAAGCGATGCACCACAATAGCTACAATATGCCAATGGATTAATTTTGCTTGCAACAGAAAATGTGTTTGGTGTGAAATTATGGCTGATAGGGTTATTGGTTTATATATTTTCGAAAATAAAATTGAGCATCCAGTAACCGTCTCTGGGCAGTGTACCGGACCATGTTGGACAATTTTTTATGTTCGGAAGTTCTCAATAATCGTGGCATATGGTACCAGCAATATGGAGGAACAGCTCATATATGATGGACCTTTTTCCAGAACTAAAGCAGAATAGTCCCAAATTGCAAAATTGGAGCCACAAACATTGCACATCGTAAAGCAAAATTCCTTAAAAAGGACCATTAAATGTCAACAGGAAAATGGAAGCCATTTAAAGAGGTGTGAGAACATCGATCGAGGAAATTATTAATTATTTAATTAGTGTGCCTTGAACCGAATATGGTGGTGTATCTTACACCACATATTTATGAAACATTTATAAGATCATGGTCCAGGTTTGACATTGATACAGGAAAATTTGGTGAGCTTTGACCGAATAGTGAAATAATTGTCTCATTTGACTTTATATGAGAAGGTTGCCTGTTTTAATTGTGGTCAAAAATTTGAAATCTAAGTGAGCAGTAACGTCGTCCGAGTGACATCATTGAATAAGGTTAAATTCATCTCATTGGAATATGATACTGGACTTAACATTCGTACTGTGCGATTTGAAGTTTGCAACAGTATGCCAGAAAACTGCAGGTAAACAATGAAGAATTCATATTTGAATGTGAACATCATAGAATCATCAATAGCATTTTCCATTTTGAATTTCATGAGCTCCGCATTAATCCAATCAATTCCATACTCCTTGTGAGTGTTGAAATACTTCCAGGGTGGTCATTTTGTGATGCTTTTTCACATTTAGTGATAAAAAGTGTGATAAAATTATATGTTCGTAGATGACTGCAATGGAATAATAAAGACAACAATATTTTCCATCTCGCTTATACCAGTCAATATTTTATACTGTTTGCCATACGTCATGTTAAAATAAAGGGGTTTCCAATAAGAAGTTTCAATTTGATATTTTAAAAAACGAGTATTTTTATGAGAAATCAATGATTGTTTATTTCATTGTTAAGAGGAAGATATGCGATTAATATTCGATACCAACTAATTGTCCGTCACGGCTACGCTTGCATTACCATATTCTTTTCATGAAATTTTCCTTTACCAATTCGCAATGTCCTCGATAACTTCACGGATTCACTCTTAAAGGATCTTGAAATGATTGTGGAGCATTGACATAGACCTTATCTGTCACATGGCCCCAAAGCAAAAAGTTTTAATGAAATAAATCACGAGATCTCGGTGGCCAATTGCTTGTGTGTCACATGTCAAAAGATGGCAGCTTCAAAATTAACAGCGGCCCAAATAACAGGCTATTCAAAATGAAATCTCTTAGGTATTGGAAAACCCTTTACTTACCACATTGTATTACGGACCTATTCAGCCACTTCATATTAAATAAAATGATATAGTTAGTTTTGGGGTTATGTAGCAACGTCAATTCATCACCTTCAAATATTTATTTCTCCTTAAAATCCATTATTTCCCCTTTTGTATTTGTAGACTTATTTTATTCTTTTTATCTCAAGAAAAAAGTCTCCAGCCGTGATATAAAAGTATGACAAAGCAACACAAAATTGACTTTTATTAAGTTTGTTTGTTTATAGGTCCGATTTACATAGAACCATCGGCACATTGCATAGCTTCATGCCAGCCTATAGTACTGACATGGAAAATCGTTCGGCTGGAGATTCTAACAGAGGGAGACTCCAATATATGTGTTCATTCACAGCACTTTAATTAAATGGTGAAAATCTTTTTTCCGCTTTTCTTCTTTCCGTACTGGGTACAACAGTACTTTTCGTTCTCTTTGGTCGGTATTTTATTAAGTCACGTGTTTTATGAATTTGAATGTGGAACCCCCAAAAGTAAGCAAAAATTAAGAAAACAAAATATATAACGTTTACGATTCGTTTATTAAATAAATTTCAATATTTTGATGATGCAGGCATTGTCATCAATTAAATAACATTTTTAATTAATTTTATAGTTACTTAATTTTTTTTTCTTTTATTTTATTGTTAACTAAAATGCTCGGTGGTTTAAACTATTGTTGCGTAGATTAAGACAAATTATTATATTATAACAAATTCTTATAAGTTAAATAGAAATCTAGCTAATAATAATAATTATTATTATTATATAATATAATTAATAATAATAATGTTATGAAAAATGATTTTAAAAATATTAATTTACTTTAAAGCTTTCTTTTGTTTTAATTTTGTGAGGTAGACATAATTTTAAATGATTTAATAATATTTTATGTGTGCCATTAAACTACATATATTTATCTATAATATGTGTACTTAAAATATCAATAATTAAATTATAATTACATATGACAAATATATATATATTATATACAAATTATTTTTTAATTAAAATTTGATTTTCCGTTGTTACCATCATGCTTAACAATCATTGTTGTTCGCTCCATTGAAATGTTTGATGTGCTTGTACGACTCATTGCATTGGTTTCAGTTTCGAGGCCTCGCATGACACGGTACCTGTAATAGAAAAGCTTAAATGTATTACTCAATAAAATTATTAATTACATTTGTTTCAGTGTGTATGTGTGTGTATGAAATTAAGCGCAGGCGATATGCAAATATCCGAACTACGTTGGTTGAATTTTCAATCACTATTAACCAACGTTGATCGATAGTTGCAAACCGATTGAATGCATCTTAGCACATAAACACCTTACACACATGCTGTGAACACATACAATATATAAATTAGAGATATATATTATGATGTTTTTTGTATTATAGGTGACGGAAGCATGTAAGAACCCAACAATTAAATAAAAAAGATAACCATCACCATTTTTTAAAAAGAAGAAGAAGTAATGCTTTTGGAGTCACCATTTCATTTCAGTTTCGATCACCTGGTATATGCATCACAAAATGTGCTTTTACAATAATGGTGACCCCGATGTGCAAATTATGAGTAAAATATTACCTTTATGATGTTATAGTATTTTCACTCGACGGTTATCGCTTTCTCTGGAAGGTTGTCAATACGCATTTAACGTTGATCGGACTACATCATCGACTATTCATTTCAAGACTACATTACGCTATTCATCACCAGATTACTAAAACTAAATGCAAATCGAAAATGTTTTAAACTAGTATCAAACTATTTTGGGCGCAACCTTACACTCTAAATCGTTACTTTACACTCTATATCGCTCTTTTAATATCTGAAATAGAGTGTAAGTTAACGAGAAAGAATAAATAGGAAAAACAAGTGATAAAAACTAAAAACGTCTGAAAATGTCAGTCAATAAATGAATAGTAAAAAATGGACAAATCTGGCAACAATGACATCTTTTGTTAAATAGTGAAACTTCAGAACAAAAGTCAATACATATTCGATTTATGCAGTAGAAGTGAACTGTACCGCACAAGGTACAAATGCAACAACTTCACGACAGAGCACAATTATTGAGAAACATGGAAGTGACCTAACAAATACTGGGGATTAAGGAAATGGTAATATCACAATGTAGTAAGATTCTATACTAAAACATAAGGCAATCATGAATTGATAGTGAAATAAAGGTTGTATAGGGTGCTCCATTTTTTATGTTGATATTTAAATATTGAATAACTAATGTTATTCTATTGAATCAGAGATGTCACCGCTCGCATTTGCCAGTCAATGGACTTGATAAGACAAGTTTTTGATTTCACACTCTCTGGCGGCGTTAACAAGCAAAATTAAGGCATTTGGGGAACTAAAGATCCGCAGCTATTGCATTTCCAAAAAGTGACTGCTTGAGCTGGCGTTTTGATGAAAACCATGATTGGACCAGTCGATGGAAATCGACATCGGATGTTGGCGCATTATGTTAATCCGCAAATGCGTGAGAAAGGTGATTGACGATTGCTGGTTTCAACAAGTTCGTTCATTTATTTCGTTCAATGTTTTTCATCCAAACAGCTGGTTGTAGCTTAGTGGTTAACATGCTTAGAGGTTAATATGCTCCGGATGATATAAAAGGCGATTGTGTATGAAAGCATGACCACCTAAAATGTGCTGCAGTATACGCAACGGTTCGTGAAGGTCTCAGTTGAAACTCAGTAGGGTTATTTACGGCAGCCATATATTTTTATCCAATATTGTTATTGGTGTAATTGATTATCGATTTTAAAGGATAACCCTCTAGGATATTGTTATTGTTGTACAAATAACTTTCGAGAAAATAATAGGGTCAATTGCTCTTAGAGCAAAGAGCGGGATGACATGATACCAAATTTTTGGTGAAGTGAAAATAAAAATCTCACGATACCGCATTTCATGTTTGTATGTTAATCGCTATATAGCAAGTGATCACATACTCGAAATAAGTACCAACTAGGATTATCGCGATATCATTGGTCAACATAAGCTTTCGGTCCTTTATGAGGAAAACGACCGTGTCTTTACTCTACGACTTGTCCTGCCTGTAAGAGATCAGGAAATATCAGGCCTGTAGGCTGGATTATGTCTGAAATAAAAATTCATTCAAAAAACCTTATCTGATTTTGACATAGTTCCATCCCACAGATGTCAAAAATGGAGGAACAATGTACTGTAAATCGTAATATGTTCTTTTACATTCCATATCCTAGTCTACCTAGGATATGACATGTAGAGGAATTACTTGATCAATGGGGTTCTCGATTACAATGATCGGACCCAAACTAGAACCTCTCTTGGCATTAAAAAAAGTGTTAAGAAAGCTATAAAAAACGTCTTTCATTACCAAGCAAGAACCTTATATGAGTTCACTAAAGCCACTCAGGTCGTAGACGTTATAAACCGGCTGTCTCGAAGAAGGTAACTTCGGATGAGATGCCAACACCAATATAGTACGATCTTACTGTCACTCGATAAAATTATTCGCCATATCTTATATACTGGCTCAGGGCACAGTAAGTGATTATTATATGTCGACTGCTTCCGCCATTAAAACTATTTTCACGCACCATCATCGTTCGTGATAAATTAACATAAAGTTCACAAAACACTAACCAAGATACATATTATTGTTATTATAAATATTAAATTTATATATAGAAAACCACCACCCCGTTTTAGTTGTTGTTGTTCAATACACAAATATAAAATAATAAAATTTTTAAATATAAAAAAAAATAATTAAATAAACAGAACACCAATTTTCTATATTAATCTACATTATTACGTACGATCGTTGTTGTTAGTAACATTGTGTGTATGTAAATGCTAATTTTTAATTTAATTAACTCCAGCGAGAGATTAAAAATTATTATTTTTTTATTATTTTCCCAAATGAATTTTCCATTCCAATGTATGTTTTTCACTTTTAATTTCTTTTGTTTTTTTTTTACCTGTTTTGTCTACTTCTGTGTTTAGTTTTTAATTTGTGCTTTTGGTTTGTGGCCACTACACTATTTTAACTAATCAAATGCGATTAGTTTTTTTGAGATAGTCTAGTGCACAGTAGTTTAAAGCTGATATTTATATGATTTTGAGATATACTTGTTTGTGGCCATGGTCATGCGATGATGTGTTATAGATGCTCAACTTCCGTTGATAGTGAAAATGTTGAACTGAAGCTGTATACACGAAATATTATTTTAATTATAGTTAATTATTAATTGCGATCGATTTGGTCGTGGTGTATGGTTGGTTATTCGTAAATGCCTACACTATATATATCTACATGGGTCATTCCATTGTATATTCGGGTTCAAACTCTACTCCAAACGATTTGCTTTGTTTTATTGTTGTGGCTCACATTTGTAACAATAGTCTTGAGAGAGGTTAGATACCAAAACTACAATTCCTTTTGCTTCTTCAATCATTTCGATATATTTTGAGTACGACTATTTCGAACAAAATTTATTACCACAGAAGAATTTGATGAAGTCAGATCTCATACATAATGTTATATTTGAACAATTCGTCTTGGAGTCTGCATTTCAGATAAACGAATTTAACGAATTTTTTTTTGATAATTTGCTCCAATATTGATGATCAAAGAACAGGTCTTAAAAATGATCGGATTGTAACTGGACAGTAATGATACTAAGCTGTTGTGGTGTTGTCACTTGTTTTTGGAATAGGATAAATATTAACGTGTATAGTGGCCAAACTATCTTCATTGACCTATGGAATAGTTTACTTTGCGTCTTGGCAAATAAGGGGTGTTTTTTAAACAATAACGTAACTTCAGCCGATCCAAATGCTCATGAAAGGAAAATGAATTGATGATTTTCTCAAGGAATAATTTAATAAGATTTTAAACGCCAAAATCATTGAAGAGAATGTTCAATAATATTCATCATAATTCAAATTCAGCAAGCATAATTCAAATACTTTATGAATTGTCTTTCTAAATCGTGCGATTTAACACATTCGAAGGATTTGCTATTTGAAATATGCAAAACTTAAAAGCCGTCATTCGTTATTTTTTTAACAGACAGGTAAACACTTTTTACTTAAAACTGTTTATGGCTGTTACCACGGTTATAAGATTCTAGACTCATTGGAACAATATTCATCTTCCGTTACCAAACGAATAAAGGTTGGATTATGGCTTTACAAGGAAACTCAAGCCAACCTTCTAATGGCAGTACCATTGAACAATGCTTTTTTACATCTTATATTATAGACAAAACAAAACTTGTTTGCGTGGCAATGCGAATCAACTTATCTACCTTGTAGATAGTTAATTTAGCACTGATTGAGACTATAAATTCGTTTATGAATGGACAGCTCTGTTATCAAATGTAGAATTTCACTGGTAGCATTCAAGACAAATTATAATGTAAATAATATTTCAAGGTTGAAGCCACCTAGAGTTTATGTGCTAGAAAAAAAAGAATTGTTTAGCTCACAGCGGTACCTTCTAGAACCAAAACAAGATGGAGACGTTCAAGGGTAGGACTTCGGGTTATACTTTAATTAATATAAAAACTTGTAGACTATAGTTGTCAAAATTCAAATATCAGTACCACATTAATTAGGAACTACTATGGCTATTTATTTACCGCCATCTTAAATCGTTTGAATTAATTTAACTTACTTATTTTGGCAGACGTTTTATTTTGACTGATATAACCGTGTTTTAATTCAGAATTCGCTATCCGGAGCAAGGGAAATTTCTATACAAACTTATTCTATTATCCGCCAGTGTCACTTATTGTATTATCCACCAGTGTTAATAAAAAATTAATACATAAACACTTAAATTTTGACATTAAATGCAATGAAATGAACATAAAAAAACCCATATGTTTCGTAAATTACCCATCAAATAATAACTGCTATGGATAGCGGCTCCGGATAGTGCTCTATAAAATTAGGTAGAGCTAAATATGTATTTTTACTAATATTCATATTTAATTGAATGAAATATTATAGTTCGATGTTAAATAAATTGTGTTTACCTATAAATAGCGCATTAAAATGGATTTTAAATATAGAAAACATCGCCATCCGGAGTCGCTATCCAGAGCGAATATTAAAACCCGGCTAAAATTGTGAAAAACTTATGCCAATCAATTTTGATTGACTACAGTAGCAAATACAACTAGATTAAAAAATATACTATTCATAAATTGACATAAGATTAGGTAGTTTTGCACAAAAGAGATAGAAAATAAGTTACCTCGTTGGGATATTTATTTAAATGAGTTAGGTTCCACAAAAATTAATTTTCGTTTGTGAAAAAACCTTCATTATTTGTTTGTGGAACATAAATAACATCGCAAGGTAACATATCTTCTATCTCTTTCTTTCAGATAAATCTAAATTTATTATCAAAATTTATGAATAAAATATTTTTTGATCTAGTCACATTTGCAAAACTGTAACCTATCAAAATTGAGTGTCATAATTTTTTGACAATTATATCAGTCAACATAACACGTCTACCAAAATAAGTAAGTGAAATATATTCGAATCCAGATTTTCTGATTTTGCTACATCATTACCGAAGAATGATGAAAATAATGTCATTAATATTGATCGTGTAGGGATTCCATCATTACTTTTTTACATCATTCCAGAGGATCTTGCTCTTTCGATATCTTTTAATTTCTTAAATAAATTTAGATTCAATTTTTTTCCCCATTATATGTTGAAGAATCGAGCTGTAAGCATTATTGTAATTTTTAAAAAGTTTTCTAAAGTAATTAAGAAACATTTTTATCAACTTGAAAGACATCTACAAAAAAACTACGTAACATTTCATTTCTGTTGGAATGATCGTGTAGTGTTAAAAAATAATGATCAAGTAATGACATAAATACTGACATTATTAGTAATGACATTATTACTGACCATGTAATGGCTGCTATTGGTTTTGCCTACTTATTTAAGATAGTGGTGATTTATTTAATAAGTATCAGGAAACAACCTTATTCCCTTGCTCTTTCTTGTAAAAAATTCTAAATGGAATTTATGAATAAAATATTTTTTAAATGTGGGCTTCCTTTTCAAATACATAATGTTTGCTGCCAGCGACAAATCCAAACTGGTTCATAAAGCTACTATCTCGATCAACTGGTTCTTGATTAGAGTGCTTACGATACTCTGTTTGATATACTATTTTCAATAAGGTGAACGAAGCAACAAACAAAATCGAAATCGAAGAAGTCCAACTAGGAAAGTTTAAACCACTTTATGAATTATAATGGAACAATCCACGTATACCTATTAAAAAATTACCAATAATATAATTTTGAACAGTTAAATTCTTTCTACATCGTACACACATTTTTTTTCTACTTTGCTTCAAACAAAAAGTATTTTAATCGGCGATTTTATTATAAACGCTTCCAATTTAAACAAACTATAAATTTTAACAAAAAAAGAAAAATATTTTTAAAATATTACAGATAAAAACAATTTAGGTAATAAATAAATTTGTTAAAATTCCTCGTTGATTGATACGCAAATCTTCTATTCAATATTCTGCGTAAATAATTCTGATCGATACGCAAAATATATCTGGACGGATTGCTGGTACATTATAATTTATCGATTGGTTTCTGTCGTATATATACGAACGATTTGTTTTTGCCAAAAAAACACGATAACACAAAAAAGCCTTTGAACAATCATAATCGCTCACAAAAAACAATCCAAATCTAAATATATTATTATATCTACATAATATTGGAATATTTATAAAAAAACTGTTAACAAATATTTATAAATAAGACGATTACATAAAATAATATCAACAATATAGTTACCTTTTCCGGATCAACGCCCTTACTCTTGGTTTCCAAACGAATAGTAAAAATATTAATGGGCCTTGCAGTAAATTACACGTATCGGTTACATAGAATATCCAACTGCTTGTGTCAAACCACCATGACAATACTTCCATTGACCACGTCACTCCCATTATGATGAACAAACGTAAATACAATCCAAATCTGAAATTAGAACATGTGTAACACTATATAGTATGTGTTTAGGCAAAATCAAATAGAAAGAATACTCCTATATATGGTATACCATTCGACAATTTTTGGACATACTCGCATTCGAAATTTAAAATGTAATCCGATATATCGATGATCCTTTATTAGCACCAGAGTAATTAACGTAATTAAAATGAAATTGGAATGTTTATATAATCGTATAGGCTTACGTACCAATTCTTAAATTAAGCAAGCACACGAATGTGTGTAACACTATATATAGCGAAATTATATTATGATGTCGAGCAATTATATTTGCCATGAGTTAATGGTGTTAACGCGTGTACGACATAATTGTACACAATTCTTTGTATATAGCTTGGTGACATACAATATAATGTAGATCTATAACATTAATAAACCTTCAGACTTAGTTCCCCTGTTTCATTAGGCCTTAAGATCTTGACCAACCGATATTTTGTGGCAGAATCGAAACCATTGTGTCAATATCGTTGAGGTGTTCGACACATATAGTGAACGTTTTTCTATGATTGAATTCCCATCTAATACAGTTCGCACAAAGATGTCCATTGAGGAACCGTCGAGGAATGTACAAAGTTTATGTAGAGTAAAAATCACCCGTAAAAGTGAGTAAAGATAATATATCTTGACAATTAGGTTTTTTTGTTATGCAGCTGATATCTGTATGATTACATTAAGTGGGAAGAAAATGAAAGAAATTCTCAATTTAAAATTAGAGTCTTAAACCAAATAACTGATCCCTGGTTTTCGATAGTTAGACTCAATGGAATACATTAGTGATAACCACTTGATTCAGGAAGTGATGAGATTCAAGTTGCTTGGATGTCTCATTACTCTTTATTTTCATCATGATATTTGGAATTAAACGCAAGTTTCTGATAGAACAGAATAATTGTTGGTCGGTATAAAAATTAATCCTAAAATGTTAGATTTGAAAGGACGTTGAACTCACAGATTGATATACCACATATTTCACCACAATCGTGGTTGAAGGAACCGTTTTCAACATGAAAAATCTGTATGTCTATTATCGTGCAATGAAGTGGATTTGATAAACCAATTTGGTTTATATACAATTTTCTCCGAATACACTGTTAAACATAAACAAATTCAATCAAGTATTCATTCGCATCATCAGTAGAAGTAAATGCAAAGCAACCAATGTGCCTGTTCAGACCTATATTTACTGCAACAGTATCATTACACACTTTTCGCGTTCTCACATAAAATATTGAACGTTGCCAATGGCAATTTATCTATGTGTGAGTGAAATTATTTTCATTTCATTGTCATGTTTTGAGAAGGAACGTAGTCAACAGGAAAATAAAAGATTTTTGACACAATAAAATTATTATTGAAAATTTATTTTACCCTGACTGGATAATTGATTGACAATGAGAAGCGATTTAATCTATATCGCATAAATTTTAGCAAAATACAATTTGAGGGTAAAGATATGTACTAAAACTTAAAAAACGTTTAAAAGCACGGAAAACCATAAAATAATAGCGACAATTCATATGATAATTTTTTGAGGGTTACTCCGTCAACGGTCAAATTTCAAATGATTAGTAAAAAAACAAAAAAAAATTTGACCCAACAATTTTTTTTATTGCTTTTTAATTGCTTTTTCAGCGTATTGGTGTGTACAACCAGAGCCATCTTTATTAGAGCCGTAATAATATGACGTATTTTTTGTTGAGCTTTTTTTAGAGGAGGTACATTTTTCATTTTCCCATAAGAATCAATGTAAAAATCACATTTTTCGAAATAATTTTTATCAATAAAAAATTATATATTTGATTTCTGTTTTTACAGTGTTAAGTACATAAAATGTTGAAGTTAATCATATCTGAAAATCAGTTACCTAAATATCTTAATAATTTAATAAAACATAAATTAAAATTCATAATGAATTTACAATATTGAATGCACAGTAAAATATGTATATGTGTATGTGATGTTGATTTTAAAGTTAAAGAAGATTTCAATAAGAGCAGTTCATTTTTTTAATCTAACCGCACACGTTTACTTTTATTTTGCAGCAAAATGTCCGTAGCTGTATTGAAATATATTTAGACATAAGAAATTATGTTTTTGCACATAAATAAAATTTAATAACTACAATAAACAATAATTTTAATTAAATAATAAAAAAATGATTTTGCGCCTTTAGTGTTACCTACTAAAAACGAAACTAAAAAATAAAAAAAAAAATTTTATGTCGATCTAAAAGAAAAAAAGGGTGGTCCATACGAACAGCACATTTTATTTTTATCTGACTGCAATATTTTCTTTTAATTTCGAATCAAAATAACCGTAACTTCTTTGAAATACATTTATATTCTAGAAATTATAAAAATAAAACATAATTATTGTTAAAAAAATAATTTTAATTATAAAATAATAAATTGATGGAATGTTTATAGGTGTACCCTATACTATAAAAAATAAAACAGAAACATGACATGGCGGAAAAGCTTTACAAGAGACATCTGACATTCATAATAAAATTAATTTATTTGTTTCACATATCATAATAATTATTAATTATAATTATTATATTCAATATAGATAAAAGTAAATCTATTTAAATTTAATTTATTCAGGGTAAAATGTTAAGTTTTAGTACTTTCGTTTTAGTACTTACGATCTTTCAATAGATGTCAGCTGGGCGTTATTTTATTTATCCAAAAAGTCGTTAGATTTAAAAAAAATTTCTAATGGATTTGGTTATACCAATTCAAGTTAACAAGTTAACGGTTAAATTTTATATGTAAGTATATATACATACATATATACATACATACATACTCGTATATATCTTTATAAAATCAAATTTTCCTCCAACTCGAAAAAAATGCTAACCTTAAAATTCTTACATATATAAGTTTCTTGACAAAACACACAATTTTATCAGCAAATACTCGATTTCATACGGATTTTAGAATATGTTAAAGTATTTTATCCTGTAAAATGTAATAACATTTATGATAAAATTTGATACAATATAATTCTACTGTACGATTCTAGTTTTAATTCCTATAGAATTATAGTGGGATTCTAGTAGTTTGACCGTTTTTAGATAAACGTTTAAGTAAATGAGTGTATATTTTAAATCTAAATTAAATTTATTTATTTATTTTACATTAGTTTGGATTAATTTCGAAATTTTGAATTTTGATAATCAAAAAGTTTTTTGTCAAAAACAAAGTAGCTTTTTAGTAGTAGTTTTAATTTTTCCAGAGATGACTCTGTTGTCATTGATCGTACTCGATCGATATTTCATATTGCTCATGCGTATAAATGAGAATCTTTTTTTTTCATATGATACGAGTATGTATGTATTTGTGCGTATACATATTAAAAGTTCTAATGCGATATTTGAATTTAATGATTTATTTATTTAATTATTTATATTATATTCAATTGATTTTATTCAAAAATATTTAAATGATATATTATATAAATAGTTTTTATATGATTTCAACATTAAAATGTTTATTTTGTCATACTTTTCATTGAAATATTTCATTTTAAAAAAATGTTTACTTTCCATATATTTTGTATGAGAATTTACGTTTTTTCCTCTATTCAACCTCCTCTAATTAAAGCTCAGTTTTTAATATTTAGGCTCTGTTATTTAGTCGGTTCTGGTACAACTCGTTCCGCAGTAAAAATGTTTGAGGAAAAAGCGCAACAAAAATATCCCCACTCCAAAATTTAGTTTATAGGCAAAAACAGTGCAAAGAGGTAAGAGACGAGGAAAGGCAACAGCGTAAGCGCGACTCGTGTGAATTGACTCAATCTCTTCGTTTGTTAAATTTTTGTTTATTTGATGTCAAAATCCAACAGCAGCCATTACCAATCAATTATTTATTAGTGTTTTGTTTACAAAATACGAGGATACAATACGATAAATGGAAAAGGTGGTACCTGGTGCCGGATTCGAATCTTTATAAAATGCAATTGGAACGTTCGGAAATGTGCATGAATACATGGCCTGACATTTTATATTATAATGAGCAGATGGAGTACATAACTCTGATCTGGTAAATTGTTTAATTCATAGATTTAATTAACAATAAAATTCGTAGAACTCACACTAATCAGAGTGGTGTTAGCTATGAAGTAAAGCACAATTTCTTTGACCGCAAACATCATGGCAGAACTAAAAAATACACTTTTTCAGTCGGTTCCGGTATTTTATAGATAAGCTAACCCAAATTTTTCTTTTATAACTTACAAATTGGTTTACTTTTGCACAGAACAAACGTGCGTGATTTCAAAGGTCGATATTAGAATTGTATATTCAGCGAGATTCACTAAAGATTTGTATATGTATGAAATAAAAATGGTGACTTGTCTAAATTGCACTAAAGGATCTCCCAGATTTGTATTTCGATGCATCGGGTTAGGAAGCAGTTTTAGAAACGTTTCTTGAGTATCAAATTCTAGTTTAAATAGAAAATCCTTGTGAGTACCTTGCGTCTATATTGTAAGCCTCATGCAAAAAATGTCGGTTAAATTGGGCATCTCTACTAACCACCAGGTTTTTTGTTCAGACTGGTTGCGGTTACTTTGCAATTTATTTGTCAGTTTATGAGTAAAATTGAGTTAATTATCGTGACGTTTAAAAAGTCAACAATTTAAACGAACGAATAGTTTGAATAATTATAGACACAGCTAGCTAGTGCCATCTATGAACTGGTAAGAATTATTCGGCAATTTAGCTTAGTGTTATATTTAGTCATAATTTTTCGAGCCACACAGCATTAGTATACAATTCGTAGTGCACTTTGGTATATGATCTATGTGTGGTTGAGCCGAGGTACCAAAATGGAATGATTGATAATTCATCCCATTGAGTGGTAAATTGCTGTATAACATTGTGAAATTAGTACACCCGGATTAAATTCGGTTACTTCATTTTCGAAACTTTTTCAAAAAATATTTTAATGAAAACTTTCAAATTTTAAAGCTTTCGCTAGTTCCTCATAGATGCTAAACGAAACTTCAGTTTACGAATTTACTTTTCGTTGAAAATTACGTTTTACCAAAGATTATTAAATACTAAAAAGATAGTTCAATCAGAGTAACATTTTAAAATACAAAAATTATTATTCTGGGTTCCGCTACATAGTGATGGGTTCCCCTGTTCTATAGTAAAACAAAACAAAACAAAATCGTTCATATTGTAAATTTTTGCTTTGGTTGAGTCATCTTTATGTAAAATAATCTTTGGTTTTACTTTGTTATTTTAAATGCAATCAAAAAGCTTAGATCATAATTAAATAATTCCACGCTCGTGACATCTATTTAAATATTACATAAACTAAAACAAAAGTTAAGTTTGAAAATTATTTTGTTGGCAGTACAAATACTAATAGCATATATTCAGGGGAATTTCTTACAATTTTGGAAAACAAGACTAACGCCTTCAGGATGATCGTATTCAATGACGATCGTCAAAATGGAGAAAATAAAATAAATTTAGCTTACTTATCCTTCTCCGACTGCATTTTGGCATGTTTTCTACTATCACCCCGCGATAATGTTTTAGCCGACTGCTCCTGTACAACGCGTATATTATTCGCCGTCAAACCAAAAAATACCGTATTTAATGTAATAATAATTAATACAATAAAATACCAATAAATAAATTCGGATGTTTTATTTTCTGGAAATTAAAAAATCCAATTAATTATGTTATAAACAAATTGACTTCTATATATAGTAATAATTTATAGTTACTTCGTATCCAGCATGTTAGATCGGCAAATCCTGGTCGATAATCTAATGGAATCGATTCAATTTGATCGATAATCACACTAATAACAAGAATCATTAGTGGTACCCCAAATGCATACAACGAATAATAAAGGAAACGTTTGGCGTGATGATCACCAGGTTTCCTAAAATAAGAAATAAATATTTAGATACTCGATGACAACGATAATGGTGGTATGTATATTAGATGATGTGTATATGAACAATATATTCTAACGAAAATAGCAACAAAATATTATGTTTTCCATATTCGAATTATAAATAGACTTTTATTCATAAAATTTAAAACTAAAAATAAAAATTTGAATAAACATTTTACCAATATGTACATAGCTATGAAGATAGGCGCGATCAAAATCTATTAAATATTTACAAAAATATAAAACAATTGGTTATATATACATTACCCTATCGTCCACCATATATCGAAACTAATAACATTTAACCAAAAGAACGCGGCCAACAGGGATCCATGTATAGTAAACGCTGTAAATAATAAATTATTATATAAAATTTTAACCAATTTAATGATTGAGTTTCGATAATCACCCATTGTGTTGCACAACACCGACTCCATTAATCGAGTACCGTTTAGTTGGACGACTGTCAAACCTATATATCCGATCGTAAGGCCACCAATATAGCACATTAAACTTTTGCCATGAAGTGTTGCACGCAATTCCTTAATCCAGGCATACACCAATAATGTTGCTAACAAAAATGGAACCGAAATGATCATACCTGCAAAATAATGTATAAAATTTAAATTTTTAATTGATTCGATAAATGTCGTCAGGTTCAATTTAATTTCCTTATTATGTTCATCGTTATAGTAATTAAACGTTGATTGAAATGTCGTATGCATACACACACGCACGCTGTTATACATACATAAATATATTTGGTTTCTGATATGAAGCAATATCGATTATAATGAAACCAACATCGAATCAATTTTAATTAATCGAGCTATTTACCAATATATGTATGTATGCATATGTGTATCTACACATATTGTTATATAACCGCGATGTCGATATAATTTATTTCGTCGATAAAAATTATAGTTATGATTAATTACATATTTACACTGAAAAAAATTGATTTGTGATATTTACTAACTTTGCTTAGTAAAATTTTATTTGCGAATAGCACAAATCATTTTTAAAGTTTGTATGTGCAGTTTAAAAATTTGCTGTGTGATAATTACAATTGATTTATGATTATTAAAAACTAAGATTAGTAATATTCAAACTAACCTCTATTGTAATATTTACAATGTGATTAGTAATAATAACAAAATAATGTAAATTTTGAGAGTATATATATTTTGAGAGTAGTTTATATTCTCTCAAATTTTACTTTGTTTTGTAATTATTACTAATTACATTGTAACAATCACAATGAAGTTTTGTTCGAAAATTATTTATCTTAAGTTCTAATAATCAGAAATCCATTGTAATTATCACACAGAAAAGTTGTAAACAGCATGTGCAAATTTTAAAAATGATTTGTGCTATTCTAAAATAAAATTTCACAACAGCTGATTATTTATAAGGGAAGGCTGAAGGCCAAATCATTTTGATATCTTAAAAAAAATCGTTTTATATTTTTAGGAAATGTTATGGAAATATCCAAGAAAATGTACATCTTACATTTTTTTTAAGTTTAAACAATTTAGATAACAACCATACTAGAAGAAGTCGCCGGTTGTACTTTAAGGGTTAAGAGAGTTTCTCATCACGCAGCGGTTTCGATTCCTACCGTTGACCAAAAAATAAACATGAAATCGGATGACATAATAACACGTTTGTGTGTAAAACTATCCGTTGGAATGATCACCTACAATGCGCACCAATACGTTAAAATGTCTCGTAAGGTCTCAGTTGAGACGCGATAAGGGGAGTTAAGCCATAGATTGTTACTAAAAAAATAATGCCATTATAAAATGGAAATATTCATTTGGGAATTGAAAAAAGTTATAGCGATCACTATACATATTTATTGCAATCATTCCATTAAAATTCTTATTTTTAATTATTGACATGCTCTGCGTTTCCTGATTTCTGCATTTTATATACAAATCAGAATAACCAATTTTCGTCATTTCGTCAAGAATAGTTTTACTCTTAGTCTCATGTCGTCACATTTTTTGCGCAAGTCATCAAATAGGATGTTGAATAATAAATATCGTTCCATATCGGTACAAACATTACTAATTCGGTTTATTCCACAATAATGTAAAGTTTACTGTTTACTTACTAAATGTATTCAAAGGATTGGTAAAATACAAAAAGCTTTGTGTTAATTACTAAGCATTTGTAGTTTCTCTCCCACCATTCGAGAAATATTTTGCCAAACCAAACAAATTCGAAATTCATGTTCCATAATCTCATTATACTCGTGAATTTATTGTAGATGCATCGAGATGTAGATATAACATTCAAAAAGTGATAAATTAAAAAGTTGAAGTTTTATTACTATTTCAGGTAAGTTGGTGTTGGCAATCAATTTAAATAAAGTGTTAATTTTAATGAGTGATGTGCACTTAATAAATAAATCTGCAACAATAAGGCAAAATGAAAAATAATCGAGTGACGCTAATTTTATATACATAACTCCGTACACATTTTTATATATAGTGTTTTTGTCGATTTTAGAACTATGTAAAGGTGAATAATTGACAAAATTAATACAGAAAATTGTATCCCTTAACGATTTTCATGAAAACTCTGAGTTGTCTATTTTCCTTATTATCACAGAATAAATTTTTGATTTTTAGAAGACGCCGTGGCGGCCATTCCAACAACAAAGTAAACCAATTATAATATTAGTAAGTAAATTCGTATATTACTAAGCAGTAGTAAAATGGTTGCGTGCATTGTAAAGGTAAACTGACCACATTTATTATTGAAATGTACTTATATGTAATTAAATTTTTATCCTTAATTTACGTTATTTTTATATTATTCGAATAAAATTTCTCTAGATACGCTTTATGAATACTGATTGGCCGAACAAAAGTACTTTTATAAAGAATTTTAAGTTCCAGAGATGCTAGTTTCAGCAAAGGAAAACCACGTCCAACAGAAAGAATGATATATGAAATTCCATGAAGAATCAGGTAAAACAAGTATTTTTTTCTTGATAAATACTAGATATTTTCTTTAAATATATTGATTGATCTACAACAGGTGGAAAGGTCGCTCTGAACAAAAGGTATCCAGATCTGTTTATAATTTCATATATGCACCACTTGCTGCATTAACGTTTTGCAGTATTATATATACAGTGTTGACAACAATACTACCACAAATTCAGGTAAATATTCTTTATTAATGTTATATGCCAAAAATTAAGGCATGTGGATGAATTTATTATCAACAAAATATTTCTTTTTCTCAGGTCCGTTCAATGTATAGCTGTTACCGTGTTTCATCCTTAACGATGCTCAAACAAAGCTGGCCAGTCTGGGTAGTAAATGAAAGTACCAGAAATTAAAATCTGTTAACATCATTTTATTAGAAACAATAGATATATTTTTATACATTTATTTCAATAATTTGGAGTATCCTTATTTGAAATAACCGATGATTTGGTGTACCTAAGTTCTAATTATTTTAATAAAATTTAATTTTACCGGAATTTGAATGAATGTCTTATTTTAAGTTTTTCCTTGTTGTAATACATATGTAATGGTGCAAAATATGTAATGGTGATATTTATATATATATATATATATATATATATATATATATATATATATATATATATATATATATATATATATATATATATATATTTATATATATATATATATATATATATATATATATATATATATATATATATATATATATATATATATATATATATATATATATATGTGTGTGTGTGTGTCTGTATAAACCGCGCTCTGCAAATAATGCATATGCTTTGTGGAAACGATTAAAAGCTGAGTAATATTACATAATATCTGGCGAATATTACTTTGCCTAGTAAAATTTAAACTTCAATTGTTCTACTTTTGCTTTGCTAATTTTAACAATATTTAGTAAATTATTGTTAAATGCGATAAACAACCATTGTAAAATTTACCAAAGCTGTGTAGATATTACTAATCAATTTTATTAAAATCAATTTTGAGGTCAATTATTGATTAGTAAAATTTCCTAATTAAACTGCGATACTTAGTAATTAATTTTTAATATTCATCTTGCTATTTGTAAAAGTGGTTTACTGTTATACCAGAATTTAGCAAATCGCATAGTAAAAATTACTATGCTAAAGTGAATACCGCAATCCAAAAAAAATTATAAAAAAAATTGAATCACCAAGCATTAGTTATATTTAATCAATCAACTTTACGTTATTTGAAAAGCGCTTAGTTGGCTGAAAAACTACTAAATTTTTATCAGTATTTACTATGCTTTTTGTTAAAGAACGCAAATCTTTTCTTTCAGTGTATGTTATGGTGTTTGGATGTGCTGGCTGATAAGTGTTATAATTATCTGCGATAAATCCAAATCCAAACAAAACTTTCGGTCTCAATTTACTGCACGTCAATATGTCAGTGTTGGCACTCTAAAATAAATTGATTTTAATTTATGGTTTGTGCGAAATAGTCAAGTGGCTCGAATTATGTATATTATGGTATTGATTAGACGTGATACTGAAATGACACCATGCTGCATTCAAATTTGGAAGACTATTAGTAATTATATTTTATTGTTGTGTGCGTCCTTGTGTGTTAACGACCTATTAAGATTCGTGCTATAGGTACTTACAGTAGCAAGAGTAGTGATACGAAATTGAAAACCGTTATGCCTTTGATATGCCAAAATACTTATCAGACGAAACTGGAGACTTGAAACTATAAGGAGCAGAATCAATACAGACATGAGTTTGAAGAAGTTGAATATTGTTGCATTTAATTGAGATTGTGCAGAGGATAACATTGATAATAGTACAATTAAAGACTGGATTCGACACTGTTAATTCTTGTAATAATTATGTATCGCTATATGGCTGTGCGAGAACAAGATATCTGCGAATCTATTTCAACAGAAAGTTCATTTTATACTCTATTATATTTGAAAACGCTTGTGTCGCGATTATATGAAGAGCGCTTAAAAGGTTAAGTAATGAGTAAAAATTACAACCAAACAAGAAATTCCATTCAAAAAAACAATGATCCGGCACGCCAGAATAGAAATTAACAAATTGGAAAACTTTCGAATCAAATATGTTTAATTCGCTAGAACAGTTGCAACATAACTCAAAACAATATAGGAACGCAATGTAGCTAATAGCCAGTACCTCATGAGATGCAGTTGTGATTCATCTTTTCAATAAACTTTAAAAGAATAACTCTAAATAACTTTAAAAGAAAATAACTTTAAAAGAAATAAGTTTAAAAGAATAATGGAATAATGGTGGGCATTATTTTCATCAACGACACGTACTACTACAGCTCAGCATCACACACGTATTCTGGAAATCTGTCTGTTTGTCTGTTTCTATATCTTTGCAATCAGTTTGGTGCTTATCATCTGATTAGATGATGCAAATGGTGTGCATCGCTTATACCAAGATCATGATTTTAAAAAGAATTACAAGATTTCTACAAAAATATATGAGAAAAATGCTACCAGTAGACTACCAGCATCTATAATTTGAGAATGTTGGTTGAGCTTAAGATAAGGCTGACGACAACATCAATCAACACATCAAGAAAGCAATATATGTTTTCTTATTTTTGTAATGCATATAGCAATGGATGTGGTCTACGAAATTCCCACATTTGGTAGACCACATCCAATAGGGTTCTTCTTAGATATAGGTATGCTCTTTAGATATACATTTAAGAGATTGATTAACAAAAACAAAGTATTAATCTCAGAAAACTGTTCAGGTGGAAAATTCATTGCTCATCTTGAAACAAATTACGACAACAATATACTGTGTACAGTGATAGCTGGAAAATGTGTGATAACTTTATAAGGAACACTTCTCATGTTGTTCTTATTTTGTTCTTTGATCTTGCAATGCTGTGATTGTTTTGAGAATTGTGTTAACATAAGATTGTCATCATTATAGGCTCTCTTTATCAAATAACTTCTATTTCAGGGGCATCTATTTCATACTGCAAGGCTTCTATTTATGTGACCTAGCGATTATTTTCTTCTTTATCGAGTTAGTAAATTGAGTAGATAAGCTCTTGGTGGAATCTAAAATATTGAAATTATTAGTTGGTATCACTCGATTTTATGGTTTTACATTATCTGGCTTTACTTAATCTATAATATTTCGTAATAATGAAATCGGCTTCTGAAGAATTAATAAGAAGTTAGGATACCTTAATCATTATATCGCTTTAGCGATATAATGATTAAGGTATCCTAACTAGGTAATATCTGATATATGATTAAGGTATCTGGTAATATATGATTAAGGTATCCTAAGATCTATTTTGTCATTGTAGTGAAGTGTAAAGATAACATTCTCTATTGATCCTCAGTATTTCTTAAAGGTATGATCTAGTATAATTCTGGGGGTGTCCAGAAACATAATTTAAATTATTCAGGCATCCGAATAACTTCAATTCTAAAGTGGCCGAATCAAACAGAAAGTCCTGCAATTTACTGTCAGTAATGTTTAAATCAAAGCAAAGAGAATTTAATTACAAAACATTGATCTGTTATTATATTTGACAGTAGAAATTATATTACTCGATGGACTAGTTTAACACTTTGCTGGATAAAAATCACGAGAAAACTATTATATTCGTTTAAAAAAAACCATAAAATGGTAATTATGAAAATTATGCCATAAAATATACAACACACGAGTAATTTGTATGGTTTACAAAACAATAAAAGTTTCAACAAAATACAAAGTTAATCCTTGTTTGTTTCTATCTATTCAATCTGTTGTGTACAACAAGCAACTCCAACTCGTTAGCAGTTTAGGTTTAATGTCCTGATTTACGCGATAAATCGAGAACTTATACTGCTATCATTATCTAACAAGATGTTTTTCCTTTTATCTCCAATTTAGGAGAATAGGGCGTCTACTATAGGTTTTCAGCAAACCTCAAGTTCACTTCGACTAGCACCATTCTCTTCCAGATCATTGCTGGCTTTCTGAATGTCCGTTGTTCTTGTAGATTCCATTTCAATGATATTCGTATTATGTCATTTGAAGGATTTTCTTAGTGTCTCGCCGGATCCATCGGAACCTGCTTTGGACATACTAAATAACCTTGATAGTCACAGAAAAACATGTTATAGCACAGGTGATAGTTTTGTCGGATGTCAACGAAATGGTAGTTAATTTTCTTGCCAGATTGGTTCAATAACTGCTAAGTAATGCATTACAAAATCAATTATCAATATTTCTGGTTAAGTGTAGTTTTGTAATATACAGAACTGACCTACACTAGCCCAAACTTCAGTTTTGAAGTCAATTTTGTTGTTATAGATTTTTTTAACAGCAATCAGAACACAAAAAAAATCACGTTTCTCGTCTAATTCGTCCAAAATTCATAATGTTCCTTAGTTCACGAATATCTCGTTTAAAATTTTGGTCGATCCATGCACCAATATTATTATCCAAACAATATTATCAAAACAAAACTTAATTGAATTCTTTACGACCAAATCTGGGGTTTAATAGATAGAAGAGTTCATGAGTCGTGATCCGAATAGTTTAAATCGTTTTTATGATGGTACGGGTCGTCGAAATAAAACAAACAAAATAAATGTACTTAACAGTATACTTAAAAATTCTTAAAACGGTTTATGTCTGTCACTATGATTTAATATGTAATGTTTGAGTGTATCGACAGCAATAATAAAATAAACATGAGAAATTGTATGTTATGCTTTACATTACTCTCAATTGGAAAATTAAGAAAATAAAATAAAAAAATTTCCTGTGATAAAAATCTTGAAGCAGACAACGAGAACATACCAACTTACTTCTAGTTACGCATCATTTGAACTCAAAAATATCTGATATAAAAACTTTCTATATTAGCTAATTCGATTTAATGATCATTAAAATGCGTAATTTTTATTTGTTTATAATTAGCATAATTCACTATATAATACTTGTAATAAGTGTTAATTCTCTGAAGCAAATAAGAATAATGTGTTCTGACCACGTACGCGCGTAATCGGCATAAAAGCTACTTTCTTTGAACTTTCAATATGGATACTTCAGATTATATAAGCTAAATAAATAATTTGTGCAAACAACATGACTTCACAATTTGTTCACCATAAGTTGATCAATTGTTTGTTGTTTTAAATTATGTCTTTCTGTATAAGACATACTTAAGTATGACTTAATTACCAGAATATATACAATTCGATTAGTATTTGCACGCTTCACTCTGTTTACGGTTTGCAATTAATACATAACTCAAGTTTTGAAATAATGATTCACTAATTAATTAGTGACATTAACAACGATGTTGCCGATGTTTAGGAAACTTCTAATATTCGGGACGCTTTCGTTTTTTGTACTGTGATCGGAAGTAAATGATCGATCTAGTAGGTATTAACTGCAAATATATATTTTTTGGTTTTATTTGAGTATTCAAAGACTACTTCGATGGAAAAACTTTTTGAGTATTATTAACCGATTTTTTTGCATAGAAATGTACACGATCGGTCCAATTTTTAAGCACATTATCGATTGTGTGCAGCTGTATTTCACCAATGGCTTCACGAATATTGTCCTTTAAAGCGTCAATTGTCTCTGGCTTGTCGGCGTAATACTTATCTTTGAGGGCACCCCACAAATAATAGTCCAACGGTGTCAAATCGCAGCTCCGAGTTGACCAAACGACATCAGCTCTGCGGCTGATAATGGCTATCTTCAAAAACAGGGCGCAAAACATCGAGTGTAGCTTCAGCTGTGTGGCACGTAGCGCCGTTCTGTTGAAACCAAATGTTGCCAATATCCTCCTCTTCAATTTTTGTGAACAAAAATTCGTTCAACATGGCCCGATAACGATCGTCATTGACTGTAACGGCCACTCCTTTCTCATTTTCGAAGAAAAATGGCCCAATTATGCATCTGGACCAAAATCCGCACCAAACAGTGACTCGTTTTGGGTGTACCGGCTTTTCAATGCATGCGTGCGGGTTTTCCGTGCCCCAAATGCGACAATTTTGCTTGTTTACATACCCGCCAAGATCAAAATGAGCTTCATCCGAAAAGATGATTTTTTTGGCAAAATCGGCATCTTCTGTAAGTCGATCGCAGGTCCACTCAGCGAAGCGAAAACGCATTGGATGGTCAGTTGGCCTCAATTCCTGAACCAATTGGACTTTGTATGGCGTCATACCAAGGTCTTTATGCAAAATTCGTCTCAATGATGTCTCCGAAATTTTCAATTGTTGAGAACGGCGGTGAATTGATGTTGATGGCGCATCACTCACACTTTCTGCCACAGTATCAATATTCTCGGGTGTACGCACTGTTTTGGGCTTTCACGCTTTGGTTTATCGATGAGGATGCCAGTTTCTTTCACTTTTTTCACAAGATAACGAACATACCTTCTTCCAAAATCCGTACGCAATTTTCGCACACATTCTGCAACATTACCATGATGTCGCAATATTTCTCAGCGTTGTTCAAGCGTATACACAACCATATTCGTTCAGCGGAAGGATTAAACTAATTATCTGTCAAATCAGACATGAGCTAAGTGTTACCAATTTACCATTCACGAAATAAGCAATAGTTGAAAAAAAAAACTTTAGATGGCGGACCCTTTATATAGAATGAATATAACCAAATTTTGTTATTGTTTTTCCATACAAAATCTTTTGTTTCAAGCGTTATCAGTATGAGCGAGAGGTGTATATAAAAATCCAGTGTGGTGGGTCCTTCTTTTATCGAGACACCAAAACAATGTTTTGTCAATTTGGTGATTGTTACAGACAAGTTAGTGTTTAAGTGATTATAAAAATTTTAAAAACGAATAAATAAAAAAGTATTAAGTTAAATTTAATTAGACAATTTATAAACTTTATAAAGTAGTAGTTTTAATATTAATATTATATTTGGCCCTATTAGTAATAATTTAATGTATTGCGAAAAATGATGGGTATAATTACTATTTTCACGACCTTAGGAAAGAGGAAGTGTTTTTGAATCGCCATCATAGTAGGTACAGAAGGGAGCGTAATGGTCTGGAGTTCAATATCTTATTATGGCACAATCGATTCGGTGTTTCAAAGTCCAAAAATGACCGGAAACAGTTACAAGACGTTACTGGTTATCTGTTTCCCCTAAAATCCATGACCTTTTGACACCACTCTCATGGATTTTCCAACAAGATAACGAGCCAATACACATACAACTCGCGTTGTAAAGTCGCACATCAAAAGCCAAAAATTTCAGCTATTGCCGTGGCCACCATATTCACCGGACTAAAACATAATAAAAAATGTTTGGGGCTGGCTGGAAATGTTTAGGGATTAAAGCGGCCTGGGCAAAAATGTCACCTTATTATTTGAAGTCATTGTATAACTCACTTAAGGATCGTATTTTTGAAGTTATTCGGCATAATGGAAGTTTCATTAAATATTAGAAATTATATTTTAGTATAGTATTTAAAAAAAATAAAAAATATTGGTAAGAAAGAAATCACACAAAATGATACTATTTCATGTAATTTTTCAAGTGGCGGTAATCAAATGAACTGAAATAAAGTCATGAATTTGTGACTATGATTTTTGCTATTGTATTCATTCTATATAATATAATATACTTCTATGATTTTGTATTGCTATTTAACGGCTAGTACTCAAATCGATTTCGCATGAAATTTCCATACGATTTTACCAAGAAAAATACTTAGTTCATCAGCGAAAGAACTATATTTATCTCAATGCATCAAAGATGGCGCGCATAAACTCTACAAATTTGATTCTCGCGTTAATAATGATCATAACCATTTTTACACGTTAAATTTTGACATTTACGTTTCTGATGTATTCAAAATAGATGTGTTATAAAGCTCAGTGAATATATTCTCTGTGAATAAATTGTATTTTTGTAGGTTGTTGTTATATGTCAAACACCAAAATTCTCTAATACAATTAATTTCTATTTCACGTGAAAGTAAATAAATTTTTCGAAACCGCAGTAAAATTTCATTTCACTTTGATCAGAGTACTAGGCTTTAGGCTTTATAATTTCACGATAATTATGAATTCACACAAACCAAACTTAAATTTGACTTAATATTATTTTGAATCTGGTAACTTTCAACACAAATGAGACAAATGTTTTAAGATAGGTATTCTCTATCATCATAATTCTTGCAAATCAAACAGGAATATGCCTTATCAAGGATGAACAACATGAGGAATACTAAAGTCAATAGCTTCCAATAGCTTCGATTAAACGTGTACACTCTTAAATTGGACATAAAAGAAATAAGTTTAGTTGGTAAGTGGCAGAACCTCAACTAAAAATTTACAATAAAATTTCTAGACCTTTGGGTGTTTTTTTTAGAGGTTCACAACTTTGTTTGTTTGATAACCCATTTAACAGCTGATAGTTCGCACTGGGGTTGTGTTTTTCCATTTTATGGAAGATTTTACGAAAGGCTTTGGCTTAAAAGCTTTCAAAATTCAATTAGCCAATCGGACGTCGTATGTGCCGTCAATTCGGCGAATGAGCGTACAAATTGATATTGATGTTGAATTCCCAAACAAAAATGTTGCATTTTGAGTGAGGATAAATCACAAGCTATTTAATAATCCACAAGCGAAACACCATTACATCGACAGAAAATTACTGTTTGATACGCTTTATAGGTTGACAGAGCCATTAGTGCATATGCTTCAAAACCGATGTTGGTGAGAATGTTACTGTCAATACCTATTTTCAAAATACTTTGTAGAAGCAGAATCAAATATGTAAATTTAATTGCAATATTTAACCATCTCTCGACTTTAGTGGAAACGATGAACCGCCACTGGCGCAAATCATTAAGTGAGGCAATAAATTATATCTAAGTGTATTATATAAGATATGAAAATTGGCGCGTTTCAAAAATATCCGAATACCAATACTCTTATATTATACACACACTTGTATGTACTCAAACATTTACAGTAAATATGTACTAACAGCCAATATATCATATGTATTATGGATAATCAAATAATTGATTTAATGCTAAAATCGTGATATTAAGTTTAATATTTTGGTTAGCCAAACACGAAATTCTATTTTATCCAAGTGTCTATATAGTATATGAAACATGGAACATGGTTGTAATGATGACGGTTTAGTTTTTGTTCAATCATTTACAGAAATTAATTAATTCTTGGTAGCATTAAATAGCATTTTTAAAATATTTTGTATGTTACTGCCTATATCTACAGGAGTAATATAATTGGCCATGTCATTGAGATTTATGATAAAAAGCACTTTGCAAATAGGTATACTCGTATGTATGTAAACACGACACAAATATTCCCTAGAAATATCTCACACCGTTGTTTTAATATCTACGATTTTATCAGACTATAATATAGTGAAAATATTATAATTATTGTATTGTATCTAGGTATATAGCATTATGTATTTGAAATTTCGAATTAAGTTAACTCAGTCTCCAACCGAGTAATTATACTATCATTATCGTGACATAATGAGATAATACATGAATAAATATTAAAATATTTCAGCTTGGCTTTCAATACCAAGGGTGTATTATAATATTTTGTGAAAATATATTATTGACAAAATGTTTATTGCAATCGATCCGGAAAATACTCGCTGCCAATTTGTTTTATTCGTTTAGTCCACGACTGTATATAGTTGTACTATACTAATAATTCAGTTGGGTGAGGCACACACACGCTCCAACTGATAACATAACCATGATTGCAATGTTTACCAACACGAATATTTGAAGTAGGCCACGGCAGTCTCACCACAATCTATTCGATTTATTACTATAGGTTAATAATGATCTAGTCATAATAAAAGCAAACTCTTTGACAGAATTAAAGGTGTACCTATCTCCATTAGAGATTGTAATTTCTGGTTATAAAACAATACCAATGTATTGGTTGGAGATTGCATGGTAATGTTGGTAAGTTGACATAATAAAATGATAAGTCTACTCAAATCGGAAATATTCAAGTCGAGAGTAGTGATACTGGCACAGTAAATGAATATATACTATTTGGCAACATAAAGTCTGAAATTTTTTGATTTGAAATTGATCCTGATACTTGATGTTTTGAAAAAAAATTTCGGAAACTGTGAGGTGATGACGAAGGTGAAACACTATTTAATATTAATTTTTTCCACCTTTTTTCCACGAACAACATCAAGTCTTGGGTATCAGACTGTCGTTTGGAACAATTTCTTTTGGAACAATTGCTTTTTACAAAACGGAAAAACTTTTATATAAGAACGTCGCCACTGATCATTATTCGGGACGTTATGAACTCAAATATTTTTTCCCATATTCTCTGTTAATTGCATAACATTATAAAACCCCCAAAAAATTACAAAAACAAACAGCTACACAATGTAATTTACACTTTATTTTACATGTAAAAAACATGTAATGTACTTAGGGTTATTTACGTTATGTGATTTACACTGTTTTTACATAATTTACATAAAAAATGTAAAAAGTTGTTTTCACATGTAAAATCCTAACTGTGAACAGCGCCACACACGATACCACTAGGTAACTCATGAGCCGTTCCTAAAAATCGGACTACTTAATTACATTCTGGTCGTGGTAGAGCAATATAATTTTTAACCATTTGGCGCTACTGAATGATTTGTAAAAATAAACATATGTGCCTTGACATTTGTACTATCAAGTATTGAACAAATCTAGTTGCCTCGTAATGATTCAACCTTGATTTGATGAAAAACAATGCAATGTGGGTTAGTTATGATTTGAACAAAATTTTTTTCTTGATTATACAGCTGAAATTGTATTGGTCATCAGTTCTCATAATCAACAGCACGACAGTTTTGCATTACAAATTACACATAACATTGAAACCAAAATGTGTTTATCAGAAGTTTATAAATTTCATAAAACAATTGAAAATCACAGATTCATACATTTGATCAAACACATAATAATAAGATATAGCAGAAATATTTGTCTATTATTAGTTGGTATTAATGCTCGATGTGCTAGTTTCACAATTAAAAAAGAAAATGAAGTAAGAATCAGTGCGACGTAATGACGTCACTTCTAAAGCGGGCTCAGGTCCTACATAAGTGAAAGCTGCCCGGTTTAGACGTGACTTTACTATCCCTTTAAAGAGATATCGACTATCACTTTGGTGATCTGGACCAGAAGAGATGAAACAACCTGATCATTTGTGGACTATTCACAATCGTCTTTGCGTCTTTCTTCAGTAAAGAGTCTAGCCCTTTTTGAATTATGATAGACACACTTTGAGGATCTTACTGGTCATCCTCACTGGGGTGTTTCCTGAATAATCACATGTTTCCAATGAAAATTAGGAACATCGCAACTGCAAGCAGTGCAAGGGAGGAAAAGAAGAAACTTTTGCGCACTTCTTGTGCTCCTGTTCTTCATACTCTCTCCATAGAATGTACTGTTTTCGATCACAATTCCTATTTGAGGATCAACTGACGATCTTGAGGATACCAAATATCTTGAACTTAATTAAAAGAACAAAAAGATTCGGGACTGAGAGCGTACTTCTGGTAAGGGATATTACAATGGGTCAATTTATTCTGTGTGACTCAAAAAAAACGAATCAGTGGTAATAAGCACTGCAATAAGAAGAAAGGAAATATAAGGTAAACAACTAAATTTCCGAATTTCACACATAGATGGTGCTAGCGCCACATGTAGTTGATATTTCTGTCAGTTATTAACGATAACTAGTTGTAATACCAGTACTAATACCGCAACGCAAAACAATGTATTTTCTAAGAACGAAAATTTCTAGTTTGATGCCAACAAACCCGGAAGTTTTGCTTTTTTTGAAAGATTGGTTCAGAAGTGGCGATTGGGAAATGCTCCGCGTACTTTAGTTGCTTAAACTAAACAGTTCATCAATCTGAACCATGCATTTCTCGTAAAACGGTCAGAATAGGACACGAGACACAAACGAGTGATATTGCAGCACAAAACCATCAAAACGATGAAGAAGAAACTATAATATCGCCCAGGTGGCGCAGTGGTTAAAGCTGCGGCAGTTGGAGCGGGAGGTACCGGGTTCGAATCCCGATAGGGACAGAATGGTAAAGGGATTTTTCACCATACGATTACGATCGGTGGTGTAAATGAACACATAACCCCCTGTTGGAGTGCAGAGTTCATGGGCCGACCCATCTTCCATGTCAGTACTATAGGCTGGCATGGAGCTATGCAGTGTGCAGATGGTTCTACGTAAATCAGACCCATAGTCGTACATCCTCGATTTGGCTGTAATGGCGTAAGGTAAGGACGTAAATAAGCGAACTGCGACAGAGTTGGAAGTGCCTCGAGCCCCG
Organism: Tipula lateralis; assembly: GCA_963932295.1. NCBI lineage: Eukaryota > Metazoa > Arthropoda > Insecta > Diptera > Tipulidae > Tipula > Tipula lateralis. The sequence goes on from OZ010738.1 coordinate 53,433,794, forward strand.
AAAAAGATTATAGAGATAAAAAAAAAACATAATAGCTGTCGTTCTTCACCTTAAGAAAATATTCACATCTCATAACAAACTAATAATTTACTGTTACTAGAGCAAATGAGAAATGATTTGTTTTTATCAAGTTTATGCACGAAAAAGTGTTAAGAAGATAACAAAACAAAGCACTTAAACGTGTTCTGAAGAATAATTTTTAAAATAATATTGACCATCAACGCGATTATAATGGTTTAAATTCCTGAAAATGTAAAAGACCACTTATTAGATCTTGGGAGTAAGAAGAAATCTCGAAGCATTCGACAAAAATGTACTTACCGTATAGTATCAGAACCGACTAAATGATGGCTCTGATAGTATACCTGATTACCATTAAAGTATTTTGAAGAAACGGAATACTGTTCTACTGTCTTTATGGATAAATTTCACATAGTTCTGATAAACTACCTTCTTAAATGATTTAAATTCGTGAAACAGATGACACATCCAAAACTGACATTAGTCCAGGGGTTTGTTATGAAAACATCCGATATCGAATTTTTTTCCGATATTGAAAAATCAGATCCGTCGCGGATTATCCTATTATGAAATGGTTTGGTCGATTGAAAGCATGAAGCTAGCAATAATGTATTTTGTTACTTGAAGTTGGTAAATTTTATTTTGTTGTGTTTTAATTGACTAATGACTTGTCAAATGAAATCAATTAAAGAAATCTTCCTATTTAAACTGTGGAGCATTCATAACATACAAATTCGATAATACAAAATAAAATTCTAGTCTATAGTAACTAGCAGTCGGATTTTGACATTTGATTTTCGAAAAAATCCGGTCTCGTTTTGTCTTTTTAGTTTTATAATAGCGAATTTTACGATATCGGATTTTCATAATAGTTAGTTCGCTTTCAGATCCGATATCGAATTTTTCATAGTACCCCTCCTGATATTCCACTGCGACAACATCAACATAACGCTTATTCCAAATTTGATCATTTCGTCAAGGTCATCTTTAATTTAGTTTACGTCACAAACATAAAACCATACAGTCTATTAATTCTGTAATCACCTATAGACGTCATCACGTAGAATTCTATCGACCATATATAGAAGACATTAGTTTTTTTAATTGCATTGTATGCGTGTATTTGTGATAATAAATTAAAGAAATAAGTATTAGCATTGGTTACGATAAGATTAGAGGTACAGAATAAGCCATTAGCAGGTTTTTATCTAGAAGACTTTCGAATTTTGTGGATTATCGTGTACGAAACCGCAACCAAAACGTGTCAAATTGTAAATACATATATTAACAAATTAATTATCAATATTCTATATATAAATAAATAAATATTAAAACCCAGACCACATTCGGCCATATTCAAGCGATGATAAATTATAAATACGCACCAATAAATAGATGCGTGTTTGGATAAAACTAAATAAATAAATAGTGATAGTAAAAATAAACAAATTATTTACCAACTTGATAACCTGCCGAAATGTTAGATTGTGACACCTCATCGCATATGAAGGCACGCAATATATTCTTCATTGTAGAATTGTGATATACGTAAGCGATACAGTAACCATCTCGATCGTGATACTTCATACTCTCGCTGTGATTTTGATATAATCGTCCATCCTATAAAGATGAAAACAAAAAATAATCGTTAAGCTCGTTAAAGAATAACAACCGAAATCAAGTGTGAAAAAAATGTGTTATTTGCAATAATATATATTATTATTGCAAAATAATTTTTTAATTGTTTTTTCTTGTTATTTTATATATAAGACAAACACACGCACACAAGACCCAAAGGAAGAAACGCTCTTCTATACACATAAACTTAAATAATTGTTCAAACAAAACAATTTTTTTTTGTTTACATACAACAATTTTGGAACAACGATCGTTCAAATGGATTACATCCATATGATATTCGTTGTTTTCGATTTGATTGGATAAACACATTTTTTTGTTTTAATTATTATCGATATTTAGAGTGGTGCTTGCTTGATCTATTTATAGATTAAGATGCTATGTTTTAATTTATTTTGATATGCGGTTAAGATTTAATAGCAAATTCTTTCGAGTTTATAGATTTAGTTATGCGGTGTTACATGTTGTGTATAGTACGCTGATCGTCAAAAAATGCCGGACACTAAAAATGTTTGCAGCAAAATATTTATGTTTACGGTAACTATTCGCATTACTCGAGTTATGGATGTGCGAAATAATATAATATGCGCTAGAAAATTTACAAAAAGCGGTTTACAATCAATCTGGGAAATCACATCAAGATCCTTGGGATATTGTGCACCAGGAGTACTGATGTATCATTTCCCATTCTGAATTTGTGAAACAATTAAATGTGTAAAAAATTTTTCGACTATATACATACTGAATGTCACAATCATTACAATAATTAAGATTAGAATTATTAACAGATTAATTCTGTTAAATATCACCTTAACTTGATCAAGGTTGTCGTGGGTTGCGGTAACCATGGTGGAGAGATTGGTAGGCTTGATATGTGCATGCCACTGGCTTTGTATTCCGTATGAAGTGCCGACTTGGACCTTGCTAATCTGGACCGAATGATCCCTCAGATGAGTTCAAAAAGAGTAATCTAGCATACTGAGAACCTATCATACCAACGTCTTAAGTGTATTTCTAGCACTCTAGTGATAGTTTTGATTGATATATTAACTTTGGCTACAATTTGTTTTGTAATCGATGTAAACTGGGTATCCGAATGTGTACGTGTGTGTTTTGCTTTAAACTGTAACTTAAAATTTCATTAACAAAAAAAATAGTTTTTAGTGTAGTAAATTATGCTATGAATGAATTTGCGAATGGTTATTAATGTCAAAACTGCATATGGGATTATACTACTTATTACGTATAGGTGGCACTTTTTGTTTCTGTCTCCGTCTGTCTGGTTTTAACTTTGCAGTATTTTGGGAGGCTCACGGCAGTCCCAACTGTTTAGTACTTCGCTTATGGCTATATACCTACTAACGTAGAACCATTTGGACATGGTATAGATCCAAGCCAGTCTTTAGAACTGACACGGAATTCTGCACTCTAACAGGAAATCATAGATGGATTCACAGTATCGATCGTATCAGATGGGAAAAATACCTTTTGCATCCTGCTCTTACAGGATTTTAACCCGGTACCCATCAGCTGTCGCACCTGTAATCACTGTACTATTTGGTCGGTCAAAAAATATCTATATTTTAAAGTCATTAAACTAAATTTTTTTTATCTTTTTTTACGTTTATTTTCATAAATTATGAATAAAATATTTTATTACGTGTAATTACATGCCCATAACATTAGTGAGTGGCCATGAAATGGGACTTTTAGATATCGATTACATTGTGCATATATCGCTCTTCGTATTTCCATCATACTCTTTCACGTCCATTCTGGAAGAAGCTCTGGTCTTGTAGTAGCCTTCCTGGACTATAATCCATGTTTATTTATTCTTCACCGATTGACACCAATATGCCTATGCCAATCAACCAGCGGCAATTCTAGCTATTTGGATACGATCTCGTGTACGATCTGATTCAACCCTTCGCTTATATTGACCAGTTTCACTGTATCGTTCAATAACATGTTGAACTGTACTTTGAGAAAAATTTAGGACAGCAATATAATCCACGCTACGGCCGTCGTAAAAATCACTATTGACTACACGCTCGATCTAATCAAATCTAACTAATATAACATAATATAGAAAAATGCCTGAAACTGGTATCGGGTCTACTATACCGAATTCTATTTCAAACCTACCAGTACTTGGTATGTTTTCAGCAATTCGGTACAATTAGTTCAATATCCTTGTTCATGTATGACTAGACCTCTTTCTCTCGGATACTGACTTTCTTATTGCTTTTATTATTATTATATTTGCTATTAATAATAACTAACCACTGTTAACGTAAACAGTTTAAACGTTTTAAAACAATTGATCGTTGCACATTTGTTTATAAACGTAACAATCAAAATTTGAAGTTTTTTTTATTTACTACACTTGGTTGCTGTGATTGGATTTAAAACCAATAAATTAGTTTTAGGTTATATACTAATGACAGTTTTTTAAACAGTACGTAATGGCTTTCATATAATCAGATACGCATATGAAGAAATTCAAGTGTACGGCAATTTTTGAATAGCAGTGTAGTCGACACGAAATAATGCTTTAACAATTTAACAATCGTCTGGATTTTTGGCAAGATCCGTTTGAACTTGGAGAACCTCTCGTTGATTCCATTATGATATTTTTAGCTCCTTCGCTCTGAGTCGTTTAACTCAACGTGGCATCGACTTTTTGTTGAAAATCATGCCCATATGACTAAGTCGCCTTTTAAAATAAACTTCATTCCACCTGCCAATTGATTTAAAAAAATCATATTGAGATACAATAAGTTTCATTGGCCTTAAATTACCTCTGCAGTTAATTTTTCATAGCGTGCTATTCCCAGTTATTGCAGTTATTTCCAACTGGGTGTGATGGTTTTTATCCGGGTAAGACGTGGTTCTAGCCCTGTGGTTGGGGGCAAACATGTTTCGTAAATATTTCGAACGAAACATGAGATCCATAGAATCCAGAGCTCATCGTAGGATCCAGAGCTTGTCGTAGGAGGCGACTAAATCTGGTTGGATCGCTGGGCTGACGACCCGCATCCGTAAAAACCAATTACAGTTAAAAATGTCAACAAAACCAAAAAAATCGGATACCGCCTAAATAACAATGACCACCCGCTTAAGTACCCGGATACGAGAATGAGGATCAGCACGTGGAACGTGCAGTCACTAAGAAAACCTGGCGCGTTGAACGGCCTTATCACATGTATGAAGGAGTATCGGCTGGAACTCGTAGCGCTCCAAGAAACTCGATGGCCTAAAAGTGGAGTCCATGTGTCCCAAGGCTATACGTTGCTACACAGTGGAGATGACCTCGGAAATCTTGGAGTTGGCTTTCTCATTGGGCCGCAGGTAAAAAAGGCTGTCTTGGACTTCCAGGCAGTCGATAATCGAATGTGTAAGCTTCGCTTGCACATGAAATTAACCAACCTGTCAATTGTTTGTGTACATGCGCCCACTGATGTGAGCCAACCCCAAGATAAAGACTCATTTTACAATAATTTGGATAATCTGATGGGCTCTATACCTGAGCACGATATCAGATTGGTGATTGGTGACTTTAATGCTAGAGCTGGCAGAAATTAGACCGACTTATGTAATAACATAGGTCCGTACTCCCGACACGAAACTGCGACCGAAAATGGGGAAAGAATGATGTACTTTGCGATCGCTCATGATCTCAAAGTAGCAAGTACATTCTTTCCTCATAAAAACATCCATTTGGAAACATGGACACATCCACGTAAAACATCCCGAAGCCAAATTGACCATGTGTTGATTTCAAAAGACCGAGCTCGGGTTGTTCAAGATGTGAGATCGTATCGGTCGTCAACAAAACTCGTAGGCAGTGACCATTTTATGGTTGCTGCAAAGCTGCGATGTAAATTTTCGTACAAGTCAAGGAAGACAGGAGAATATAAAACGCGATTCTCCTGTGAAGGTCTGATAAATGAAGAAACGCAACGAAAATACCAAGATCTTGTCAGCAATAGCATCTTACGATCCAATTACCAATCTGATGATGTGAACAGTGTCTGGGAAGTATTGAAAACCTCGGTTGTCGATGCCGCCCAGCACACTCTCGGTATAGTGAAAACTAAGCCCAAAAATGATTGGTTTGATGAGGAGTGTCGTCTTGCTGTTGAGCAACGCAATATAGCCCACAATGAAGCGCAGACTCGGTTTACAATTGCAAGGAAAACAAGGCAGTTCTTGCTAGGAGGACAGCTAAACGCATTTGTAGACAGAAGAAGCGCGAATGGTGGAAGGCCAAGGTCTTAAGAGTACAACAACTCAGCAATGAGCACAATTCGCGTGGTTTCTTTAAAGGAATCACCGAATTGCACCATACCTTAAGATCTCGGTCAACTGCCATTCGGGACCAGGATGGAAACCTCTGTGTTAACGTCGATGCGGTACTCGATACATGGCGTGAACATTTTTCTGATCTACTTAATGTTCCACATGTATCACAAGCTGTATTTGAATACCCTGAAATACAGACCGCGGAGATGTTCATTGAGGATCCATCCTATGAGGAATTCACAATGGCCATGCAGAGATTAAAGAAAAATCGTTCACCAGGGGTTGATTGCATTAATTCAGAGCTCTTGATATTCGGAGGGCTAACTTTGTGGAACTGTCTTTTCGACCTTATTCGATTGGTATGGCGAAATGAAGTTATGCCTAACGAATGGAAAGTGGCCGCGTTATGCCCAATATTCAAAAAGGGTGATCGCATGAAATGCGAGAATTATCGCGGTATAGCTCTCCTTTGCACAGCATATAAGTTACTGTCATACATTATATTGGGAAGAATTACTCCTCTGGCGGAGGAAATTGTCGGTGACTACCAAGGAGGATTCCGTCCAAATCGGTCAGTCACTGATCAAGTTTTTTCGCTACGGATGATTCTTTCCAAGTACTACGAAACATCTCGCGATGTACACCAGGTATTCCTAGATTTCAAGCAAGCCTATGACTCGATCAATCGAGAGAGGCTATGGTATGCGCTTGAATATTTAGGAATACAACAAAAATATGTACATCTGTGTAAAATGACAGTAACGCAGTCACAATGCTGTGTCAAAGTTGAGAACAGGCTATCGAGAATTTTTGCAATTACTTCTGGTGTTCGACAAGGAGATACGCTGTCCCCGATACTTTTTAATCTCATGTTGGAATACATCCTTCGTAAAAGTGCAACACCTCAGGACAATATCTTATTCCGACAATCCAATCAACTTCTTGCGTATGCAGATGATATCTGTGTGATTGGATTAAATGGCAACGGAGTGAAAGAGATACTTGATCCACTGGAACAGTGGTCAGCTTCCGTTGGTCTCAAAATCAATGAGTCCAAAACCAAATATCTGATCTCTGGTTTTCGAGACCAAGACGCAAGTGATTTCAGTAGTGGAAACCACACGTTTGAAGGAGTGATGAGATTCAAGTACCTTGGATCTCTCATTACTCACGATAATAGTGTGGGAGAGGATATCAAGGTTCGCCTTGCCGCTGGCAATCGGGCTTTGTATCATCTACGTCCACTGCAGAAATCAAAATATCTTGCAAATACGGATAAGCTGAAGCTGTACAGAGTGTTGATCAGACCCGTTGTCATGTATGGATGTGAGAGTTGGACCTTAACGGATGAGTACGAAAGATGGCTTCTAACATTCGAGAGAAGAATCATGCGTGTGATATATGGCCCAAAACGCGACGTCGATGGCACATACCGTGTTCTATTCAATCACGAGATCAGGAATTTAATGCAAATTCCTGATATCGTGCATGAAATCAAAGGACAGCGAATACGCTGGCTCGGTCACGTTCTGCGTGCTGATCCGAAACGAATGATACAGCGATCTTTGAAGGGAAAACCGCCTTTCGGTAGGCGAAGAGGTCGCTGTCGGCGACGATGGCTCCACGGCGTAGAGAGCGATCTGGCATCTTCCAACTGCTTACAACAGTATGAAGAGCTGGCTCGTGATCGAAACTGTTGGAGCCAGATTGTTGACACGGTACGGGCCAATAATGGCCTGTAAAAACCGAAAAAAAAAAAAGACGTGGTTCACACAGGATAATGAAATGTACCAATCATTGACCTCCAAGGTCATACACTTAAACAAACAAATCTCGTTTATTTTCAATAGAACCTCGTTAAGTCACTGGTTTACGCAGATAAACCACCAATAATTGACGCTTTAGAGTTAAACATTGTTCGTGTTATTTGTGATATATGGTTACTTCTGGATATGGAGAATGCACTTCATTTAGAACAACCCCGTTTGGTATGTATCCGATATTATTTTCATGTGTTAATTATCTGTTTTGAAGTGATCATATTCCATGGATAGTAAATCTTTCAAATAATTAAATTAAATTAAATTGATTAGATTCATATCTGACAGTGCCCAGCTCGAAGATTATCTCCGGCATGCCACAACACAACAACAATTTATTTTCGATGACGCAAAATTGTCTTTACGCGATATCATTTTACAATTAGAAAACGTCATAAACAAATTATATACAATAGAATAAAAGTTCTGATTTAGTTTTTCAAAAAACTCCTGAGATTTATCACTAATAAATAATAATCCTTTGTGTTAAACAAATATTCTTCTACTTCTATATAGCTGTACCTGACTAAGATGCTAAAGATGTTTGGTATACATTGGTAATTTGTGGCACAATGACTCTTTCACACTAACTTTCAGTATATGACTAGTTTATTTAGTCTATGCAGTTTCAATACACATGGGGCAGATTAACTTTATGAGCGTATGTCGTTTTCCCGGTGCTCACGAGGTAACCGTTATGATGTGTGATAACAGTCGGATCGTCTAGCACTTTCCATCAATTTGATGATAACAGTCTAGTACTTTCCACCATTTTCTATAAGCGCCAAATTGGCAACCGAATCTGTTTGAGAATACTTGTTCTACTGATTTAAACATAGCCCTTATTAAAGTCTTAAGTTATCTTATGCCATATCATCATTAAAACAGTATGCAAAAATGTTAGGAGCAAAGTAAAGCTGAGTCTAAAGACTGACCATATATTGGTCAGACTATACACACTCAGTTTTGCTTTGCTCCTAAGGCATTTACAGATTTTCTCGGCACATAATCAGGAAAGATTGGAAATACCTTTGTTCTTCCATAAAATCGAACAGTTTCAGAACTATTACCAAGCGAGTCTATGTAGAGCAAAAGCAGATAAAAACCGTTGACCTACCATAATATTAAGACATTAGGAATAATTTTCTTTAATAATATAGATTCACAAATACTTCAGTTGCATACACATGTATTAAGCGTATCGAAATCTTTCAAAATGTTTCTAAAAGCCAAGTGATATACGGAATTTTAAAAGATTCGTAAAATTACCATCATTTGACAAATTAGAAAGAAAAGCAAAGCTACAACTTCCACGTGGGCTTTTTCAAAACTTGTATGTCCCCTAAACCATTAATTCTATAGACCGGGTCCTGTTTACCCGCCCATGTCATAAGAAATTTATGTTCGCGTTCAAAATACTAAAACAGGAAACACAATAGGATTTACTTGCGAAATTGTGTTACAGTTCATAAATTAAAGACTATTTGATCGGATGCCTCATACTGCAATTCATCACAAGGTCATGGAAGTGTCATGACATACCAGAGTAACTGAAAACGATAAGTGCATGGTTTCACTTCTAACTTAAATTCCCATTTAAGCTAAATATATTAGTTTAATAGAATATTGGATGAAGGATATAAGTCTATGATTACGCAACAAAAAATATAGTATAACTCACCTCTAATACAATCCACGATTCATCATCATACTTTTCTGGTGCTAAAAAAAATCCTCCGCATGGCTGCCCATATACCGTAGCTATTTGATTATCATCAAACATATTATATGTGACCACATCACCATTGTCATTATATACACCCAATTCGAAATTATCAAAACCCCGTTCATATTGACACCGATCGCTTACATTATACTCGTGCAAGTACATTTGCGGCTCGCAACACAATCGAATACATTTCTTAAACAAACAGACACATCCACGAGTATGTTTCGGAACCGAAATTCTTTCGAATCGCGATTTATATGCATATTTATATTCATGATAATGTTGTTCCGGATACGTTACATTATTAAAGGTTATACTATTGTCGGCATTTTTCACACCGCCCGTAATATTGATCGTTTCAAAATAATTACAAGGGAACGAATATTTTTCACGTTCGTAATAATTTAATTGGTCCGCACATGAAACTAAATTGACTATCGCGCTTATTATTAATGGCGTTATGAGTAACGATCTTGTCCATGAGTCATATTTTCGTTTTGGCCCCATTGTGTATTTGAGGGAGGAGGCTAATAGTTTGTTTGTTTTGGAAATTATAAATGTTTTCTGAAAAGAAAGAAAATTGAAAATCGGTTAAAAACAATAGAATATCACAGAGTTACCATAAATCAATAAACAAATTTTGTTTAAAATTAAATAGTTAGTTAGTTGCCACTATATTGAGCTCAATTTATTTTTATTTCAATTGTTTATTTAAATAAAATGGCTTAAGTGTAATGCGGTTACTTATAATAACACTTAACACATTCCTTATCAACAATATGTTATATATATAAATATATGTTATATATATAAATATATATATATATATATATATATATATATATATATATATATATATATATATATATATATATATATATATATATTATATATATATATATATATATATATATATATATATATATATATATGTATATATATATATATATATATATATATATATATATATATATATATATATATATATATATATATATATATATATATATATGTACTTCTTTGAGCTTGTGTGAGTACGTGATATGTACTTATAAATGTGGTTATATATGTGGTTAAAATACAAAACCGCTCGATATGATAACATAAATAATTGATAACAAACTTTATGTGATTTTATTTTTTCGTTATTTACTTTCCAATCTAAAAACTAAAAAATAATTTAATTTGTTTAAGAATTAAAAATATTGATGACATTCTCAACATTTTCTTGGGAATTTCGCCTAAGTGAGATTTATCACATGTCTACATCATATAGTATGTATATATGAGACATATTATTGGATTACTCATCGTACAACATAAAGCCCACATGTTTGTTGATTTTTTAGATACAAATTTTGGCAGTTCTTTCCAGACAATTAATTATGATCATATAAGTGCTTATGATTTATAGTTCAACTACCAACAACAATTTGTAGATCAAGAGCGTCTATCCAGTCTAATCACCTAACTAGTAAGATTCTGTTCAACAAACATTGAATGAACCATACTCTATAAAGAATTTGATTTATGCCATTCTCCATATATGTGTATACAAGTGCATGTCAGAATATTCAGAAAAGTAATCATTTCAGCTGTGGCACTACTGACCTAACTAAATCAAACTACTATGTACTCGTGAACAAAACGTGACTCACGAGTAGAAAACCAAATATTCCAAGCGTATACATCTAGAAACAAAACTTAAGTGATAACTATTAATAAAAATGTCATTCCAGATGTTTCAAATGGTCAAGGTTTTAATAAATACTATCAGGTAGTAAAGTATTAGGTATGCCAAGTAAATGTCGGAGTTGTAACAAGTGTTTAGCAAAGAAAGAAATCTTTAAGATTAGTATATAAAGTTATTTCGAGCATCAGATCTAATTACATGCTGACTTATGTACTATTCTTTCGCCTTGGGGGCTTGATCGACTCAAAGTATCAGTTAATATTTCTACTTGGCAGTAATGGTTTTCAAAAAGGCCAAAATTCTTGTACACATATATCTTAAAAAATACTTTGTTTCAACGAAGTTGTTACCCATTGTGCTAAAAATTATTATTGGGTCAGAAGTTAAAATTGAACACGTATGTATTCGATTATATGCACAATTTATTTAGGGAGATATATACATATATTTCGATTTATGATTAACAATGGTCGCAGAGACATCTTAGTGCTGTACATGAAGTAAGCTACATGTACAACAGTAAAACGTCTCTGCGACCATTGTTAACCATAAATCGAAACATCTGTATATCGATATCTCCCTGTCCATCTAGACTCATATTGTGCTTAATGAAATTTCAACCATCTGACATTTAGAATTTTGTGCAGTGCTTATTAAAAAATTATACCGCAAACCCCGATTCTGTCAATGGCAAACCTTATACAGCCTTAGGCCTATTTCGTCCTCCAGTTGGGTGGCATCAATATAAAAACTTTTGGTGAACAAATATTGGCGAGTAATTGAGTATACCAATGCCCTGTGACTTGACGCAAGCAAGATGCATGAGCCATATGTTTGAAATAGTATATACAAACATTAAATGGCAATGATACAAATGTACTATAATTCTCTGAACTTTACGAATAACTAACCAAACAATACATACAAACAAACGTATAACAAACGTCCCACTAATTCTCTAAATGGAAAACAATTCGATTAATTCGTTCGTCATATAGATAAGATTCTACTAATTTTCTTGCTGTCGTCATATCCACGTCATAACACTGTGATAACATTTTCAAAGGTATAAAACATTTTTAGGTATAAAATATTTTTCAAATGTCAACATGTCAATATGCCGTTATAGAATAATGCAATAGTTATAAACTACGACTTTTTGAAATAATTCATTTGCTCTGAATTCCTTTGTAGAAACTGAAATATTCCAATTATACTTAACATTGCAATTAGTATTATGAGGTAACGTATGATATTTTTACGTGTATGTTGTTCAAACCTGAATTGAACTCTATTTTTCATTTAATTTTTGTCACTGTATGTAAAAGTCTAAAATTGGAACAAGTAAGAAAATGTCACAATCTACTACTGAACTATTATATAGATGCAGAACTGTATGATAGTCAAGTTTCATTGTATATGTTCTAAGATTCATAACCTCTACATACGATTTAGTTGTACAGTTCGAAAATTATCGAAATTTGAACGAAAATAAAGTTGGAGTACAATTGAGTTTATAGCTTGACCAGAAGGATCTTGTATGATACAATTTAAATTTTTACCCATAGTTCGAGATTCCGGCGACAGGAATCATAACTAAAAATTAAAAAAATGAATTCAACTAAAGATCAAAATAGAGTTTTCAGTCCAGAGTATCACCGTCGAACGTATCACCGGAATTCGTCGTCTATATTCACATATGTATGCAGAGAATTCTTGAACAAAATTTTAGCAAAGCGTGCAGCAAAAGATGGATTTCCATCACACAGTTCTTTCTATCCATCACACAGTCTGAAGGTACCAAAGGATTTGTTTCTAATCGAAATTATATAATGCTGAAAAGTGTTACCTCTGTCCAAAGACATGTTATTGATTTCCTTGAAGAAAAAAGAAACAAGAGATCAAGTTTATTAAAAACCAATATTAAATTTACCATTACGGTCGATGAGTGGACAGACATTAATACGAGGAGACTCTTAAATTTAGTTTATAACCCTTGAAAATCTTGTTAAAAAAAACCCTTTAAAAAGAATATGGAACTGAACTGAATAAGGTTGTAGTTGCTGGTGGTGCTAACGTTTTGACGAAAAGTAAGTCAGCTCTTCTACAAATTATTTAAGACGACAACATTGCAAATGATGATAGGAAAGAGACGTTGACGTATAGTAGATGAACATATATACAACGATGGGGATTTGATATTGAAAGAAATATCGGAACATTATACTTTTTTTCTTACTTCAAACATCAAGCCAGTGTTAGATAAGATGTAACAACAAATAAGATTTTTTAAGAAATTAGTTGTTCGAAGCGATATTTTGTCACAGAATGAAGTGTAACAAGGAGGAAAAGCCGTAAACTAATATTGGACAGCAAAATCCGGTGGCATACACTCATTTTTGCAGCTAATCGAGTTTGAAACTGTTTTATCTCAACAGTAAATCAACATTAAAAATTGATGACGAGGAAACTCACGGTTCTAAAGGAAGCTACTTTAATATTGGAAATTTTAATGGTTACAGTTGAAGAACTTAGTAAAGAAAATTCCAATCGTATATCTGCGAAGGTGGAACCCTTATAGTAAGCTATGGCTTAATGGCCGTAAGACTAATTGCTTAACAATCAATAAATATACAAAATTCAGATCAAATCGAGAACCACTAGCTACTTTGATGTCATGGACCGCGATTGTGAAAAAACAGCATGGGTAAAAGAAGTCCCTTAGCTCATTTACATATGCTAAGTTCACCAAATTTACAGACTCAATCAAAAAACAAAACAGTAGAAGATAGACTAAGAACACAGTGACGTTCAAAACTATTGCGGCTCAAAAAGCTCAAACTACATTAACATCGCATTAAATTTATATTAAAAATGTGTTTGATCTTCATTATCATAAAACATTATTTAGTCATAGATATACATTTATAATGATAATTATCGCTTTCCAGTCGACAAACCTCTAGTACACCGCTATTATAAAGGTTTATGTCTTTGCTGTGGTCGATTGGAAATATGGATGAGTAAAACATAACCGATATAAGTAAAACATAACCAATATTATATTGTGAATAGTCTGTCAAAACTTTTTTGTGAGTCAAAACTGTCGATACAAATCAAATAAAATAATTTTTATTTTTGACTCAAGAAACAAACATACGAATAATTTTTGAACGAAAAAGCTACAATTAGCCACGTAGTGGTAAAATTATGAAAAATAGCATGAGCTGAGTTTGAGCTTTTCAACGCCAATGTGTTTGAGCGCTACATGTTCAGGTTGATTCGTCGTATATATAAAATACTTTGTGCAGAATTATAGTAAAAAGAGTAAACCAAAACATTTAAAATTTCAGATACCTTGCCTTTTTATATGTCATACTCGGTTTAAGTGTTTGTTTACTCTATGTTTGTAATTTCTAACTTATTATTTCCTGATTTCATATGTCACTTAATATAAATAAAAAATGTATGAGTTTCCATTATTTGGTGATACGCTTCTAATCAAAACACATACATATAAATGATAATATTACACCGCGTGTAGGTAAACGCAATTTGTTCCCATTGCACTTTGAAGTGTGCAATGTTAAATAATGTCAATGTTCGTATATTAACTGTTTAGTCAGAATTGGTTTACACGTTAACTTAAGTATTAAGTGAGCTCATTCACTGTTATCATCGTATATGAACTGCTTATCAATTTAATTGGAACATTATGGTGCAACTTAATTTCAATTAATGCAACTCTGGTTAATTAAAGTTGATTAATAAATTTCATGTAAATTTTGTTATTTTCCGGTTCATATTTAAACAATTTACTTTTCAATATACAAATATTTTAACGTTAAAATTAATTATAGAACCAATATATAAACAATTAAATTGATAGAAAGTATAAGATGTAAAGACGTATTTTCTTAAGAATTTTAAATATAAAATTTGAGTTTTAAATTTACGTTATTTCAAATTTTAGTTATGGTACCCGACACCAGAAACGTTAAAGTCAATGCTAACTTAATTGACGGTTTGTCGTATTGCGTATTCATTCATTGGCAAAATATTGATTTATTATAGTTAACAATCAATTATATTCGGAAATTATCTTGTTTATCGTGTTTCTGCAATAATTTTTTTTATTCAGTTAATGAATTTTACGAGTTGCATATATGCATTTGATTATAGATAATTTATTCCTAGTAAGAACTAAATGTGTAATTAATTATACAATTATTAATTACGTTTGTATACTTGTTTAGTGAGACAGCTACTTAAGACACTTTATTAAACTTCTGAACGAAGGACTAATCGCAAATTTAAGCTGTTGCAATTGGAGCATATTGCAACCAGTTTCGAATAAGGTTGATGTACCTTCAATTAAAAACAAAATTGGACTAATAATAAAGATGGGTATTTTCAAAGCTGATAATACTATAATCTCTAGCCAAACAAAAAATGTAAACGTGATTGAGGA
The DNA here is from genome assembly GCA_963932295.1 of Tipula lateralis. NCBI lineage: Eukaryota > Metazoa > Arthropoda > Insecta > Diptera > Tipulidae > Tipula > Tipula lateralis. The sequence goes on from OZ010738.1 coordinate 53,449,471, forward strand.
GTGACAGTCCAGTGTGAACTGTAGTAAAATTAAAACGATGAATTAAGAAAAGTTTGAAATGTGCCACAATCACATCTTAATAAAAACTTTGGTGTAATTGAACCGATAATTTATTTCCTGTTAATATGTTTGATTTTACGTTTTACTGAGCGGTTATATAATTGTTTATTTGGGTGGAAAAAAAATATTGAAACCGATTTGATTATCTGATTCTTTATTGGTTTGTTTGTTTAAGGTTTGAATTTTAGTATATTTTTTTTTATATTATTTATTTTCAACCTTAATGAATTTATAGACATTTATATGCACGATGTTGATATAATGGTTGTAAAAAATTGATTTAGCTTTATATTTGGATAACTATATACACACACCAATAACACCTAATAACATCTTTTTTTAAAATGGGTACCCATGTAGATGAACCAGTCTCAATATCGACTAGATCACTTATTTATGAGAAATATCATTTATCAATGATTGTAATCTATTTCCGCTCCAACCACAGCTCTAAGAGCTATGGGTAAAACCACTTATTGATAGTGTAATCCAGCATAAACAACCATATGTGATGGTTTGTAGAGATCTAACAAGGACGAGATATACCATGGAAGTTTAATTTTTTCACTATGCGAATTATAAGGACACAAATGATAATTCTACTATAAGTATTGGTGGTATGAAACTATCCTTCATATCATTTGGTTTAAAATACGTACATCATCAACAGTACACTTTTGTTGTCCGTCACTTTACGGTTCCATCGTTGGATTTACTGTCAAAATAATCTTACCTATTCCAGAAAAATAAATTGATTATAAGCTTCCCAATATCTAACGTTATATACACACTTACTTTTGGTAGGAAAAAATAATGAAACGAGGAGAGAAACGGAATTCAATAAATTACGTTTGAGCACTTCCATCATTCATATATACCAGGTTACTTTTGAATTACATTTAAGCATTAAAGTTTTCTTTTTTTGTTTTTAATATATTTTATACCATGCAATCTATAGGTTCGATTTTCGTAGAATCTGCGCATTGCATAGCTCCATGTCAGCCTATAGTACTGACATGGAAAATGGGTGGGTCCATGAGTTCTGCACTCCAATAGGGGGTCATTGATGTGTTCATTAACACTACCGATCGTAATCAGATGGTTAAAAATCTCTTTTGCATCCTGCCCCTATCGGGATTCGAACCCTTTAGTGCTTACCTGAGCAGTAAGCATTAAAGTTCTTTAATACGTTTAATGCATTTAAGTATTAAAGTACTTAAAATTTCAGGACTCCATGGTGGATGTGCTTATCAATATGTATATGTTTATATCAATATACTGTTTGACAGATGAAAAAATTCAGCTGTCAAAAAAAAATTCAGCTGTCGGAACTAAACCACAACTATCCATCACTACTCAATTATTTTACTACTTGTAGTGTAAACCAAGTTTAAAAGCCGGTTCGAATTAATTCTAACTAATAAATTTATCTTAAGAGGCGCCAATACCCTACACAAGTTTACTATTCAAGTAGCCTTAATTATTCAAATCAATTTGTGTTGTAGCTATTCATAGCCCACAAGGTCATTGGCACCTAAATTAGGAAACAAACCTACTGATGGTTGATGAGTGAAGTAGATAGCGTGTAAACTCTTTTTCTTGCTCACCCCATCCTTTCCTATGACCCAATCTGTCCTTAGAACGATCTCAAGGACTACAACTACCGAACCCATGAGTTAATTGAATGCTTTCGGCCAAGATAAAATTTTGCTATTCCTAAGAAAGAATACGTTATGGTATTCTTTCTTAGGAATAGCAAAATTTTATCTTGGCCGAAAGCATTCAATTAACTCATGGGTTCGGTAAATGTATTGGGTTCGGTATTGCTCACCCCATCCTTTCCTATGACCCAATCTGTCCTTAGAACGATCTCAAGGACTACAACTACCGAACCCATGAGTTAATTGAATGCTTTCGGCCAAGATAAAATTTTGCTATTCCTAAGAAAGAATACGTTATGGTACCAACATTTTCTCTCTCTGGTTTGATGAACAGAATATCGCTTTCAAGAGAAGCTACTGCTTTCAACAAGACCAGAAAGTCGCACTTCACAAACTAGACTTTAAATGCAGATTTTTGTTCTCTACGTACTATACATCGTTGTGTCACCTTATCTCACTTAAATTCACTTGGTGAATTAGAGATAAAATGTTATTTGTGATAAATCAGAAGGACCTGGCAAATTCAATATGTTAATGTGAAAAACAAATAAGAATACAATTAATTCGAACGCTTAAAATTCTACTTATTATTTATAATTTAGTTCTTAAAATATATTTAGGAAAATACAAAAACGTTAAAAATTCGAAATAAAGTTAATACAATTCACAAAGTTCAAGTATTGATATGTGGAACCTAACTTATTAGTGGAATCTAGCTCGAAACGAATACTAGTTTGTGGAATCTAACTTGTTCAAACAAGTATCCTGACGATGTTACTTACTTTCTATCTGTTTCTAGCGAAAAATTCTATATTGAATGTAAAATCCTTTAGTAAGTAAATTTAATAAGTAAAGTTTCAAGTAAGTATCGGTTTCGAAAACCGCCTTGGTTAAAAATAGTTTAGGCTGTTTTCGAAACGAATACTTAATTGAAGAACCTAACTAATTCAAATAAGTATACGGGTGAGCTGACTTATTTTCTGTCTCTTTCTTGCAAAAAATCGAGTTGGATTGTAAATTTATGGATATACAATATTTTTCAATCTAGTCGTATTTGCGACTGTAGCCAATCAAAATTGGTTATCATATTTTTTGGCAATTGAATCTGTCAAGATAAAACTTCTGTCAAAAAACGTAAGTGAAATCAATTCGAATGGCTTTTGCTTGCTTATTTAAGATGGCGGCGAATAAGTAAATCAGTATATTATTGCTCGCGGTTGATGTAATCGCATATTTGAAATTTGCTGTTCGCGTTAAGTATAAAAAGTCTCTCACATATCAGATAACGAAGTGTATTGAATAATTTTAATGATTATTTATTTAATCATATATATCGATTTATTGAACAGTTAACGAAGATAAGTTGTACGATATCAGTTACATTATATTGAATGATGAGCGTATATAAAGGCTTGCGTTTGGTTTAGTTAGCACATCGATATTATTCGAATATTATTTCATAGTATAAAACTAACGATGCGTTGACATGATAATCGTAAAAAAAAGTTTTATTATAGCCAGACAGTATGAGGCAATATACGTCTAGCGTAGTTTACAACACTGACCAACCACCTCTTTGGTAAACAATTACGAAATGAAATAGAAAATATTGAAGTGTTGTGTAGTTTTATTTGCATTAAAGAAAACACATTACACACACAAAGAAACTATAGGAATCACAGATTTATCGTTACCGTCTAAGAAAATCAATATTGTATAATAAATATTTATAACGTGTAAAATTGACACAATTTCAACATGGATATATATGTACGTTATTTTATATAAAACGAATTGTTGATCACCATTATAATCTATATACATGTGTAAATAGTATATATGCACAATCAAAACTGTCAAAAACCTTTTCTAAAGGTATATATATTATATTAGATACAGACATGTAGGTAGATTATTTAAGTGTAAACAATCATTTCGAATAGTAAGTTTTAAGATTATTATGATTTTTTAAACTAGATTACGAATATCCGGTTTATTAATGAAACATGATAAGAAATTATAACCACATTCTATAGTGACAAATAACCCTATTTAAAAACTATAATATGTGCATATATACTCGTACATAATCAATATGGTGATATATACGTTCCTATGCGTCAAATACGTCTCATTCCGAATTTTTTACTTGCGGTTTGATACATTTAATGCACTTTAATAAGGTTACTAACAAACTAGGCCGTCACTCTAATGGTTTGTGCTTTTGACGATAATTATTAAAAGCGCGAATAATTTATGACAGAATTCCACTTAGAACAAGTTTAAAGTTCCCATTCTTATAAAAAGTTAATACTCGATATAATCATTTATATTTAATTAAATATTTGTACTTTAAGTAAGAAACCTCTGTAGTACTGTTGCAAACGCGATTCGTACATACAAAACTCACGCAGTACAACTATCAAACCTACCGCCCAGATGGCGCAGTGGTTAAAACTGCGGTAGTTGGAGCGGGGGGTACCGGGTTTGAATCCCGTTCGGGGCAAGATGCAAAAGCTTTTTTTTCACCATACGATTTCGATCGGTGGTGTCAATGAACACATCTATGACCCCCTGTTGGAGTGCAGAATTCATGGGCCAACCCATCTTCCATGTCAGTACTATAGACTGTCATGCAGCTATGCAATGTGCAGATGGTTCTTCGTAGGTCGGACCTATAGCCGTACGTCCTCGATTTGGCTGTAATGGCGTAAGGTAAGAACGTAAATAAGCGAACCGCGAAAGAGTTGGAAGTGCCTCGACCCACGAAACAGATTGTAGACATAGAAACAAAAAACAAACAAAAAATTATAAAACCCATCAATCAATGGCGTCACTTATCAGATGGAAACTCGTACAACGAAATACTAACTTTATTGATTATCATAAGATAAGAGACCACTACTCGAGATGAAATCAACTTGACTGGACATAACACTGGACATATCTGCTATAATTCAGTAAATACTCATCGAAACATAGTTAAAAATTTAATTCAAAATAAATTCAATTTATGGTCGACCTATTTAAATTTATTGGATAAACCACGAATCATTGTGGTAAATGCTAATTAAACAACTGAGTGTAGTATAGTTCGTTATACTATAATCTCTCTCAATAATCACAAATGAATATAAGTTTAAACGGTCATTACCTTACTCCGCGGATATTAGCATCGAGTATCTCGAGAAGGCTTCACACGCTGCACAAATGTGGTGTAATGGTATTTATAGCCTTATTCTTATAGTAGTTTACTGTCTTATATTTTTTAGATAATAACGGGTGGGCCATCTATCGATAATTTCGAATCTGGCAATACTTATGTCATTCTTTTCTGTCATAAAATTCAGTATATAATCTCTACTGAACGAAATTTATCAATTTACGCTTGACGAACGTCGGAATTAATTGGAAATTAATTTCTAAAACATAGACAATTGGTCGGAAATTGCACGAAAATGTAGTGCAAAATTTGGTCTCAGAGAAGAACCAACAGTGCCCGGTATATGCAAGTTTATTGTTAAGGTTCGTGAAACTGGTTTCATTGTTACAAGTGTTATGCCGACAAACCAGAGACAATTGAGCAATTGAAGGCCAACATTTGTGATGCCATCGCCGAGGTACGATTCGATACACTCGAAAAAGTGCTCGATAGTTGGTTCGATCGAAGGGGATACTGTGAGACCAGCCGCGGCAGCCATATGAATGAAATAATTTTCCATCTCTAATGGGAACAATTGTACTTCATAACAAAAAAATGAAATTGGCATAATTTCAAACCTTTATGTTTTAATACATTTTTAATGCAGAATGGACTTCTTTCTTGCATGCAGAATGGACTATATAGAAAAATCTATTGGATTAAAATCCATGGAATATTGTGACCAATGCTGCTGCAAAGAAATGAAACTAGGAACTTTTACTTGTGAAAAACGTTGAGTTTTACGGGCTTTATGGGATTCCGGTTCACGGTATAAACGACTTTTTTGTGAACCTTATATGTATAATGACTTATTTTCTTGAGTTTGAAGAAGAGTTGTTTCCAACCCAAAAGGTTTTTGTCTATTCTTGCTAATATAAGTGACACTTTCCTATAATTATTCTTCTTAGAAATTATGCTTAATGATCTCATGTGTCCTTTTTAATGATAAGGTTTTTATTGCCTTCGTTCATCGAATGAACGTATATATCAAATGTACAATATACAGATTTTTCCAGGAGAATGGCATAGTTCGACTTATTTTAAACAACAGCAAATTGCGACTACATAGAAGCTTTCACAAAATTAATCACTAGAATCTCATCAACAAGTTAGAGAATGTAAACTACCATATCATCTTTGTTTTAGTACTGATACCTTTCTAGGTCTATATCAATTGCATACCTCAAGGCAGTTGCATAATACGTCTATTATTCTCATTTTTCTAATGTTTGGGTTTGTTACCACATTATCTGGGCTCTTGCGATTACTTCTCGTCCGAAGGGAGAACTTGAGGGCAAAGAAGTTAGCCTAAAATGATTCAACTCTTCAACTCCTACTGGAAAGGAAGGCTGATTGAATCGTTAATGTTATCACTTAATGTTATCGCTTATGAAAACTGCTGATACTTTGATTCACGAATTATGAACACATACGTTACCGTGTTGTATAGCAAGACAAGCCTGGACTTACAGCGCTGGTTTCCCAACTTGTCCAACAACAAAGCGCGTTTTAAAATCTTTTCACGGTTGACCTTTACGCTCGCTTCAATAAAAACGAGTGGTAAGCGTCAGGTGGCCATAACTACGGTTCAAACCATCGCTGATGCAGGTGTCTGCTTTCGCAGACAAATTGGCTGTCATAAAATATCTTTTGATTTTGATCTTCTAACCAAACAATGTGCAAGTGTTTTGTGCAAAACATTCACTTTTGTATTCTGTAGGGCTTCAATCGTAGTTCATTTTTAATACAACCCCCATGCTGCGAACAATTAAGCTGCACTTTGTCGTGGATTACATTGAATTCTGGCATTCACCTTTCTAATCATTTCCGGCGATGTTGTTGTTTTTTTAATGCTGGGTTAGATGTTGCTACCCATTTCATTGTAACGTCTTATATGTTCCGATAACACAAACATTTTGTTCACATGTAAATGTTGTAGCTCATTAACAATATGGTGGATTGTGATCTTCCAGAGCAATAATCAATTCTATTTCGATAACTTTTTTTTAACTGAGATAAACGTAAAACGATATGGTTGCAAAGGAGGGTTTGTAACACTTAGAGTACTGACCCCTGTATATACAAAAAGGCTGAAGTTCGGAAACAAAATGAATCGAAAGAGTTGAAATGAATGTTAAGTCTTCAATTCCAACACTCTGCAACCATCATTCTTCTACGATATTAAGACCAAATTAAGTCTTAATTAAATCTTACTTTTTAAATTTGATATGATGAATTTTTGTTTTTAATGCACGATACTTCTCAGACTGTATTTCCATATTTTAGAAGGTAGTAATAAATCAGTCACGAATATGCTATCAAGGTTGCAAACAAATTAAAACGTATTATATTGTAACTTGTCTCATCAACTATTTGTTGTGAGATGAGCTAGCAAGATTGCAACCACTATACGAGTATGTTGATAAAAATGTTTGGAATTTAAGAACTGCATATGTACTGCATGATGAATACGCCCATGAGCTGAAACTGAAATTTTTGTTTTATAAAATTGTCAAACTTTTCATGTGCATGCATTTGCCTTAATTATTCGCATCCGTTTTCGGATTATCGGAAGTGTAAAGTATAATAGATATAGGATGGGCTCTAATACGCTATTTTGCTTCCAGCCCTGCTAGTGCTGGGTAAAAGTTGGAGTATGCTTCATGAGATACTCTAAATTGGTTTGGAGAGATACGACTAGAGCATATATATATATATATATATATATATATATATATATATATATATATATATATATATATATATATATATATATATATATAAATATGTGTATATATATATATATATATATATATATATATATATATATGTATATATATATATATATATATATATATATATATATATATATATATATATATAAATGTATATATATATATATATATATATATATATATATATATATATACATATATATATACGAGTATATATATATATATATATATATATATATATATATATATATATATATATATATATATGCTAGTGATGGCTCAACCAATTCAGGACCTCCTCAATCGCTATCACCTCTGCCTTGACACGCTGCAGTAATCAGGAAGACCAACTGATACATCTAATTCCAATTTATTACAGAAGACTCCACCTCTACCTTAACGTGTATCGTGGAGCCATCCGTAAACAACTGCATTGCTTCCGGTTCCGCAACGGACCCGCTCCTCTACGATTCTCTTGATAGGCAGGAAGTACGGAACCTTTTCTCGAAGCACAAAGTCGGTGTTGCGTAGTCTACATTCACCAGATCCTTCCTAAGTGATCTAATTATCGAATGTCCTGTCTGAAGACATTTCCACAGAAATATGGCTGTTATTCTGGTGGCCGGGATCGCAGGTAAACATAACGTCCAAGGCACGTGTTAATGTTGTCCTCAGCGCTCCGCTTATAATCATGTAGGCTGTTCTTTGCACCTTCCTGATCCCCTTTCTGTAAGTTATCTTACAAGAGCTGGACACACTCACATAAGTACAGGTCTTACAACGGAAGTGAATAGGATGAGATATAATGTGGTATCCTCGAATGATATCGCAATCTATGTGAACATTCAGTCACTGGATTATGTTTCTCTGACGTCTAGATTGCCGTTGAGTTGTGACTTGTCTCTGAATGAGACGAGTAAGCATTTAAACATTCAAATAGTCTGGGTCTCCGGCCACTCGGACGTCATGAAGAACTGCATGGCGGACGAACTAGGAAGGCATGGTACAACTCTCCAAATGCTACCGGAAAGGGCAAAGTTGGGGTGACCAATTAAGACATTCAAGACTATGCTAAAAAAGAAAAGCGGTAGCCTCAGCGAATTGAAGGTGGACGAACACCCTGAGAAAGTCGATTTAAAATGCTCAAACACACTAATCTTCCTACGAAGATGTGAACTAAAAACTATCGTGGGCATACTTACAGAACACTGCCTACTTGGAAAACATGCGTGTAGACGATTATGCAGAAGCTGTATGGATGCGAAGGAAGAAGAGACGGTAGTGCATTCTCAATAGACTGACCCTCTGACCTTGAAAACCGTAAGGCGCGAGACTTATCACAACGGACCGTCGCTGGTCTAAGTGCGCTATAGCAGCCACTCGTCCTTACGTAACGTAACCTAATAACTACTCCCTTTGATAACTCCTTAAACAACCTTGGCGAAATTTCATTGATTCCAGGAGACTGGGATTCAAATTTATATCTATTTTTTGTGCAATTTCTAGTGGGGTTCATACTTCTGATAGTTGTGCAAACAGTTCTGCTTTTTCTTCATTACATGGTACCCATTCTACATTTTTTTAATATTTCCACTTTATATATAGTTGCCTTTATGATAAAAGTTTTTTATCTCAAAGTGATTTGGATTTGGATGAAATTTAATTTTCAGTTTTGAAGTAAATCACTATGGTTCCTTTCTTTAACTTCGTGCTAAATGAAATTTTAACTTATACTCAAATAATTTTTCGTGCTAAATTAAGCACAAAAAGTATGAAATCCATGATAAAAACCATTAGTGTTGCCACAGTGTTTTTCGTGCTAAGGAAAGAATGGGGCGGAATATGTAGCTGGACATTATTTTGAAACGAGGACTGTCAATGTTTTTCGAAATTCTTGTTGTTTGCTTGGTTAATTCATACCCAATGATAAACACCCACATTCGGTTGCATATCTAGCTCTGTATATAGACCATAGGAAACACTCCCATATAAGTAAATGTTGTCGAAAAAAACACGAATATAATAGAGTTTGACAATAAAATAAAAATTTAGGTCATTTACTAATTGCGGTAAGTTTCCAAACTTTTCGCAAAAAACTCTTCAATATAATATGATAACATAATTTTTCTTAAACTATACATTTATGTTATTCACACAACACAACAAAAACAAACACTAATTAACATTTTATGGTTTTGCTATTTTGTGGTGTGTGCATAATTGTATATGTTTATGCGCCGTGAAAATTTAAATAAACAAAAAAAAAATTCGTTGATTGAAAAATGATGTGCTTTAATACGTTACATAAAAAATTATATTTATTTTAATTAATTAAGACTTTTTGTGTTATTTATGCTCATTTATTATACCTATTTTTTATATATATACAACAAGACTATATATCATAAATATCTTATCAACCAAATTAATTTATTATAATTTTCGGTTCTATAAATTGTTCTATAATTTATATTCGACGATGCACGCAAAATCGAATCACTATATGTAGTAAACTACTTTAATGTGGAACCTGTGTGGCATATGTACAACACAGGCATACTTAATACACGTTTAGCTATATGTTATGTGAGTATTTATATATGAATATGCTGGTTTCTTATCAATTGTTCAAACATTACGAGTAAATAATAATATTTGTGAACATTTTCGTTGCCCTTGGCTTATACATAAATATAATACATTTCCGGTAAAATACATAATTTGTGTATGAAATGGCCATTATTGGTACACTTAGATGTTATAACTCTATGTAAACTACTACACTATGTCGTGTATAAATTCGCGAGACTTTCACCGCGCGTCTCTATATCTATTATTTAACTCAACACTTTTTATGTGATTTGCATTTTGTTTTGTGATCATTTGGTGAAACTGGGGAATTTGCAGAAATGAAACGAAACAATCCGGGTTTTTTCTTATTTACAGTAAAGACGAACAAACTTGTGTATAGAATAAATTTCAATAACGTCATGATTCTATAGATAGTAAATAGTGTGGAACCAACTGTTCGATTTAGATGAATCGAAATTAAGACAAAACTTACAATTGAGCCGGAGATAACCTTTGGTCTACGAGAGCCAGCACATAAGCAATAATATAGTTATGCCATTTTTTAAACTACTATTTGGAATCGATATCTGTTTTGTTGCTATCTGCGTGTCTCCACCAAATATATACATGTGTTAGTGCATCTTTAAGTTTAATTGAAATTTGAGTTAAAACTGCAAATCATATACAATACATTTTTATCAGATTAATTATCATTTTTGCATCTTATACATACAGTTTGGCATATCAAATCTTAAAACGTAGTCAATGGTATGTCAATATTTTTATTGTGCTCTTTAAATCAAAAGACTTTTGTCTTGTGATAATTTAAATATTTGGCTAAATGATCGACTTCCGATTTAATTATATTTAATACTACGAATAATGCTGATTAATTAGCATTACTTCTTGAATGGTTTTGTATCTTGGATATGATTTCGGAAGGTTATCATATAAGTCAATTTAAAGCAACGAGTTAGCCTAATAAACCAACCAACGTAGTGGCTTCTATTTTTTGCAATATGTGGTTTGTAAAAAAGTGCAAGTGCATATGAAGAGCATTTTTTAACCGGTATAAATAAAGCTACGAAAAAATGCGCTTGAAATCAGCAGAAGAATGTGGAACCGATACAAGATTTTGGCCAATTCTAAATATTCTTACCATTACTTTGGTTAATACATTTTTGTTGGTGCCAGCTTAAATGTTTCCCATACAGTATTTCAAATTTCAAATAAATAATACTTCCAATAAAATTTTGCGTTTTGAATGAAATTTCGAAATGCTTATAATAAATCAGTAAATGCTTCTAACATAAGAACCCAAGTGTAGTGAATCACAAATTCTTACAAGAACAGCATTTTTTGAAACATGCTATCTATGCCGTTAAAATTGTTATGTTATGGAAAAAAACTTTATAATGAACGATACAGGTACTATTCATACATTTTACCATGTAATTTATGCATTTGCTCTAATTTAATATCGCATCAACGTTTTTGTATTTTCCCTCCATTCAAATGTTTTCTAATATTTCAATTAATTGCCAACTATAATTTTATCTCAAATATTGAAAATATTATAAAATATTGCTTAAGTGCAACTGCTACAGGGTGGTTGATTTGAGATAGTTCTTAGTTCAACAGCAGAGATAGAGACTAATAAGTTCCTTAGTTCATTATTTCAGATCCGTCTCAAGCCCAGATAGTTTGCCTTCAGAAATCCTTTAAAGATTATTAAGTCGATTAAAAGAAGATCTTATTTCATCAAGCAAACAAAGTTTTTTTTAACTACTGTAAACACGCATACTTTAACAAAACTTTAAATTAAATTTGTTGTCGCCAGTTGAAATGTCAAAATACGTTAGATACAAGAAACGCATCCGATTTGCTATCCGCAACCCAATTACAACAGCAATGCTACACTTTATAATTTTGATTCATATACCAATCTATCAAAGCATATATTCAAATCGATTAAATTTGAATATTTTATATTTCAATATGTAATTTCCCATACTGTCAATGTATATCTAGTAGAGCAACTTAATTTGTAAAATACGTTTTAAGTTGTACTAATGGCCAACTAACACATAAATACTTATAATTTCGTCTTCAAACATCAAAAATAGTTATGACAGTATTCACAAGTTTCAATTCATCAAATTTCTTTGTATTACATGTCAAAATTATTATGACAATATTACTTTGGGATTCGGACAATAAATGAACTTATTACAAATATGGAAGAGACACTAAATATACGAACAGATTTTAAACAAAGCTTCGACAAAGTAGGCCAAGAAAGTAATATTGAATGCTCAGGCATCGACTGTTTCATGGTACAAATAAAATATAATCGAGACTTCAAAGCCTACTATTGCGTAATAGGATTTTATTAGTCTACCTAAGTTTTAGTTATTTAAAGTTCTATATGAAAATATAAAACTAACAGTTTTAGTAAAAGTCGTACGGTACTCCCTATTCATCCAAACTGAATGGGAAAGTTATAATGTCTATAAAAAATATGTCTGAGAGTAAGTGAATAAGCCACCGGCATGTAGTAGCTCAACTTTTCTAGCAATTAATCGAGTAATGTAGCAAAAAAATCAATTTGATTCTTTTTGACATTTCATACTTTTTCTAACATTTTACCCTTTCATCTGTGCTGAAAAGTATATTATTTAGATTTCGCTTGAATTATTAGCAGCAATTAATGGCTAATTATTTTAGTCTATTTGTTTTTTCCGAAATGTTTTTACAGAAGTTTATTGCACTAGTTAGCGTCATAGGGTTATTACAAAAATCTTGAATAGTTTTTTAAGCATAAATTAGACTGCTGTATCAAACCTTGTTAAGAGCTTTTTAGGTTAAATCCTATTCATTACTCACTTTAAACTTAAACATCAAAATTATACATGCATGAGTTTGTATAGGACAATTCATAGAAAATTATAATCCTATATATAATATTTCTAAAAGAATGCAATAAAATAGTACAGCAATTCTTATATTTTCCCTTTTAGCAGAGTACAATTGAACAATTTGATGACTAAATTCAATTGGGCAAATAATAATTTCCGTCTTAAATAATTTTTTTTATAGAAACTTGGAAATGATGCAATTGCTTAAAATCGTATTATATACATTAAAGTGATATTAACAAATTTTAAAGCCGCCCATTCCAATCTATTACATCGTTATCTATTATCAAACCGAGGATGCACAGTTAATCCTTCGATGACATCTTTTACATATATATTTTACTGCCCTTTAATCTGGCATGTAATTTTTAAATGGGCGATCATTCTTGAATGCTGCTCTCCAAAAAGTTAAAGATGTGTTTAATGACGTTGTTATTTGAAACGTAAGTGTGCTGTTCAAAAATCGATATTTAAGGTATACTTACTTTATAGAGCCTGAATATTTTAGCTAGCTCTTTTTTCTATTTTTCAAAGTGGAAGCCTATTAATATTATTATATTTTGACAAATACTAAATATAAATTTAGTTATTTGAAAGAAAGTATGGAAATGTATAAAATGGTACCCATGGGGTCGACTATATAGAAAACTGATAACACATCCATTATCTACCGAAATGTGACTTTTGTTGAACTAATTTCTCCTGAAACATACAAATTGCTGCACCATCCAACCGGCTTGCTTATCGTCGACTCCACGGATCGAGTTGGGAGTTTCCACCCAATGGTGTAACATGGATCATATTTTGGCCGGCTTTCTATCGATATACATGACTCATTAACTTGATAGCTATATTTCGTACAGTAAACATTGAATAGAGAAATTACTCGGATATCAATCTTATATACAAAGAAAATTATTGTTATGTAATAAATATGGTCTGGTGGAATTGGTAACTAAAAGTCTGATAAACTTAGTTCTTGTATTTTAATACACTTATATGTGTGCATGTGAATATAATCAGTAAATTATTTGTGATAAAAAATTAAAGTTAATCCAAATAAAATACATTTAACATTCAGAATAGTGACTAATTTGTTTTGAAATTTTATTAAGCCACTTTCGCGACAGTATTGTAATTTTTTTAATATCCCGAAAATTATTTTTTTGTGGTTTAAAACTTGTATTATATTTCAACTAAATAAAAAGCTATAGCTGTAGTTTTAATTCGATCACCAAAACAAAAAAAGAGAACATATGTTAAGATGAAAATTTCTTTCAATATATTAATCTCGTTCTGTTTTTTAAGACGATTAATATTGCAATTTGTCTATTTTCTCAAAATTTGAATCAAAAATTGTCTTAAGTTGGGGTGATAATTTAGGTTGGATGGTTAAAACCGTGTTAAAATCATTGGCTACCGTGATACAAACAATTAAGTTACTAACTGCATAAATCATTAGTTGGTCAAAAACCAAAACTAAGTGAGGGATTGTGGTTAAACAATCAAAACTTAGAAAATTAATATTACTTTATCTAATATCCGATAATAACTAATATGATAATATATATTAATTTTGACTAACATTCTTATCCAATTAAACTAATTGATCTGATAGTCAGCACTATCTATAGTTTGTTTTTATAACTATTTACCAAACCAAGCTTCTGAATAATATATTATGTTAACTGAATTTGAATCGTGGTTTCTAGAATCGAACCACAACAAACGTGAAAACCACAATTCGTGTTTGTTTTGCAAACTCCCAACTAAAAAACTTAGTTATAATCTATTATTATTAAAAAGCAAGTTTAGGTATATTTAACCAGTTACCTAGATTTTATTATTACTAATTTTGGGCAAAAAAGTCGCGAAACATAACCTTCAGAGAATCTGTAAACATGTAAAAATTGATTGTCTGCAAGATTTCAACCAAATCAATTTCAAAACCAAGACGAAAATTTCAGTAAGTACTACCTAAGGTGCCCTCGCTAGAAATGGTGAAAAAAATTTAAAATATGATATAAGAATAGACTGAAAGTGAGTGAGCTATTAAAGAATGGTAGCCATTTCAACTCGAGAAAACATTGCGCAAAATGAACAACGCGTTTGCTCATATTGTTCGGCGACATTACACTTCAATAACACCGAGCAATTTTTGCGTTGATTCATTACTACCGACAGTGAATAGGTTTCAATTTTGACATCTCAGATGAAAGAAATGTGAAAAGGAAGACCGACCCGAAAGAAGGTTAAGGCCGGTTCCTACCGCTTACTACCAATTCATGATCTCAGTTTTTTAGACGAAGAAAGTTGCAAAAGCTAATTTTCATCATTCAATTACGACCGGTGATGTGTATGAATACATCTACGCTCCCTTGTTGGAATGCAGAACTCATGGACAGATCAATCTTTCAAGCCAGTGTAGTATTTAAAGCTTCCGAATAATTTCCTCTTTTCAGACTTGATAAATTGCTTGGTCAAAACACCTTGGGAAATAATTAAGAAGGGCGTCTGCAGTTGATGGTTAGTTGCTATAAGCTTGACGCTCTACACTATAAACAGTGTGTCGATGCTATTGATCATCCATCGCAGGAAAAAGTATTTTTTTCGTTCAATATATGATGTTGAGAAAATTTTTCCCAAACCTTTGTCAGGTTTAGTATCTTTTTGGACTACTCTCGCTTATAATGTGAAAATAGGTCGTCGCCATCATAAACAAGCGACAGCACTTAATATAAAACATTAACTTAGAATATTTAACAAAGCATGACAACTTATTCAACTGACACAGAATTGCACTTCTCGTTTCAGAAATGTAGAATAAAATTTATTAAATTTATCCATATTAGATTGGATAGCGGCTATAATGGTTAAATTTTGAAAATCAAGTTCAATTTATATCAAGGCTTGTGTTATTTATCCTTATATCTAGATATCTTTGTTTAAATTATTTATCTGATTATTCTATCTGAGTATTTTTATCAAATGCCGCCCTTTAAAAGTTTCTTCAAGACCAAACATATCCATTAGTGCGATGAAGCAAAATTTAGTTTCAACGAGATAAACAGGTGGTGTTCCGAAATAACGTTAAATAAATTCATAATTGGATAAGATGCTAGTACTATTTTCTAGATCTGAAATATGACTTAAAAATTGAGCGTGCATTTTATGCAACAAGACTAATTAATTTAAAGTGTGGGCGTTTCAATTAACTTCAGTGACTTTGTATCTTCGTGTAATATAATTTGATATAGTTGTAAACAGAAAAGTTGATGATGTGTACGGCTACAGATGAATGAAAAAGATCTAGATTGAATAATCGCCACCATTGGTAATGGCAATGTAGTTTGTATAGCCTAATACAGTTGAAAATAAGAATAAAATTAATGAAATCGTTTGCAACACTGAACAATTCAATTGCGATTACTATAGTGATTGCAAAAAAACAATCTAATCTATAACATCGATTCGATTGAAAATGATATCGTGGATAGAGTTCATCGTAGGCTGAAAAATGATATAGTGAATTTATATAGCGATGGCTGTCATCAGAATTAATATTTACTTCCGATTGCCAATCTTTTCTGCATTTTTCACACAATCAATAAATGATTAATATAACAGATGACTGCATCAACATCAAGGGTAACTAGTTATTCACCGTAACAGGAAGGTTCGATGACGAAAACACTGATTCCCTTAGTCGTGTCACTTCATTTGCCACGATAATTGTCGTGTCACTTCATCTTTAAATTTGTATTCTGCTAGTCGATTAATCAGGGAATACTAATAATTTCCACTGAATATGTCGACTGAAATTTTCACGCGCCTATAAATGTCGTTCCACGTGACAAGAAACTTTTCAAACGACTACTAGAATATAAAGTTTGTCACTTCAATTCATAATTGACGAAAAAAACGACTTAGAAAATACCACTATTTTTCTGTCGCTACAAGAGACAAGTGACACGACTACGGGAATCGGAGTGTTACACCCCCATTTTCTTAGTCGTGCCACTTAATTCGCCGTGATTGTTGTCGTGTCACTTCCATCTCAATTGTCGAAGTCGTGTCATTTAAAGTGACGTGACTTAAGTCGTTTCCCGTCGTGTCAAAGTTGGTATTGTGAAAGTCAATTCAAGTGAAACGATGGTAATTAAGAAAATCATTATATAAAGAAAAAAATAACCTACCTCTTACGCTCCATTTTAACTATAGTACTCACTTCTACTCACTTGGAAAATTGATGTGACATGAATGTCGTTTGAATTGACAGCTGTCGCTTAAAACGACTATAAGCGTAAGAAACGACTATGATAATAGCAAATATTATAAGTGACGTGACTATAGTAGTCTAAAATGACGTGAGACGACTGTGACAATTGGGGTGTTCATCTATAAATTTGTATTCTGCTAGTCGATTGAAGTGACCTGATGCAACGAACGTCAATCGCTTTATTAATCAAGAATACTAATAATTTCAACTGAATATGTCGACTGAAATTTTCACGCGCCTATAAATGTTGGAATGACATTAGTGATAACAAATTTTTTAAACGACTACTAGAATAAAAAGTTTGGCTCTTTAAATAATATTTGACGAACAAATCGACTAAGAGAATACCAATATTTGTCTGTCGCTACAAGTGACAAGTGACACGACTACGGGAATCGGAGTGTTAATATTTATAGCACGTAGCACATAATAGAAGCAATGTTCCTTTCACGGCTAGCTTATACATTCTACATTATAACTATAGCTACATGGCAATTTACAGTATGCGAATTAGATGGAAATAGCGTTGGCTCATCAATTTTGCCGATTTTAACCTAACATCTCTTAACATCAAAAGATGAAAATCTCTTTTATCAGGATTCGAAGCATGTATCTCTTATTCTATTCTAATATAAGTTATGACCACTGCAGCATTGGTCGGTATAGAAATCACCTTTCCAACCGTTAATGATGGATATAAATTCTGCAAAAACTAACCAGTGATAGTATAAAAAAGTAAAATAGTTAAGTGGAGCAAACAATAAAGTTAATTGTAGAGAGTACCTTGGTACCAATTGGATTACTAGCCCAATCGAAAACAAATGTACTGAGATGAATTTTGGTTTTCCAAATTTTGTTTTTGACATCGAATATGCACTCCATCCAATCTTGTCGTACTCTCGTTTTATTACTATAAAATGTATAGTAAGATGGATACCAATTATTCGCTACCGAAAATTTGGTTTCCATCTTACTATAAGATTTTGCGGTCCTCGACTGAAAACACAAACAACCGATTCTGCTTAATACTATGTCCGTTTTAACGAAACCCATTCGGAAATGGCTTATCATGAGAGACCTTTTTTTTTCACCTTACCACAACACAAAACTTATTATCTTAGTTTTCGCCATTTTGACAAAAGTTGAATTAAGACACTCAATTTTGATTCGCTACAACCGCAAAAACTACTTAGATCATAAATTTATAGATTTTTGTCAATGCACAGTGTATTTGTATTTTAGTCGGACTACTATGTGAGATGAGAATTCCATTTTTCTTAGTTGTTAGTTTTAAGAATAGTGCTGAATCATATTTATTCCATTGTACAATAACATCGTGTTTAATTATACAAACCATTTAATTTAAATCAAAAATATATTCATTTGTTTAAGTTTATTTAAGTTGTTCACATAACAAACGTGTATTGTACATATATACGATCGTTGTCGTTAAGAAAGCAAAACAAAATATGTATATCGAAGATCTGTTTACATTTAACATTACTTGGCTATATATAAAAAACTCGTGTATAAGAAACTCGTTTATAATTATTGAGAGTGTTATTGATAAACCGAAATTTTCTACATTATAAAACTCGTAAACTGATATAAAGAAGATGTTGCGTTCAAGTGTGTATAACCTAACCATGCAGAAGATAATCGATTCGATTCCTATTGATTAACCTTCGCGACGTGATCTTCCGCATCGATACACTACGATACGAATTACAACAAAATATTAATTCACACATTCGAATGGTGCGATATCATTTTAATTTTTAGCAAAATCACCGGGTGTACATTTCTTACTAACTATGTAAAACGAAAACTGTATATGAAATATATTTTGTATGTGTTGCAATTGATTACCTTTTTGCGATATCGATGGTATCTTAATCTTTTATTTGTGTACAAAATAATTCTTCAAATAAAAAACGTATAGTATATTTCATATACCTGACATTGAACTTATAGATATGTCTTAAAGGTATGGACTAGTATTGTGTATGTATAAATGTTCGTATATATTTATAATTATTTGAAGACACACAGGTTTGAAATCACTTAAAATGTTTTTATTGTTTATAAATATAAAAAAAACAGGATTGTTAAAAACTTCCTAAGGCTATGGTTATCCAAACAAAAACTTAAATGCAAAGTAGTTTTCACTAAATCACATATATACAGTCACTATCACTTATCAATAACCATTCACTTTTGTTATCTCAAGCACAATCACATTTTCGAGATTTCCTCGTCTTGCTTATGTTATAATAATTTTATTTAAATAATTGGTCAAACTATAACTACCATATCGGAAAGTTTATGTTCAACTGATATCACACAATTATGAGTCACTATCAAAAATAAAATAATTTTTTTTAAATTCACTTTTCGGTTTTTTCGTAATCAATCCAACCGTTATCGCTCGCGAACACCGCAAGTATATTAAAAACAACAAAACTAAAGTATAATTGCCAAACTTTTTATTTAGCTTATATTAACTCTTCGACTCGACTCGAGGAGTTGATCTATCAATTTCGAAGTGCTAATCAAGACTAAACTTAGTGTTGTTAAAACGGAACGATATAGAGAAGACGAAGAATGCAGAAATTTAAAATTAATTTGTTCAGTACGATACGACATACTCGTATGTTTGTAATACGAATGAGAGAGTATAAATGGTGAGTTATCTAAACCAAAAAACTATAGCAAAATTGTGTTCTTGATAGTTTATTATATGGAGAGAAATAAACATTAAAATTGAATTTGTTGTACATAAGAAATGTTTGTATTATTAAGGTATATTATAATTGGTAATAAACACCACGATACGGTGGGAGAAAGAAATATTATCGTCGTTATAACTATATTATGTTTATAAATAGGTTTTATTAATATACAAAAAACCATTAACCATCAAATTAACTACTACTTGCTACTTCCCCGAAACAATAATATTCCACTTTCATTTATAACAAACCATTATCACAGCATATTCAGTTTATCATCTCAATTACGACCAATAATATACTGGTGTTCGGATATATTATCGAGAACTATTTATCGTTTTGTCATAAAAATACTAATAAGTAACCCGTACATTAGAGTTATGTTGATTAATTATTTTGTATAATGTTCATCACGATTGTCATAATTTTGTGAGATGCTGGGTTGATTAGATATGTATGAAAAACTCAATTTCCCAAGGAAAGTAAAAATGGCGATGTTAAACCATAGTTGGGATTTTACATGTAAAACACGTCTTTTACATTTTGTATGTAAATTATCAAAAACATATACAGGGTGAGTTTCCTAATAAATGCAGGGCTTTTATCTCGAGAACGGTGCTAGATAGGAGAAAATTAATCATAATGAAATTTATTAAGAGTCGAGGGGAACGTCTAGTGGTGATCGCCAATGACCTTGAAACTCATTAGTTTCGGAGATATAGGCTAAAGTTAGGTTTTTTTAAATTAGAACCTATACTTTTGAGTGTTTGTTTTTATTAAGCAATTAAAAGTAAACACTTTTTGCTCACACATCATTTTTGTAAAGTGTATGATTTCAGAGATATGAGCAAAAATTGGTATTCACTAAAGCAATCGAATTTTACCTAAGTTCTACAAATTAAAATAGAAAATATCAAATTGCATAATAAGTCAAAGAACATTTGATATGCTCATATCTCTGAAATCATACACTTTTCAAAAATGATGTGTGAGCAAAAAGTGTTTACTTTTAAACACTCAAAAGTATAAAAACAAACACTCAAAAGTCTTATTTAAAAAAACCTAACTTTAGCCTATATCTCTAATGAGTTTCAAGGTCATTGAAGATCACCACTACTCCCTCGACTCTTAATAAATTTCATTATGATTAATTTTCTCCTATCTAGCACCGTTCTCGAGATAAAAGCCCTGCATTTATTAGGAAACTCACCCTGTATAACATAAATTACATGTAAAAACAAAAACAACACCATTCGCAGTGCCATCTGTTTTAATATCACAAAAATTCAACCTGTTCTAATCCAAATATAAAACAAAAATTATTGTGTCATTTTGACATTTACTAGTATAATGTCGATAAAAACTGTACACAGTTAAATATTTCATAAATTCTATTTGTAAATTAGTAAAAAGATTTTTTAACAGATGGTGCTTTCATAATAATTTTGATTTGATATAAGATGGCGCATCAGTTTTTCTAAAATCATAAAAATACACGTCTTTACATATAAAAAAACAGTGTAAATTACATCGTGCAATTTACACGGCCAACTGTGTGTTGAACTAAGAGAAGTAGTTGACAATTGATTTGATTTGAAGAGCTTACTGTAAATTGTATGCATAACAAGTAATTCAATACGTCTGTAGATAAGTACGAAAAAACAAAATTTTTGAAAAAAAACTCGATTTTATTATTCAACATAGTTGCCTTCGAGGGCGATACAACGAGTTTAGCGATTTTCCAACTTGTCGATACCACTTTTATAGTACGATTTCTCTTTCTCGTCAAAATAGGCCTTAGTTTCAGCGATTACTTCATCATTGGATTTAAATTTCTGCCCAGCAAACATTCTCTTGAGATTTGAAAACAAGAAAAAGTCACTGGGTGCTAAAACTGGAGAATATGGTGGGTGGGTAGGCAATCCGAAGTCCAATTCATTCAATTTTGCCATTGTTTTCATCGATCTATGACACGGTGCATTACTTGATGAATCAACACTTTTTCTATTGCAAATGGGGCCATTTCTTTGCGATTTCAGCACAGTAATAGTATTTTTTGATGGTGATTCATTTTTGGAGATGGTCGAAGAATATTATTCCGCTTTAGATTCAGTTCGTCGACTGATGTCCACTCAGCTGACTGACTTTTGGATTCTGGTGTGCACATAATTGTGCAACCATGTATCATACATTGTCACATATCGACGATAGAATTACATTTTATTGTGGTTTAACAGCGTCAAACACTCCTCTGAAGCATCGATTCGTAGTTGTTTTTGGTTGAATTTCAGCTTACGAGACACCCACTTTGCACAGAGCTTTCGCATACCCAAATGTTCGTGTAAAATGGTAAAAACACTACCATCTGATATCTTTACAATGTCAGCTAGCTCGTGCACCTTCAATTTGCGATCGTTCATAACCAATTTGGGGATTTTTTTGATGTTTTCTGGAATAACAGCCTCATTTGGGCGTCCACTGCGCTCTGCAGCATTTGTGCTGGTACGACCACATTTAAATACAGCAATCCACTTCTCTACCATTTGTCTCGATGAGACAGAGTTCGGATAATGTATTATTCGGATCCACTGTATTATTTTTCATCTTAAAGCAACAAAGCATTGTGACTCGAAATTCAGTTTTTCTATTTTTTTTCAAAAACAAAAGTTGCTTCACTCAAAATGCAATAACTCACAAATCAATAGTACTAAATAAAAATCATATGAAAAAATTCTAGTAACGCCATCTATGTGTCATACCCCAGGTCGAATTAATTTGTTCCGTTTATGATCAAAAACTGAGGATTCAGAAACCACTGGAGCTATGAACGATCTCATGTGATTTTGATTTGAAATCATGTCCACTAACTACGAGCAAAACTACAGGACCTACAAGCGGTATGTTGAGATTTGCGCTATATCACATGAGATTGTTCATAACTTTAATGGTTTCTGGGTATGATTAATAACAATTATTTTTGGATGCACTAAATTTTATTCCACAAATACTTGAATTTGCATTGTCAATCTCATTTATTGTGATTTCTCTCTTTTTGATTATAGAGTTTAGAAATTAATTCGGCCTTGAGTACTTATTTTTCAATTTTCTGGGATAGTTACAAAAATCCTGGGATAGGATGAAATAAGTATTACCTGATTAAAATTGTATTTTTTTCTTAGATAGAATTCTAGGATAACTTCACACACTAAGCAAACACATTCTTCTAACCACGATACATGACATAAATAATTTTGTTGATCTCTTCCATGTTCAAACAATTTTTAAGAAGTTATGCCCTAACTTTTAATGATGTTATGAATACTCTATGTTTTGTAACATGCGAATTCTCTAAAATACCAAGCAGATTTCTATCCAAATCGGTCAGTCATGTTGCATTATAATGGCAGTAATGTGTGAATGTTGAGATTACGCTATTGAGAAATGTAATTAATTCTGCTGTTGCACAAGAAGCTGCACTGTGAATGATAACTCTCAATTTCATATTGAAGTGCATCTTTTGGAAATGTGGACTCAAAAGAAGCAATCCGAAATACTGTTTTCATATAGATGCATGAGTCCTGCAGGTGATATCTTTATGTGATTGAATTAAGAGGGTTTGTTGGAGACAGAGCTGTAGTATGTTTTGGTAGTGGTAACTACTTGTTTCAGAAAATAATTTCTGATGGGATATTTCTCCAGTCTATTTTTGCTTACTTGCGACCATCCACACAACGACCTAAAATTGTGATCGGACAATACTAGTGAAAATACTAGTGAATAGAATATAGAAAATACTAGTGTATTACCAGTGATTTAACAATCGATCAAAGCTGCTGGTGTTACAATATGATGGCCAGTTTTGGAAATAAATTCTGTGGTAACCCGATGAACTGCACATCCTTATTACAAATGAGATTATAAGCTCAAAATTAGATGTGTAGTTCACAAAATTATTGTAAATATATAAGTAAATATCAACATACACATTATCAGAAGTAATCGTTATAGTTTTACATCCTTTGAATTCACTCTGAATTCAAACTATTTATGGTACATGGGAGTAAACTGAGGGTACAGAGTGTTCATCAGACGTTTTGTTATCTGTAACGATTTAAAAAGTTAAACCTTTAATCTAAAACAGTTTAACTAATGTTGGAGTTTCGTGCGTCATAAGTATATAGCCCTTAACTGTATATTGTTGTCCTCAAGCTGTATAAATAAAACAAATTGTTACTTCTTTATAATATGTTCTGGCGCCGAACCTCTCCAAACTCTTCTAAGTTCCTTTAAAACGTTCTACCAAGACAAAATGTACGACATTACACTCATTACAGAATTGCATAGAACACCATGAGTATGCCTTAAGATCTCCTTATCTAATGGAAAGTTACATATTCGTTTGATAGAAGTTTATATGAAACGTTACTATTCTCTTTAAAATATTTGATTTGATTAATAGTTTAGGTACACTTTGGCGTATGTTTAAGTATGTGGAATTATCAACTCAAGCCATCATGAGTTTAAAATGCAACGAACATATTATAGTTCAATATCAACGGGTATTTATTTTCACAACAGGTAATCTATACCAAACCAATTAATAAATTAATTGTGCCTTGAACTGCCGCTTGGGATTAGTACGTTGATGTTTAGAAGCTGATCTTTTTCCGATGGTGTATTTGGTTTGGGACGGAAATCCTCTAGCTTTTTCGCATTCTCGATAAATGTTCTGACTTTGCCGAGTCACATCGAGAATGTATGTGCGTTAATACGATTTGCATAAACCATCTTTAAATTGCATTGGTCTTCCATATATCATCCTAAATAGTATTGACATGTAAGATATGTCGACCTGAGTTCTGTTTATCTAAAACAATGATGGTAATCGAATGATGAAAGTTTTTACATCTTGGCCTTATCGCACTTTTGTAACTCGGTACCTTCCCTCCAAACTGTTGTAATTTTAACCACCATTTTCGGCAACTCGAGCTGCAATGCTCCAGGTCTGACCCAACTAGCATAAGCAGTACTATACACAGATGATTGAAGCAATAATTTAATGCGATTTGACTTGAGTAATGTAGGACATTTAAAGGGAACTATGAAGCAATTGGTAGGGCTGTAACCCCAAAATAGGTTATCAATATAAGAACAACAAAACAAAATGTTCACATCGCAGTTATTAAGAAATTTAATTAAATTATTACTAAATTAAGTGATGATTCCATGTTTGTTTGTATGCTAAAGACTCTAACCGCAATAATATTTAACAATGAATCAATCTTACCCAGAAAAACTGAAAACATTCATATGTTGTAATATGTACATTTACATTGTAGACGTTATCAATAGATAATCAATGATATGTCTGACCAAAGGTAAAAAACTACCGATTTCGCAAATTAAAAGGTGTTTAATCCGATTATAGGAAATATTACTTAATTCAATTTAGTAATTTATTTCACAAAATCCAATTGAGTGCGCGTATACAGATTGTACGTGAGTGATAAGGTTTAGTGGAAAGGAAGTGAAAACGATCCACTGAAACAGTATTAAGTATAAATGTGGATGGAACATTGCATCTCAATGTAAGATTTATAGTAAAATAACATTAAGCTGGTATGAAAGTATTGTTAGAACTATTTTAGGTTTTTTGGGTTAACGAAAGTTGGAAAGCTTTACTGAGATCATATTTTCTAGGTTGCTCCGTATCCACGCGTATTTTATCACAGTTCAAGAGGGTTACTGCTCTCTCAGTTCAAATTATCAACCAAAGTTATTTAAGTCTGGACGGTATTAGCTTCTTCCGTTTGCCTCTTCCACTCTCAATTGAATAGATTTTAACTTGGAGACAAATTGAAATTCTTGTACTCTTGCAAAATTAAATAAATAATAAATAATGGCTTTTAGAGGCTCACATAATTTATGTGGCTAACTCAAACTACAGTGATCTACCATGAGGTTTTGATAAAAATTACGAGTCACTCACTCATTCTTAAATCAACAAGCGAAGCAAACAAATAAAATCGGGGATAATGACGTCGAAGTTCGAAGCCATCCAGACCTAACCATTGTTAAGAAGGCTGAATTTCATGAGGCTGGCAATGATGAGTTACGATCATTTTTTCAAGCTTTCCCATGGGAGAGCTATTGTTTTTATAACAATCAATTCCAATCCTAATTTTAAAATCTTTTAAAACGAAGCCACCCCAGCAGCCAAGCAAAATAAATCTGCTCACAAGAAATATAAGATAACGAAATTTCGTTTGAAGAATATAAGGCAACACATCTGTGAAAAAATCTGTGCTAACGGAGCGAAAAGAGCCGACAACAAAAAATCCGCTAAGGCTTCCGAGTTAAAAATCTCCGATCGCAACTTTTACCAGATGGTCGCATCGATTCCCAAAATTTCCAAAACATCTATTGCAGCATTGAAATGTGCAGATGGTGCTTTGGTGGTGGATCCATATGCAGGCGCAGTTTGCAGCCATATGACTTGTCTCCAATATTAACCAACAATTTTCTCCTTTCTTAAAAGCAAGGTAAACTTCCGAACTGAAAGGGTGCGATTGTGCAACCGGTTCTTAAACTTGGTTGTGATAAAACTGATCCCTCAAACAATCGGCCAATATCAACTGTGTCAGCCGTGGCTGCTAATGTTTTTGAGAAATACATTAACCAACAACTGGTGAACTATTTTGAGATTAATAAAATTATTTCAGATAAACATAATATGGTTTCCGCGAAAGACGCTTCACAACCGATCTCTTGACGTATTTGGCAAACAAATCGAATCTCGCCCTGAAGCACCACCGAGAAGCCTTTGCAATCGCTTTTGACAAGGTTTGGCATGAGTATCTCAATTGTAAACTTGTGGCATGCGACTTGGATCCGATGACCATCAAGTGTATAAAAAGCTTTCTCAAAGATCAAAAGATCAACGTTGTGCTAAATGAGACATCATCAACGACACACTTCCTAAATGCCAGAGTCCCTCAGGGATCAGTTTTGTCACCAACTTTGTGTTTGTCATACATCAATGATTTGTTGGACAGCGCTGTGAGCCCTATCCACAGTTTTGCTGAAATGCAACTCCTTTAGAGTAAACCACTGGAAGTTGTCATTTCGGTTAATTCCGATTTGAGTACAATATTTGAGTGGGGAGTAAAAAATCAGGTAACGAAACAAAAAACCAAATATGCACGTTCTCGCGTAAAAGAAGTCACAACGAATACCATGTTGTGGTAAAAGGCCACGTTAGATTAGCAACAATTTAAAATGGAATGAACATTGGCCAAATCAGCTTCACGTAAACTCGGGTTCCTCAATAGACGCCGACGGGTTTTTAGTTCACATCAGGTTCTCCAGATATATAAAACCCTTATTAGACCGTGCATAGAATATTTCTGTCATGTCTGGGGTGGAACATACTGCATTGCTCTCCAGTTGCTGGATAGAGTTCAGCGGCGTGCCATCCGAATAATACGAAACAACAGACTTACGAAAGAAGTAGACAACCTACAGCACCGCAGAGATGTTGCAGAACTCTGCGTGTTCTATATATTAATAAATGGTAAAGGTTCTGCATAATTAAAGGAGAAAATAACACCATTTGTTATGCCAGGACGGGTAACACGAAGAACGGTTAATGTGCATTGGTATACGGTGAAGCTCTGACAGTTTCTCGCCTGTAGTGTTAATTATATTGTATCGATGATTAATAATCAAAAATATTTAGGTCATCGACAAAATTGTTATGTTGTTATACATCCCTTTACAATGTTATTACATTAATGTATGAGACATAGAGGAGCGCCGTTGTACATAATTAATATTTATGTAATTTGATATTTAAATAACTGCCATCCATTTCAGATATTCAATATTCGAACCTTAAACATATTTGGTTGCATCCAAATAATACTTACAATATTCAATACTAGAATACGCTATAAGCAGTCGTTAATACGACGCTAGGTGTCGTTTCAAACAGTTACAGCAATTTTTTTCTAGCAGTCTACAATAAAATCACATTTTACACAAGTATGGCGTATTAAGAAGACACAACTAATTTTTTAAGTTTTTAATTTTACACTTTTCAACATTTTATAATTTCAATCAGTTTTCATATATGTTGTATTCAATTTAAACATAAAATTGTGAATCATATATAATATAAATAATAAGTTTGTGAATAGCTCTGTGTTTAATAATATAAACAAATTTCAATCGACTCTGGTTGTGTGGTTTCTTCATTACGAAAACGAGAAAAGTTAATTTTGCAATAAGTACCGCGAGTGAAGAGATTTCTTCTTAATTCCTGCTACCTGTTTTGCGTTTCTGGATTTCTTAAACGTGCTTAAATCGGTCCAAGTGGTATCGCAGCTATTACAATATTAAAGATTGTTTTTTTTGTCATAATATTGTTGAAACAAAATATATAATATAAAATAGCTACAGTGTGTGAAATAATAAATGTGTCGAAATTTATAGTTCGTACACAACAACACCAATACATAACACGCAGGTAAAATTTATTGATTGAAAATCTGTTTGGTTTATGCAAAAAATAAAAAAAATTATTATAATTCGTTTAATTGATTTTGTTATATGTGGTGTGGAAGTTTAAAAATAAATCGTTTTTCTGTATTTTATTCGATTCTATTTAATTATGTTACATAATTAATTTCATGCTATTTTGTTTACAAAAATAATCATCGCAAACTGAAAAGAAATAAAAAAAAATTTGACGTAAGGATAGTCTGAACGACAGACATACACATCACATGTTTATATGTATTAGAATTCATCTTCTTCCTCTTGGCCGATTATAAAAAACAAGAAAATAAAATGACACAAGCTCTTCAATAAATAAGAAATTGTCGATTTACTTACACGACTGCCATATGTATAAAAATTAAATTGCTTTTTACATCCGTTTTCTTTTGATTTCCAAATATAATTTGGAGATGTGGCAATTTTCTTAGATTTTTTATGTATTGTCTTATGCTGTTACGAACAAACCAAAAAGAAAAATCTATTGCATTTATGTTTTGTGTAGTTTACAGTGGTTACCAAAATTATTCGTATTGATAAGGTAAATGTACAAATCACTATATAATGGTTTATCAGCCATGCATTTATCAATAAAATAAAGGCCAAGACAACTAGTTTGTCATAAATTGAATTGGTACCAACTTGCTTACAGCGCAAACTATCGTTTATTACCATATTGCAGTTCCATTTTAGTTTTCGTTGCTGTTTAAAAACCTAGAATTACTCGTACGTTATCTTTTAATACTAGTTAATTTTAATGAATGGGTTACTTTTCTTACTCATTTTGAGGTACTTTTCTCAAAAATTAATTTTTCACAAAAAAAGAACATTATCTTTATCTTTATTGTTAAAAGTTTATTGCTTTTAAATGTTGGCCGTAACTGCGGTTAACATGGTACATTTTGAAGTTCCAATTTTCGATTAAACGTCCGAGCTTTTCGAGTTGTACTTGACCACAAGAAATGTTGGTTTGCAATTCCTCAATCGAAACCGAATTATCCATGTAGACTTTACGTAGTCTCTTATGTAGGTGTGATATTACATGATCTAGGTGGCCAATTCGCTGGTCCGAAGCGTGAACTTAAATGTTCACTGAATTTTTTCGCAATAAACGGCCTCATTTTGGAAAAATTTATGAACCGATGTTTCCATCAACCAAAATGTTTTTTTGTCTAGATGACAAGGTAGGTATGTATCGGGCTAAGTCTTTCCATGGTGAAATCTCAAACAATACTGAATAAAAATACTATATCTGTTTGACACGATACGTACGTGTTCTGTCATAAAATCCCTTCTGAGAAAGTAACTGAATCACCTTGAAACCATCTTATATTAGGAACAGAATGTCAAGCAATTTCCAATTATATTAATGTAGTCGCTTATTATTGTAGTTATGTAGTCGCTTACAATAAGTTAAAACGTTCAAATAATGGTCAGAACTTGATAGTCAAATAAAATATGAGTTGAGAGACAATGTCAGTAATCGAATTTAGTTTTCACCTATTTTAAAAATCATTCCTGGAGGTTAGATAAAACCCGATTCTAAAAACGTAATTGAATCTCTGCTACTTAATCGCTCTGCTGTAATTTCTTAAATTAGTTTAAATTATTTGTTTATGTTTTGAACCACGGCATACTTTTAACTGTACGGCCAATATCCTTCGAACCAGAAAGTGTATTAATAAAATAACTCGACTTCAGAATTAAATAACAATAAAAATACCCATTACTATGTAATAGGGAAACAAATCTTAACGTCATTAGTTTTATGACCGTTCTCTTCTCACCAACACGGATATCGAGCTGTTTGCTAGCATGATTTTATCTAGATTCCTTTTGAGAAGAGAAATCCTGTTGAAAAGTGAACGTTTCTGAACGTCTTATGCATTATTAACATTGTTGCATTGTTGGATTTAACTTTTCAACATTATGACTACCAAAACTATACTGAATTCTATGCTTTAGTCATCAAACCAAATTTTCCCTTTCAGTTTAGGAAAATCTACGTTGCATTTGTTGTGCGGAATCCAATCTTGATGCTATTTAATTTTTTCTGATTCTAGTCTTAACAAATTTTGTTTTAACATTAAACATCCTTTGTCGTTTTTTTGGAGCCAAAAACGTTTGAGTAAACGAAGTGACCAGACCATCAACTTATTTTTAGGATTATTATATTAATTTTCATTCAAATGGCATTCTGGTTGTCCCTGTCGTATTCAATGAAATAGTAATCGGCCGAAAGTATTCTACTAACCATTTGTTCACAAATACATGATGATTTACAGTCACCTTCTGTTTGTGTTTTATTTTTCATTGAACATTCGTGATTAAGTTCTTCTGACTAAACGATGCCAGATGAACTACTCACAAAAACTAATCATAATTTCTGTTCATCACCGAGAGTAAAAATCGAGACTCAAATTCAGCAAGCACGCTATTTACTCAAAGGGGTTCAGGGGATCAAAGGGGTTGATGAACATAGCTTTAATCTTCGGATATTTATTTTAGGCCGAATTTAAATGCCAAATCGGAAAATATCTGACTTTTATGCTGCATATTGGAGTGTTTCTGTGGTAGCAGGTGTGTTTATCTGCTTAATCGATATAATTCGAACTAACACAAGTTCAATCTCCGATGCATGCTGCATCGGTCCATTACCTTATAGCGGAGACCAATGAATAGTCGGTTCAGTAGGTTCTCGAGACAAAACACGACAAAGTTGATTCCATTAGATTAGACAATTGGGTGTTGATACTATGCAGACTCTATAACACCGATTTCATTGAAGACAAAATTTACGAATTGCTTCTGCATCATCACTAGATTTTCCAAAAGGATCAGAAAATTATTGAAACGTGGAACATACACACTTATGATAGTGTTTAGTATAAATATAAATTCCTTATGTGTACATAGACTATAAATAGCTGAAGTAAAATGACTATGCTTAATCTTTATCAATTTTTATATAAAATCGTGTTGAAAGTAGTAATCTTTTAACAAGATTCAAATCTTGTAAACTCGAATTAATGCTTACGTAGGGTGCAAATAATTTTGTTTATCACAGTAAAACGTCGTTACATATCTAAAAAACTTATTTTTATCCTTTACAATATCGATCGTAAAACAACTATAGAGCAAACACAAGTAAAAAAAAAATTGTTATTATTATGCGAAAGAAAAGTTAAAATGAAAACAAGTTTTTCAATTTTTCTTATTTTATTCACAACTTTTATTTTTAATTGACCGCGATTTTCTGTTGCTTTTACATTTTTTTTTGTTATATGTGTGTTCATTATTTGAGCTATAGTTTGATATTTTTCAATTATTTTTGTTGTTGACGGCTTTTACAGGCTATTGTGGGCCCGTACCGTGTCGACAGTCTGACTCCATCGGTTTCGTTTTACGAGCTTCATAGTGTTGCAAGCAATTGGAAGACGCGAGATCGCTCTCTATGCGGTGGAGCCATCTTGTCTACAGCGATGTGTTCGCCTACCGAAAGGCGGTTCTTCCTTTAAAGATCGCAGTATCATTCGATTTGGTTCAGCACGCAGAACGTGATCGACTCGGTGTACTCGCTGTCCTTTGAATTCATGCACGATATCAGGAATTCGCTTTAAATTCCTGATCTCGTGATTGAAAAGAACTCGATGAGGTCCAACTCTTACATCCATACATAACAACGGGTCTGATCAACACTCTGTACAATTTCAGCTTATCCGTATTAGAGAGGATATAAAGCCCGATTTGTCAGCGGCAAGGCGGATCTTGATATCCTCTCCCACACTATTATCGCGACTAATGAGAGATCCAAGATACTTGAGTCTCTCACTCCTTCAAACATGTGGTTATCACTACAGAAATTAATTACGTCTTGGTCTCGTAAATCAGAGATCAGACATTTGATTTTGGACTCGTTGATTTTGCAACCAACAGCATTATAATAGATGAAGTATCTTTCTTACTCCGTTGCCATCTAATCTAATCACCCAGATTACATCTGCATATCCAAAAACTTGATAAGATTGTCGGAATAAGATTATGTCTTGAGGTGTTTCACTTCTAAGAAGGATGTATTCCAATATGAGATTAAAAAGTATCGGGGACAGCGCATCTTCTTGTCGAACACTAGAAGTGATTGCAAAAGTTCTCGATAGTCTGTTCTCAACTTTGACACATCATTTTTTATTTTTAGATATTTTACAATAGTTAAGAGTTTGCTCACCCCCAAAACAACTTAAAGAGTTTGTGATTTTAGTTAGCTCTGCTTAATTATCAGTTAAGCGTGACATAAGACGATTATTATAAAGTCAGATAATAGAATTATTTATTATTTAATGTTGTTTGTTGAAACAAAAAGAAATTTGAAATCACTTTTCGTTATTTTAATAGTTGTAAAACAGCAAACTACTGTTACAAAACATACAAAAAAAAATGATAAACCGTAAAGAAAACATAAATAAAGCAAAGTTTTAACAAAAGTTATTGTTTCTTAAAATACAAACTATTAGAGTAAAAATAATAATAATTAGAACATATCAAAACTGTAGAAATGAAATGGGCTTTAGTCACATAACGATGTGTAATCTAGGCAGACAATTTGGGATTGCCGTAACTTGAGGTACCTTTCGCATATCGAGACCAAAGAATGCCATACCAAGACACACACACACAAAAACGATGATAATTGTTATCAGTTTTGTTGGCCAATTTTATCAAGAAGTGTGAACAACGTAATTTATTTATTTATCGAAATATGTAAATATATAATAAGAGTTATGGCAACACAACAAGACGCATACAAAATAAAAATGTAAATAATCAAAGCTTATGAATTCATGCCATTTCAATGTGTTATTTTCTTTTTTTATCGTCATATTTATCAGTCATGTGTATGTGTCGTTGAGTTAAATCGAACGATCATAATTATGTATTTAAATTATAATCGAAACTTATATAAAAAATGTTGTAAATATATTAGCAAGAATAATTTCTAGAAAAACCTATAAAATACATATATAAATGTAAGTGTTGTTTTTATGATAAGATTTCGTTTGGGAATGATAAAAATATAATAGACGAACATATAATGCAAAGGTGACATAATTTAATGTTAAAATTAATCGAAAATTTTCCAATTGAACACCATACTATGAATGGGAATGACACCAGGTAAGTCTTAATGCACCGTCTCAAGTTGTTGCTCCGCGATATATTAACCTGGACTGTGTTTTGATATCTGAATGAATATTTTTATCAGTTAACTAGTTGTAAAATTTATGTTTAACTAGTGCATCATTTCTACAAAAGTCTAAACCACAATGATTTATGTATTAAGTTATTATATATAATTACATTTGGTATCACTATGTGCCCTATAAATCGGACCTTTTGCACTAGTCATAGACGATAAATATTAGTCATTGTTAAATATAATTGGACGTATTCCAATTTGTAAGTATTTATCTGTATTTCTTATGAATAGCAGTGACTTCATAGTGATGTTTGGTCGGTCTTAACGACCAAATAAGTATAGTTTATTATAAGGGTTTTCCAATAAGAGGTTTGTTTTTATATTAAAAAAAAACGAGTATTTCGTAAGAGAAATCAATGAATATTTATTTCATTGTATAGAAAGGAAGGTATGCCATTATCATTTGAACACGATATAAGCCAAATATAGGCGACAATTGCAGCACCATATCCTTTTCATGAAATTTCCCATGACCACTTCGCACATTTGCGGCTGTATGTTCTCAATAACTTCACGAATTCACGGAAATAACACGGTCAGGAAACTTTTCGTGCAAAATAGCGATTGTTTCGCTGCTTTTGTGGCACGTAGCACCGTATTGCTGAAAATAAATGTTGTCCACGTCAATATCTTCCAATTCCGGATAAAAAATCATTACAGTTCACCTTAAGTGTTGCACCAGTCTTATTTTCGAAAATGTAAGATCCAATCGCATTCACCAGCCTAAAAACCACACCAAACAGTAACATGTTGAGGATGGAGTGTTTTTTTTTAAATCATTCTAGGATTTTCTGAGCCCATACAATTCTGCTTATTAATGTAGCTTTCGAGGTGAAAATGTGCCTCATAACTGAAGATGATTTTTCGATGAAAATCCAGATCATTTTGATGCATTTGAAGAATCCAATAAGCGAAGAAACGACATTTATGGTGATCGACCGGCTTGAGCTCTGCTGTTGTTTGAACTTTAAAAGTCTTAAGATCTAAGTTTTTATGCAAAATACAGTGTAACGATAACTACGGGCTACAGCAGCAATATTCGCAATTGTTCTTGAGGGATGATTACGGTTTCGATTCTTCACATTACTAACTTGTCCCATCAGCTCAAATTTTTCCACCAGGTTCACCATTGCCGGCCGAGAAGATTTTCAACATTTTTGTAGTGAGTTTTATCAATTTCAATGCGTTGTTGTTGTATCGTACCATGTTTAGTAATGGCGTAGTTTTTCCTTGTCAAAATTAAATGATGCAGCTGCCCAAATAGCAGGCTATTCAAAATGAAACCTCTTATTAGCAAACCCTTCACTTGTAATAGTAAATGAAACTAGTGACCATACCCAGTTTTCACAAAATCGGTTTAACTGGAACAATAAGTTGGGGCACTGATTGTTGCAACCATATCGATTATACAAGGTTAAATTGTATTTACGTCCTAGTGATGCTTTTGTATGTTGTTGAATATATAGTAATCAGTTTCCGATTGGCACGAACTCATTGTGATATAAATGAGTCTCGACTGTGGTTGTTTCGTTTCTCGTGGTAGTGTGGGATAATATATCAACAACCGCGTTTTTTATGCAATGCACATGCTGAATATTAGTGATAAATTAACTAATACGATTAAAGAAACCTTTTAATTTGGATTACCTTCGCTTTTAGTCCTAAGTGCCCTTGATATATACATATACTTATGATCCTCTGTGTAAATCGAGTAGTACTGAATCTGGTCAAAGCAAATTTTTGGTTAGCATTTCTTTGAGGAAATACCAAAGGTTCCCAAAATCTCAAACGACTGTCACCATTCTAAATTAACCTCGTTTAGTGGATGCATGTTAGCGGTACGTTATATTTACTGATTTG
This sequence comes from Tipula lateralis, assembly GCA_963932295.1. Taxonomy (NCBI): domain Eukaryota; kingdom Metazoa; phylum Arthropoda; class Insecta; order Diptera; family Tipulidae; genus Tipula; species Tipula lateralis. Next base: position 53,485,299 of record OZ010738.1, read on the forward strand.
AGACTTGGCCTTCCAATTGACGGTAGAATTGTTGAACATCTGTGCTGCTTAAATTATATACGTTTCAGACGATACATTGCTGGAAGAAGGAATTGATAGTCTAGATTATAAATTAAATGAACTATAATGTTAATCGAAATGTTGATTGAATGGAATGCTAAAAGCAAGGTTTTTCTTGTCAAGTATGTGTATATAGCAGTCTCGAATTTAAACGATTTACATTGTATTCCTGTTCAACTTTTACTGACGATTTTGACTTTAATCAGAGTAAAATTATAGAGAGCTCTGCCATAATAAGATAAACAATATTTAAATTATCTTTGCTGTAACAAACATTTATAAATGAATTTGTCGTCTTACCTTAATGCCAGAAAGGATCGTTACCCTCGTTATCAATTTAGTCCAGATAGCAACTGATTTAATGTTACTTTAACCCGTAACAAATAAACTGCTGACGTGTTGCAGCTTGATAAGGCGATGGTCTATACTGCATTCCGAGATCCTATGATATATTGTGTAGGTATGACGACTGATCTATGGAAATACTTTGGTTCTGTTTCTGGCTTTCATTTACAAGAATACTAGATATGTAAGGAGGTTCCGATTTGGGACTTGGCAACTCTGAACTTTCACTGTGAACGCGCCTTTTAAAATATAACAATCTGTCGATGTCAAAACATTTAGTAAAGACAACTTTTTCACCATGCTAAAGTACACGAACGAACAGTTTACAAATAATTAATATTTACTACAAAAAATCCGAGTCGGTGACTGCAACCTCAAAAGCGTTAATTCCAATTTTTGATCGTAGTTATCGTCCCAGTAAACAAGCAATTTATAGCCTAGTGAACACATTTGATTCTAGATATTCGCTTTTGGATGTTCCCGTGCCAGTGATACAGCGAGTTGATGTAAGTGCCGATAACATTGCTACCGTTCTCTCAATTAAGTCGATTCCACGTCGTCCTCAAGAATTGCGCATCTTTGGCGAGTTTTTCGAAAGGAACTTGACTTGCACCCTTATAAGATCCAATAAATACAATAACCAAAAGCCACTCGATCATATGAAGTGACGTACGTTCTTCGATTGGGCTCTGGAAATGTTGAACGAGAATGACCAACTACATCCCAAAATTATATTTAGTGATAAAGCGTCATTTTGGCTGAACGACTTCATCAACAAACTTATTGAAATTTAAATTCGATGGTTGTGTAATATATAGTAATGGTCCTGTCGGTGGCCGCCAGATCGTGTGATTTTACACCACTAGACTTTTTTATCGGGCTACATTAAACCATTGGTATATACCAACAAACCGTTAGCTAAGATCTCGTTAGCTAAGAGCCAATGTTGAATGTGAGGTAGCAACCGTTTCCGTTGCAATGTGTGGGGTAGTCGGTAATTGGACCCAACGAACCGACACCTGCAAACATGCTCGTGTTGGATGTATTAACGATAAATATTTTGATTATCAAGGCAATAATAAAATTTTTGAGATATCTGAAATGGTTTGCGTGTTATTTAAAAAAAAAATCGTTTTTGGAAAACCTTTTATTACAACAATTTACCCGTTGCAATTGGATCGTATCAGACAAGTATTACAAAATTTATAATTTATGGTTGTTGATTAGCACTTATCAAATCGATCGTTGCATACCTATAAATACTCGAAAATATGTTAAAATTAATATGAAATTGTTTTTATCACCTGATAAACAAATTCATAGTGTTTTGATTGGTCATACTTCTTATTAAAAATGTAGAAAAGTTGCAATATAAAATGTAATCGCAAATAATAAGCTCTGTATTCTAAAATAAGTGCATTCAAATAGCACCTACTAGGTTTTATCGGAATTAAACCTGAATGGATGCTCCAAATGGCGCATTGGTTAAAGCTGCGGCAGTTGGAGCGTGAGGTAACGGGCTCGAATCTCGATAAGGGCAGGAGATGCAAAAGGGATTTTTCACCATCTGATTACGAGCTGTGGTGTGAATGAACACATCTTTTGGGGTGCAGAATTCATTGGCCATGTCGTACTATAGCATGGAGCTATGATAGTTCTAAGGAAATCGGACCTTTAGCTGTACGTTCTCGATTTGACTGTAATGGCGTAAGGTAGGACGTAAACAAGCGAACCGCGAAAGAGTTGGGAGTGCTCTTGAGCCGCAAAACAGATTGGAAAGATAAAAACAATCAAACCAAACAAACATAAAACCTGAATGGATGCTCGAAATTGTTGTTATTTATAGTACTATATCTTATCATATAATAAATTATAACTACCACTGAGAATACACTTATTTGTCACACAAGCGGTGTGAATCAATCTCAACATTAGAGCTCCAATTATTTCACTGTAGCTCATACAGTATAATTATTTTAAGGCATACTAGTTCTTATAATATAGGGATGAATGGTAAGTATGTTAAAGTAGTCTTTTATGTTCAATACTCCATGGATTTCGTCAATTTATTGAATGTTGAAATCGTCACGTAGTTCTTCATTAGAGACGTAGCGATAAGCATGCATTATTGCATGTATACATTTGTTCGACAAATAAATAATTAGCTAATTTAATTGTTTAGTACGTTCACCGACGTCATAATTGGTTTAATTGTGAATTCATATAGATAAGACGTTGCCAGTTCAATCTTGAATCGCAATGCCATCCTACATTTTTAACATATTAAGCTTTTGAAAATTTGTATCAAATCCAAAAATAAATTAAATTTACTATTATTTGGCCACAATTCAGATATAACATGCATTGATTTTAGTCATTCAGTTTTATTTTACAATGCCTGATCTGTTGGCTAGCATTCAGTTCTCGTTCAAAAAAAGATTGACAGTTTGCTGATTTAGGATTTTAACAGCTAAGAGTACCTAAATACTCTATAGGAGACGTCGTAATAAGCATCGCGCTGTACTCATGCTATCAAATGCTGCCCTATGCTCGATTAATCTTAGATGTTGCTCGATAAACTTGTTCAATGACCGAATATTTATTTCTAAATAACAAATGCATGTTAGGACATTTATCAATGTCATCGTTTCAATGACAATTTCTCAACCACCTTGGATATATAGTTAAGATAACAAACGGATTGACAAGTATGATATCATAGTACGATGTAAATATTGTTCAACTGGCTAGACAAAGTTTTTCAATAATGAATATTATTGTGAAACGTCGCATTCGAAATGAAAGCAAGTATTATATAAATAAAACAGACTGACTGTCCGCTTTGAAAATTTCATAAGCAGAGTTGGACAAATTTCGGTTGTTTTCGAAATTTAAATTCATTTCTAGTTCATATAATGTACATCGTGTGGTTAAAATACTGCTGCTAGATTTTTTTCAAAGAATTCGGCTTCTTTGTCAGTAAATCCTTCAAATTCGAAATTATTACTTTAATCTTCTAGTAACTATCCAAAGAAAACGACTGTCTCATCTTTCGGATTAAGTCCGTTTAAATAATTTTTAAATTAATTTATCTTTTTTTAAATTAATTTATAATTTTGGATCATAATCTATACGTTAAGCTGCGTTTTTTAATGTTCGAGCTAAGTCTAGGCTGTTTGTCGTTTGTAATATATAAAGAGTTGGGACTCTTACATTAAGTCCGTTAGTGTTCCACCTATTACCGTAACTGGATTTATCTTCACTTTTTCACTCGCTTGAAATTTGGTTCATTTCACCCTGAAATAACCTAATTGTATTAATTAAATAACTAATATATGGTTGGTTGCACGTTTCAGATTCTGTGCGTATAGGATACTCCGTTTTACACAGTATCATGTGTTTTTGTTGTAATTCGTTTTGGAAGTTTAGCTATTAGCTTTCTAGTATCGTCGTGTGTCGTATCGTCGCCGCGCTCAGCATTTTGATGTTAATAAATAAAATTGCTGCATTTGGGAAACGGAAAATCTACACGAATCCACTAAATGCCATTGCATGAAAACTATCATTTTTTCATCTATCAGAAAAAACATTTACTCGATGGATATCGATATCGGTGGATGTTGGCTCTTGTATGCCCACGAATGCGTGAAACCGATCTTGACCATTTGGTGTGCCATGCCACACTGCAATTTAAACAATTCAGTTTCTGCAACGAAAATTATGATATCAAAAACCAGATTATGATATCATTTCCAGATTGACTTCTTTTTGTGGTGTGTAGCAAAGTGTACGGCAACAAGCCTCAGACCATTGACGAGCTCAAGGGAAACATTCGTGGTCAAATCATCGCTATACCGACCGAGATGCTCGAAAATGTAATGGCACACCTGTTAGTTTCATTGGCGTCTTTAAACGGAATATAAATGTACATATGATTTACCGGTTGTAGCTTAATGGTTAAGAGAGTTTCTCATCACGCCACGATCTCGAGTTCGATTCCCGTCGTTGACCAAAAATTAACATGCAGTACCGGATGACATAAAAACGCGTTTGTGTGTAAAAACATTCGTTGGACTGACCACCTACAATGTGCACCAATCGTTAAAATAGGTACGTAAGGTCTCAGTTGAAACGCGGTAAGGGCCGTTTACGGCCTCTAAGCCATAGATTATTTTATAGTTTTACCTGCTGAAGTCTGCTATGCTTTCAACTATTATTAACCAGTTTAGTTGGTAGAAATAGGCTGGAAGTCAATTGACTTTCTTTCCATAGTCGTCGTACTGGTTATCTATCGTTAGCATTATTTTACGTGATTGGTTTATTATTGCGCGTAGTTTCTCGCAGCTAGTTTTAAACTCTGAATCGTCGTGTCTATTTTCCACTCGATGAATGGTTATCGTGTCCACACGTGTGTCGATATACGTTATAATCTAGAACGCACTTAACAAGACTAATCAAATGTTTCCTTTTATGACAACCTGTATCAAATTTAGCCGGTACAGTCCGGAAACACTTAAAATAACTCAAGAAGAAATTGATTAGATAAAATTCAATATAAAATGTTTATATTGAATAAAAATATTCCATATAAACTCATTGTTTGTATACGTTTACCACTTCCTAATCAGTTTTTAGTATAATAAATTAGTTTGCGCATATTATAGTAGTAGCTATATAGTATATATATCGAGGATTAGCGTTTACTTCCGAATGTATTTGTGGGAAAACATAAAAAATTATTTTGTTCAATATAATAAAAATTATGATTAAGAATTTTTTTTTTATTTTTAAAAACGCAAAAAATTATTTTTAAACTAATTTTTTACTAATCGTACACTACTAAGTATTCGAATCAATTTTCTGTTTTATTTGTATATTAATCACTCAAAGTCTTCATATACATGTATTGAGTCAATGAACAAAATGAGAAAACCTCAATCGCGCGAATGGCCCATCATAATTTAATTATAAATTTTGGAAGTGATTTTTGGTTTGTTATTGTTGTACATTTTTTCGATTTTTTTTTTTAATTTATAAATTTGTGTTTCATCTGGTCTGCGGGTTTTTATTACATAATAGTATAAATATATTATGAAGATATTCGTTTATATAGTTTTCAAATTATTTTTAGCATTATTTGGTGTGTTAACGCATATTTACTGCGACTAACACGAAAATAAAACATGTATGTACATACTTTAAATAGTATGATATTTTGGGGGTTTTGGGCAATGCTTAATGAAAGATCATTTATTGTTTTGACGAGCAAAATCTAACTCTCGTTGAATCTTTCAAGGTGATATTTCTATTATTCATAGGAAATCATAATTAATTTGTAAAAAAATTCAGAGATCACCAAATTTGCATAAACGGCCAATTAACTTAGTTTAAGACACTTCAGTTTGTCTCAGTATAATACAATTTGATGATTTGAAACGGTAGAAGTGAGCAAAGATTCATTGTATACTTTTGGCCAAATGTGGATCAGTTACAGTTGGTTCTAACAAGATATCCAAATTTACGATGATCTCTTCGATGTTGTGGTTAAACTAGTTTATTTGATGATTTACATTTGATTATTTCGAATCGCGCATTCGATTAAGGTTTATTTATAAGCAATCAGAGCATCCAATGAATCTTCCGGTTTTGGGATCCTAGAAGTAAACCACCTTATCGCTACTAAGTGCCTCTACCACGTCACCCCAGTTTCGCACAAAAAATATTTGAATCACAAGATGGTAATGCTGTTACGTAATGCCGGTACGTAAAAATATTTGTCTAGCCTTTGTTCAATGCTATGCGCCTCTTTCCGAAATTCCCATAATACGCCTTCCTTGCTTTTTTGGGTCGCAGTTTGAAAGTTCCACTATGTCTATAGTTAGTTCGTTGATCATGTAATTTCCAATGGCATTAGAAATTTAAAAATGATTCGCACCAGTATCCATCTTTGGAGCACCAGTAAAAATGTTCTCGGTTACACAGATCAATCAATAATTTTCTGTAGTATGTCCCTTACATCGCACACAGTTTATATCCCTATTGACTACTGTCGTCTAAAGGGTGTTTTTTTTATAAATCATACTAAAATAAAGAAATATATTTTTAATATCAATGGACATGAATGTTTAAATATAATTTGGGCCATGTGGTCGCTACGGGTGGCGCGTACAAGGCGCAATCTGGAACACCAATTTTCACATACTTTTCTATATATTTGTGGCCGTATTTCGCTAATAACGGTTCGAATGTTAATTTCCAGATGTTCCATGGTCTCTACCATGGTTTATCGACGAAGACAAATGATTATTGTAATAATTATTCTTTTATCAAAAGTTTCTTTAAGTAGATCGATCGAAGCACGCGCTGTGTGGCATGTGGCTCCGTCCTTATAGAACCACATGTCAGCAAGAGCCAGTTAATCGAGGTACGAAAAAATATCTAACCGCTCACCATTGTCAGTAACATTTTGACAATCATCGTTTTTGAAGACATATGAACCAATGGGTCCGCCCGCCCATAAAGCGCACCAAACAGTAATTTTCTGTGGATGTAATTGTGTTTCGACAAAAGCTTGTGGATTATTCTCACTCCAAATGCGACAATTTTGCTTATTTACGTACCCATTCTACCACAAATAAAACACATCGGAGAGCAAAATTTTGAATGGACAGAACCATTATTTTGATGAAAAATTTCAACAATTTGCAAGCGTTGCTCTGATGTAAGTCTATATCCATAATGAAATGTCAAACCAAACTAAACAAAAAGCAATCATCAGCTGTTAAATGAGTTATCAAATAAAGCAGTATTGTCAACTTAAAGTTATGAACCTCTTAATAAACACCCTTTATTTATTGAAGTTGTCCACCGAAGATGGGACGTAACGCTCAAAGCACGTGCAAATGACATCTTAACCGCCCTATGCAAATAGAGGTCGTTCTTCCAAACTTCAGAGTTTCGCCAACTCGGTACATATTAGTATTGTGCTTATTAATTTTCTATGCTAGTTCCAGTGTAGAACCAGACTGTTACTAACTTTTCTCCAGTCTATAATAGCCTTATTTATCCTTTCTTAAATATTCATCTGCCAACTAAGCTCTCTTTAGTCATTGGCCAACTAAGATGGGCAACTGATAGTATTTTGTATTTCTTCCTTTATAGAATCATTTCTGATTTAGGTAGGTTGATTCTCAATCCGCACTTGCGGTCCTAGTTTGGGACAACTGAGCGGCCTTTGCCTCACATTTATAACTGTATTTATATATATTTTTTGTGAAACAACTATCTTCAAGATCTACGTCTATTCCACTTCTAGTTCTAACCTTATGGTGTACCATAAATCCTAAAAAGTCCTCTAATGGTCGATCTTCATACCTCAGAGTTGACAATTCAGCTTTCAAGAATAAAATTGATTAATCTATTTACTAATCAACTTCCATGATAAAGTTATGGGACTCCGACCTTTATGAGATAGCCATGTGAGGTCTTTCCGCAATATTTATATTATTTTCGATTACGTATTAGCTTTAAACGTTCGTGTTTTCTGACTGAATCAGATGCGTCGATTTATAGAATAAAATTCTATAAAATAATGACAGCTAAAATTATATTGGGCAGTACATTGTAGTCTATTATAGATAATAAGTAATGAGACACTTTGTTTGTATATTGTAAACATTCAAACATTTATGTACTTGTTTTTTCTTAAGTTCGCTTGAAGCGTAAGGTAAACTGCTAACAATCACACCTTTAGAAATTTTATCATGCAACTTTTAAAATGATAATTTGAATGAGTAATTTTAAAGGTAAACAGTGTTGAAATTGGTAATCTATGGGATCGAGATTATATGTATAATGAGTTAAGTAATATTTAAACTACATATTTCATTTAACACAAAATAGTTTCTCAAAAATGTAAATCCAACACTACATATTCTCTGTCGAGTAATTTATAACGAATCACGATATGCTGACTGTAGCATAGTGTCGTCTATTGATCAACTGAACAAGTTTAGTCGGTACCAGTTTAGTATCTAATATAATGCTCGGGTACATACTTGTTTCGTCTCCAGAAAAAAAAATTACCTAGCAACATATATTTGCTTATGAAGTTTAATTCTAACGATCAGATTTCAATGCACCCGTATCTAAAACGTTTAAAGAAATCAGATTGATCATGGTATAATGACCGATGTCAATATCACATGATGCTTCACAGTTACACTACTTTGTATATGGAATGATTGTACCGTCTTTACAGACTTTCTAAGTGGCTCCGAAGATTCCAGACGGGGCAATTTTTCAAGATGGTCGACCAAAATCTTCCACTGATGACGTTAATGTGGTTCTGGTGAAGTCCAAATTTGATGAAGATTTACGATTGACACAAGAAATTATCACTCATGAATTGATTTAAATGCCATGGATGTATCGCGAACTTTAAATTATCATCTGTGATGTACGAAGAAATCTGCTCGATAAGTCCACAAATTTTAAATTAAATCCAAAAAGAGATTCGACGATATTCGAATACGACAGTCTAACCACTTTAGTAAAGTTGTTACTGGTGGTGAATGTTGGTTCTATAAGTATGATCCGGAAACCAAACATAATGAACCCCATGAAATGGAGACCAACCGCAAACTCACCCGTAAAAGCTAAGCAACAAAAGTAATGTCAGTTTACTTCACCTGATCAAAAATTATAGCTGCCCTTTTCGTGGTTAATCGGTCTCACCCTAAATGCAAAATGGTATAACGAAACTGATTACTTTTAGCGGAAGTAGCGGTGCTACGCGCCAGCTTACACTGAAATAACGAGTAGCGTTATTGTTATCTTTGGCATCGAAGACATACAACCAGCACCATATTTGTTTGATTAGCACCTTGTGATTTTTGGTTATTTCCAAAAATTGAAACAAGTTTGAAGTGAAAGGTCTTTAACGCGTCGATAATTCATGCATTTCGATGCTTAAGAAATGCATCGAAATTAATGAAGATTATGTAGAGAAGATAAAAAATACGACGACTACGAATAAATACGAAAAGACTTCTTTCTGGTCAAGTCAGCAAACTTCTGTTCTCCCCTTGTATAAATATTCAATCTTATTTAATAACGTATTGATTGAAGCCGCGGCCTCACGATGCTATATTGATCATTCTTATTTCTCTATAAACAAACCAAATCAGAAGATGAGTTATGTAGACGTGAAACGAAAGAGAAATATCTTGTACATATATATGGTCAGTCAAGTTTTCTGAATATATGTTTACATTTTTTCGAGACTGAAAAGACTGTATGTTTCGCTTCCGTCTGTCTGTTTCTTTGTAATCTTTGTTTGGCTCAATTCACTCCCTAACTTTTTCGCGGTTCGCTTATACCGCCTTCTTTACGCCATTACTTAGCCATATCGAGAACGTACGGTTGTACGCCCAATTTACGTAGATGTGCAGGTGACATTGTATAGCCCCATGCCAGCTTATAGTATTGCCATCGTCATCAAATGGTGAAAAATCCCTTTAACCTCCTACCCCTAACGGGATTCGAACACAGAGTACACCCCGCTTCGACTGCTGCAGCTTTAAACCAACTTCTCTCCAAAACAATAAAATATAAGGACATACATAATTGCTGTTTATGCTACAAGGGAATTGGGGAAAGGTAATAATCTATGGCTTAGAGGGTCTCAACTGAGTCCTTACGAACCTCTTTTAACGATTGGTACACATTGTAGGTGGTCAGCACAACGAATGTTTTAACACACAAACGCGTTTTTATGTCATCCGGTTGCATGTTAATTTTTGGTCAACGGCGGGAATCGAACTCGAGAACCGCGGCGTGATAAGAAACTCTCTTAACCATTAAGCTACATCCGGCGACATGGTTTGATTGGGGTAAGGTAGTCAACACTTAAGGGGGTAGTGCATTCACTGTGTAATTTGATTAACATTTTTGTATAGAACAAATTCATTGAATGGCTTATATGTAATTTTATCAGTACCATTATTGAAACTAAGCAAATTTTATGTTTTATCGCGTTCTGATATTATAATGCCGATAAATTTTATTATTGCTGCTGTGGTGTATTTGTTAATTAATTTTTATTTTGCTTGTGTCATCGATTTTAGGTATATATTTTATCGTCTATATTAATTTTTAACACACCCACCCACATGTGTGTAGTTAAGCCACCATTCTATCGATACATTGTACATAATGCAATCAATTTATTTTTATATGTGAAAGATAAAACTACTATAACACCCAAAATTTGGTACCTATTATGCATTTATGCACAATTTCATTTTTAAAAATTTACGATACACGCGAAAAAGGTCAATAAATTATATTTCTGCGGTTTTGTGTACATACATACGCTAATTATTCTTAGCTAATGACAAAATAATTACACACACCAAAAATAAAATCAAACCGTGAACAACAAAAAACTTGAAAAATAAAAAAATATTTTTAGACGATATATTTCTTTTAAAAATACTGTGCGGAGCAGCACACACGCACAAGAAAATATTTAGGTATGGTTTTCTGGGGAGTAGTTTTTAAGGTTACCCCATTATTTATATAGACGATTAGCAATAAACAACATATTATACAAAATGTATGTTCGAATCACAAAGCAGAAACTGTATAATTCCCAAAATTACAATATGCAAATAAATAATTGTATTATAAGTTAATTTAAAACAATATATCGATGCAAATATGTGGAATGTGCAAGTGGTTATAAAAATATTAACTATACTTGCTCGACAAGCGTTCCCACTGAAATGTGATTCCAAATGGAAATATTCATTAAACCCGAATAGTTATGCCACGAAACTAGTTAAGATTTAGTCATGATATCTTTAAGTAGGTGTATGGCTCCATTATTTTGATTCGAAGGTTGTTTATTAAGCTCATGTTATGTATAATAGATGGCAGTAGCTACGTATTGGAAAAAAATCGGTATTATTACGTTTAAACATCACCAAATATTCCTTCTCTTCAGAAGGTAAGTATCTGTGGATCTGGTTTGATCGGAAGATTTCCTGGCAAATTATATATGGAAGAGAAATGCAATAAAGCATGTAATATTTACTGGAAATGCAAACAGTCATTTGGTAAATCATGGGGCTTGAAACTATACGGGTTTCGGTAATCAGAATGATTAATGACGATTGACTCCAATACTGTTGTAGAAATTGGTTTATAAGACGGTATTTGCTTTGAATCAACTAGGCAATCTGAATGAAATTAAACTTCACAGGATACCCAGTCACATGGACATCAAAGGGAATTGACCCTTCTTGAATTACGGTAGACGAACTTTGAAATCTTGCTGGGTATTCTCACGAGATATTGTTTCTTGAATAATCACATTTTCCGAAATACAGATAAATTGAATATATGTTTGTAACTTGCATTTTGATTTTGTAATTCTTGGAAATTGACCCTCAAAATGCAATTTTTATTTACAAATCACTGGTTCTATATAATTATGCTTCTGTTGTTTGGTGGCCGGTGGTTAAAGTTAAATCATCAATTGTTAATCACTAGTTGCAAAATATCGCTTGTCTGGCTGTAACTGGAGCCATGCCTACTAGCCATGGACATCATTATGTCCCTACCACAGTTACAGTCTTTATTGTCAATACAGCTTGTTCGGCTGCCTTCTGCTTGGCGTGTGTTAGAGCGTGGAACGCATAGATCAATTCTTAATAAATTGTACTGCCAAGTTTTAATTTTCACCAATCATTTAAGGAGGTTTTTCCATCCATTGATATATGGTTCTCACCAGACTTGCTCAATCAGATATTCGATTCGCTTGTATTCTTCTCAAATGGATGTTTCTCTGAACTGAGTTTGGATTTGGTATCTCCTATCCATCGTATGATCTGAGAACCTATGACAGTTTGTAGACACACTTTACGATTCGTCAAGCGGAATTAATCGCGATTAAACACTGAGGATTTCAAGTTTTATAAAGAGATTATATTTTGTGCTGATAGTAAAACTGTCCTTAACTTCTTGAACAATCCTCTAAGCAGCTCAAATTGGTAGGGGATTGTAAGAAATTTTGATTTTTCATTTGTATTTTTACTTCCAACGATGTTTCGTGTTGCTCATCACTGCCTGAAATGAATCAATTCGTTGAGTTTTAATGGAAAATGAGCTGTAGATTTGGTGCATTTCTCCCAGTTTAAGTTGAGAGGAGTTATAGCTACTACTATATGATCTTCACAATAATTTTAGAGTAATTTTTCGCTGGCATGGTTGGTATCTTAAATTTTTACTAAAAATCAAAATATAATAGCAGCTTGCAAAATTCAACTCCGTAACATATCATTAGACTTGCCACAAACATTGGCCTGAAGTATCGGTATGTGTATACATTAGAACATAGAGCAGCGAACAGAAAACACACAGCATAACTGATTAAAAATTTCTCAATTTATTTAGACTTCAAGTGTCCACGAAACGAAAAAATATTAAAAGGTCTTATCTAATATAAGGTCAAAATCATCAATATGCCAAAAGTTGGTAATTTATTTTTATAAAATTCAACGGAACATATGTTTTTTATTGCTTTCCACACATTTTCCATTAAACGATTTGGTATAAATTTGAACTGCAGGTTTTAAACACTTATTGATGAAAATAGTTTATAAACAATTCATCCAATCATTTTTACATGTATGATCCAAAACAATTAACCATATTCATGGACAAATTGAGGCCTGAGACGTTTAAATTCTTTGAATGTGAAGTTCAGTTCAGATGGTCAATTTGTTGAATATAAAATTTGTATAATGCGGTATAGCGATAATTTCAGTACGAATGTTTGGCTTAAGCTCGTCAATTATCTGAGGCTTGCTGGCATATGCTTTAGTTTAAAAATAACGCAGTTCGTCGTCTAGGAATATGACGCACCGTCTTGTAGAAACATAAACCGTCGATATAGATTTTCATCGAGTCTCGTTTTCTAAGAAAAATGTGACTCAATGTTGATTTTGGTGCAAACGCCGGCCCAAACTGTCTCCGTAGATTTTCATCGACTCTCGTTTTCTAAGAAAAATGTGACTCAATGTTGATTTTGGTGCAAACGCCGGCCCAAACTGTCTCCGTTTTCATCAAATCGGTCATCAAATCAAAAATCAAGTGCAGTACATATAAAAAATCAGGTGCATGCAAATCATCCTTCAAAATACGGCGCAAAGTGCTTCCACTGACGCCAATATGCTGGGCGTGATGATGATGCGACACTTGCGTTCAGGCCAAAGCTCTCTATCTGATCGCTTCAACCAGTTTATTGGTACGTCTGATGCCTGTTAGCCACGATATTTTCGCCGATATGCACGGTACTAAACGACTATTTTAAATGTACCGCGCACTATTTCAGTGTGAAGCGATTTATGGTTAAAATTGTACTGTGTTGACGTTTCAAAAATATGTATATTCAATACAATCGGTTGACAAATGTCAAAGGTATTCAATGACATAAAAGATAAGTGATACATTGTTGTCAACCTGAACCTGATATAAGCTAGAAGATTAAAGAATAGGTCTAGCATATAACTTCGGTCACGTACTTAAAGCTAACATTCATGAATGAGAAATAGGGTAAACAAAGCATTTTAAATTGAAGACCCTGTTTGTATATCAACTCAATACTCAGTAAAACGAGTCTTGTTTGTACATAGATTTAATGTTTTTATTTTTATATTCGCAGAACCTTCAATTTGAGCGATAACATATCATTTAGATAAAATAATATGCACGATAACCGTGTGTGTTTGATATTAATTTATTAACTTATATTTGTTTACTTTCAGGATTTACATCTAAAATTGGATATTATTTTATCAACAAAATTCACGAAGATGATACGAGAATAATAAATTTTTCAAAATGGATAGACATGCTTGAAAGAGTACGGTTAGGTGGTTTTAGTGGAACTTATTGTATTAGAAGTGCAGAACTGGCTCGTGACAGGAAAAATCGATCAATTTGTGTTACTGTATTATTTTTAGATGACAGTACACATGTTTTTCATATAGAAAAACGTTCGAAAGGTTCCGATTTGTTGGATCAAGTGTTCCAACATTTGGAACTATCGGAACGTGATTATTTTGGTTTACAATTTGTACATCAGGGCGATGTTGTTGTAAGTTTTATATATTTGTAAAATAATGGATACATTTTTGTTGATTTTTTCCGTTTTTACTTATTTAGCGATGGGTCGATCCTAATAAAACATTTCGAAAGCAATGGAGTAATATAAGGGATAATAGCGAACAAATATCGCCAACACTACATTTTAGAGTTAAGTTTTATGTAACAGACCCGAGCCGACTGCAGGAAGAATATACACGATATCAATTTTATTTACAAATAAAACGTGATATTTATCAAGGAAAGTTGCCGTGTTCAATAAATGCGGCATGTTTATTAGCAAGTTATACAGTTCAATGTATGTCTGTTAGTTGTTTCCATTTCTTGGTTGCAAAAAATAATTCTTATTTCTATTTTGCAGCTGAATTAGGCGATTATAATTCAATCGAACATGGTCCTGGTTATTTAAGTGGCTTACAATTATTAAGTGATCAAAATGAAGATCTCGAACGAAGAGTATCCGAATTGCATAAATTACATCGCGGACAATTGCCCGCTGATGCTGAATATAATTTTTTGGAACATGCTAAACGTTTAGATATGTATGGAATCGATTTGCACAAAGCAACCGTAAGTTTTTCAAATGACATTCTAATTATATAAAATATATATTGATCAAATATTATGCTTTCTCAGGATTCGGGTGGTAAAGATTTACAATTGGGCGTAACATCGATTGGGTTACTTGTATATCAAAATAGTATTCGAATAAACACCTTCTCATGGTCTAAAATGGTAAAAGTTTCTTTTAAGCGAAAAGATTTTTTTATCCAACTAAGACGTGAACCGGTAAGCAAACTTACTTATATATTTTATATCGAAAAGGTTAAAATACTTTATTTATTTTTAGTGTGAAAATTATGATACGCTTTTAGGGTTTTCAATGGGTTCCTATCGTAATTCGAAAGCCCTTTGGAAATCGTGCGTTGAACATCATTCGTTCTTCCGTCTTCAACGACCACATAATTCACCAAGATTTTTGCCATTATCATTGGGTTCGAAATTTTATTATTCTGGTCGAACAGAATTACAGGCCGTTCAAGAAAGTAAACAACGTGCAAAAATATCTAAAATATTTATACGGTCGCCAAGTAAACGATTGCTCTCATCGCCCGTGAACGGTTCCGATAGTAATGGCAAAAATACAAAATCCCGACCTCACGATAATAAAGTAACGTCAAAACAAAGCACATCAATACCGCGAAAGGCATGGGAATTACAAAGTGATGATGATGGAGGTTTTATTAAACGATGTACCCAGTCGTATGATCAAGCTTTGGTTCCACCACTCTATAGCAACGATAGTAATATCGGAGCTAGTGAAGATGGCGCGGTGACAGTTAAATTGGTAGCTGATGAACAAGGTCGATTTGGTTTTAATGTAAAGGGTGGAAACGATTTGCCAATTTTAGTATCACGCGTCGCTCCACATACGCCGGCACATCGAAGTAATCCTCGTATAAATGAGGGTGATCAAGTGCTTATGATAAATGGACGCGATATTAGTAGTATGAATCATGAACAGGTTGTTAATTTAATACGCGCATCGCGTGAATATCGTAATGGTGAATTGCTACTTACAATAAAACCGAATGCCTTAGGAAATTTACCCGAAAGTAACATCGGGGAGCCTTTATATCAATACGTCCCCGAAGGTGACATCGGTCATATCAGCCTTCTTGATGGTGATGCGTTATTTACACAATCATTATTATTGTTAAGTGATGGATTGGCATCTGGAGCTTTATTGACACAGTACGAGCAAATGTATCGAAAAAATCCCGAATTAGCAATTACCGAAGCTAAAAAACTAGAAAATAATTCGAAAAATCGTTATAGAGATATTTCACCTTGTATGTTCCGATATAAATGAAAACGATCGAAAAGAACAAGTTTCTAATTTTTGTTTATAATTCCAGATGATTGTACCAGAGTAATATTACGAAATTCGGACAGCGGGGATTACATAAATGCAAATTATGTTAATATGGAAATACCTGAAGGAGCAGTTAATCGTTATATAGCGACACAGGGTCCATTATCTAATACGACTGTTGATTTTTGGCGTATGGTACAACAAGAAAGTAGCCATCTTGTCATCATGCTTACAACCGTTATGGAACGTGGCCGTCCCAAATGTCATCAATATTGGCCATCGTCGGGCGAAGAACTTGAATTATCGCCGGGATTCTCAATTAAATGTATAACCGAGCAACCGGATGAAACGGGAAGTTTTGTATTTCGGGAATTATTATTATGTGATAAAAAAGCTGATGAAAAGCGTACAATACAACATATGCAATATTTAGCATGGCCCGATCATGGGGTTCCGTCCGATCCTAATTTATTTTTACAATTCACCGAACGAGTTCGTACAGCACGCAATACATCATTGTTGCAGGAAATCGATGCTAGTTTAATTCAAGTAAAGCTCATTGATGCTGATTCAGATGAAAGTGGTAATGGTGTGATTGGGGAGCGTAAAGCGACCATCGTTAAAGATAAAGTCGACAATGATTCAGACAATAGTGAAAATAAACAGCGAGATATTAAGGCATCGGCTAGTGTTCATCAGTAAATTAACTATAATTTGTTTTAACTATGATCCAATAAAATAATTATTTATCGTTCTCGTTTGTTTAGATATATAAGCTCATCAAATCCACCAGCAATTGTTCATTGTTCTGCAGGAATTGGAAGGACAGGTGTATTAATTTTAATGGATACAGCACTTGCCCTGATGGAGGCTAGAGAACCAATTTATCCATTGTACATTGTACAAGCTATGCGTGATCAACGAGCGTGTATGGTGCAAAATGTTGTAAGTATATTAATTTTCTAATTCGTACGATTAACTTCCGGCTAGTCACGAATCGGTATTATAATATTTATTTGAGACTAGCAAGAGGTGTTATACACAATGTAAATAATCTCTGCTAGATATTGAACTTTAATTCAGCTATCTCACCTGCCAGTATGATGAAATATTCATCTCAGGTGAACTGTATCGAACTCTATTTGAGGGTATTCTCTTTAGTTCCACCGCCCCCCTCCCCCTCCCTCTTTCATGTTATGATTCAGTTAGCACCGTTCTTTTCCAAGTCACTGCTGGCCTTCCATCTTGCCTTTTTCCTTGTGGATTCCATTCTAAAGATATCCTGGTTAGGTATGTCATTTGGTGTCTTTCTCAGTGTATGTCCTATCTATCTCCATTTCCGCTTCCTGATCATCTTCTCAATGTCCGCTTGGTTTGTTTGTCGCACTAAATCTTCATTTGTGATCTTATTCGGCCAGAAGCGTTTGATTTATTACCTAAGGCATTAATTACCTAAGTGATTTTCTGCATATGTTTCCAGGTTTACTGCATATGTACTGATTTAACACAGGCATTGAAAATTCGTATTTTGGTGTTTCTTGACAGGACGGATGCATTCCAGATCTTATGGAGCATGTTGAAAGTGTTTCTTGCTTTGTTGATGCGTTGGTTAATGTCTTCTTCCGTTCCGCCTGTTCTTCATACGGTACAGCCAAGTAATACGAATAATTCGACATCTATTGTGTCTTGGTTGATGCGAAGTGGTGTACTAATGCTTGTGTTCAGTCCCAGTGCCTTTTGTCTTTTTTATGTTTAACTTGAGCCCGACATCTTGTGCTATTTATGATATCTTTTGTAGCTTCTGCTGCATGTCTGTGTATTTGTCTGTTAGCAAGTATATATCATCTGCGTAGTCGAGATCATTGAGTTTTCTAATTAGATCCCACTAAATTCCGTTTTGTAATGTGATGTCTACCTTGCGCATGGCATTATCCAATACTATGAGGAACAGTAGTGGAGATAGTACACATCCTTGTCTAACTCTTCGTGTAATCTAATATGTGCCACTCTGCTTTGCTTTGTGTTACTTTATTTCCAGCATCCCGGTACATTTCTCAGATGAGTTTTGCTATTTTCCTCGGGATGCCTATTTCACAGAGTGCTTTCCAAATTGCGCTTCTATTGATGGAATCCAATGCGCGTTCGAAGTCCACGAAGAGTAGATATAGTGGTGAGTTCCATTCGTTGGATTGTTTGGATCGTTGATGTGGTCTGTACAGATTTTTCCTGGTCTGAAGCTCAATTCCTTAGGATATCATTTTTTCTCTTGATTTCTATAGAAGCCCAAATCCAGCTTTTCAATTGATTTATTAATTCGGTTTTTAATAGTTGTGTTTAGTAGATCAGTGATAATTAAACCTAAATCTCCTCTATGGATGTCAAGGGAAATTATAGATGCTATCAAATTTAGGGTAGATAAGTTTCGCTTATAGAAAAGATTCGGAGATGATAAGGGATTTTTAGTTTACAAACAAGCTCGCAATAGGCAAATAAGAATGATTAGGGGGTCTAAGCAGGTGTAGGAATAATGATATTTTAGATTTCTTAGCTGAAGACATAAATTTATTATCTCGAATCCAACTTTGGTTAGTTTTATTGTTATTCTTGAAGATCATAAATGTTCTAATCCATTTTCAAATATTTCATATGAGGAGTTACAATCTGCTATTTGGAAAATTAAATCAGAATCTTAGGATAAAATTGTTTCATGTAGTCTCAAAATATTTATTACACATTTTTAATTGTATCTTAACCTCATAAGATAAAATTAAACTCCAGTTTAGACCTGTCAATATTTTGACAGGTCTAAACTGGGATAGCATATTATTCGATAATTGAACTAAAGCCCGGGCTCTAGTTCGATTCTCGCCGGTCAGCAAAAATTTAAATTCACCGGGTCATGAAAAAAATGTGATTGTGTGTAAAAACATTCGTTGGGCTGACCAATCTGCAATGTGCACTAATCGTTAAAAAATGGTTCGTAAAGTTGAGATGAGGTTAAGGGACGTTTAAATCTATGGCATCTAAACCATAGATTTAAACGTCCTCTGAATCACAATATTCTTTATAAACTCCACCTCAGTTAAAATTTAAACTTACTCTTTCGGCTGCTAGATTAGTTATAAATTGTTTATCAGGTCGTTTACATACAGTTAATTTTAGTAGTTGTTATTTTAATTTTCTTTCAGTTACTTCAGGTGTTCCTCAAGGTTTGGTATTTAGTCCATTATTATTTTCTATGTACATTAATGACATAGTATCCTCGTTTCCCCATTGTTCGTTACATTTTCGCTGATAAGTCCAAATTTATAGAAAATGCTAGTAAATCGCAATCTTTTATTATCTACAAAAAATCGTTTGATACGTTTTCTTTTCCTGGTATATATCTTAATAGGTCACTCAATCTGTTTAACAAAACTCTTACATGGTTGTCTATAAAGTGGTAAGGTTTACGGATCGTGAGTTTAAAAAGACAATGTTTATGTCCTATCTCCTTCCGAATGGTATGTTTCAGGAGAATATGAATACTCTCAAAAGATGTTTTATGATTGCACTCGTTTTACTTTAGGAATTAGGAAATTTGATCATATTTAATTATTTTCTAGGCTTGGTCTCGGCTGTAGTTTCTATGAGTTTCTGTGGATTTGCGTATTTATTAGGAAGCTAATAAAAACTAAAGAACTAAATTATCTATTCAAAAAGTTATTATTTAGCAGCTCACGTTACGCCAATCTTCAATTGCTGCGAGTTTAAGATCTGCCGAGACGTTTAAAATATAATTTCTTGCGCGCTAGAATGACAATATAGTTAGTTTAAAGTTAATTGTAAAGATTTTTCTTTTAAATATCGTTGGCTCATCCCATTGTAAATGAGCTTGTACTCAAAATGGGATGTGTGTGCATGGTGTTGACTTTTTGCAGTAAACAATTTAAGAGGTTTTTATGTCTAATGGAAGTAATAAATTTTTATCATGTTGCTTCCATGTGCACTTTTCCTTCTTAATCCAAATTATAAGCAATATATAAATAAATAAATAACTATAAATTATTTGTAATTTCAGAGCCAATATCGATTTGTATGTGAATGTATTTGTGCGGCATATGCAAAATTAACAAAACGTCTGTCTTCGTTAAGTCAAAATTCTCAATGAATATAACAAAATACTATATAGTTTCGTTTTATGTAGTTTTTTTTTACTATTATGTACTAAACAATTTAGTTTTGTTTTATGTATTAAGAAGTAAGTTTTTGTTTTTAACAAATGTTTATCTTTTAATGCCCAAGAATATTTAAATAATTACAAATGAACGATAATAATATTAATAATTAGTAATTAATTAGTAGATTAAAAAATATCCGAGAGATAGAAAACTTAAAATTATATTGATTCGTTTACTTATAAGTAACTTCTTTTATTTTTATTATTTATTTGTACCTTTAAAAATAAAAACAAAAATGATTTTAATAATAAATTAATTGTTCTTTCGTTATTCGTTTCATTTTTATTAAAAAAAACGTGAATATCATGAAATTATGAATAAAACAAAAAAAAATTATAAAACTATATAATGAATTAATAATAAATAAATTTAAATCTAAAACAAAATAAAAAAACTAATATATTAAATATAAATTAATAAACTGTGTGAGATTTTATTTTTTTTAAATCATTTATAAAAATTGAAAAAAATAAATAATTATTGTACATCAGTAACAAACGAATAATACACAAATTTTAAAATCTAATTAGGTATTTAATTAATAAACAGAAGAAAATAAATAAATTTTGTAACTATTTGAAAAAAATAAAGTAAAATGATCGTAAATTAATAATTTACCGAAATGGTGGTGTCTTATTTATTTGGCGTCCCAGTTCGCATTTATTTAATGATGGCATCAGCTTTTGTACAAGACGATAACATACCCAATCAGGACGGCCGAAGTGAGAACGATCGGTCCTTTCGTCTATTATGTACTCTCTTACTTTATTTTGTACTGCTCTGTGTAATATCTATTCTCTTCATAAAATTATATAAAGTAAAATCACTTTAACTGTTTATTGGGTGATTTATACTATTTACGAAAAAAAACAATCGCTATAACACCAATAAATTGAATATGGGCAGCAGTTTATTTGCTAATGGTATTAAACAAGTTACTGTATTATGGGAATCACAATAGCAAAAAACACAATTTACATTTTAAAATATCTAATCTAAAATATTAAATTATTATTTTTATATATACGGTGGTTTTTATTTTAGATATTTAATTAAACCAAATTCGTTTTAGTGAAATAAAGATCGTTCCAAATTTTCCCAATTCTCAACTACAATATTTCCCAATAATTTATTCCCCAATTCCCAAAAGTGTATTCTGGCTTGCTGGGAATTATTTCCCCTCTGTGAAACACATAGTTTTAAATGTTCGCCACTAGAGTACCTATTTCATGGTTTTTTTTCATGGTGCGCTAGATTATTAATATATTTGAATATGATTTAAATATTGACGGATGAATAACAAATTTAAAAAAAAAGGTGTTTTCGCTTTTGAAAAGCAATTAAAAATTGTTTAGGGTCGGAATTATTTTCTGCATTAACTATTTACTATGATTATTAGTATTTATGAATGAGCTAATTTTTAGAGCAGATTATCCCGTTGATACCCAAAACCATCTAAGAAACAGAATTAGTAGGGGGGATTGTATTCGATTACACGGGTTCTTAGTGGATTGGCAGCAAGCGTAAGACAATAGACAACCATGTTCACTAGACTGCTCGCCGAAAATGACCAGTGGCCCTATTCTGGTTTTCCCTGGGAATGGGGAAAAAAATTTGCCCAATCCCCAATACATATTTTATTCCCCAATTCCCAAAAGTGTATTCTGGCGTGCTGGGAATTATTTCCTCTCTTTGAAACACATAGTTTTAAATGTTCGCCACTAGAGTACCTTTTTCATGGTGCGCTATGTTATTATATTTGAATGATTTAAATATTGACGGATGAATAACAAATTTAAAAAAAAATAGGTATTTTCGCTTTTGAAAAAAATTTATATTTTTTAGGGTCAGAATTCACTATTTATTATAATTATTAGTATTACGAATGAG
Source organism: Tipula lateralis (assembly GCA_963932295.1). Taxonomy (NCBI): domain Eukaryota; kingdom Metazoa; phylum Arthropoda; class Insecta; order Diptera; family Tipulidae; genus Tipula; species Tipula lateralis. Next base: position 53,507,862 of record OZ010738.1, read on the forward strand.
CTAATTTTTTTATATTTTAAGGCAGATAAGACCAAATTTAAAAAAATAGGTGTTTTTGCTTTTAAGAAATAATAAAAAAATATTTAAATTTATACTCTTATATATATTTATAGTATCATGAGTATTTTACCATAAGAAATATGAATTCCCAACAATTTTAATAGGGAAAAATAAACGTCAAAACTGTTATAATTTTTTCCAAACAAAATATTTTCTCAATACACTTTTGGGAAAAATAATCCCCAACTGTTATAAAAACGTCAAAATTTTCCAATTCCCTGGAAAAACCAGAATAGACCAACAGAAGAAACAAAAAATCCTCACTGTTCGCCGAAAATGGCCAGAAGAAACTAGAAAGCCACATTGAAGAAGTCTACGTGGGAACATTTTCCGTCTGAATCGATTTATTATGATCTATCTTTAATTAACGCTCAACTTTCAAAAACTACATACCTAATCCATTTATGTGTGGTATGGTAATGGTAACCAGGAAATTTTCTAATGTCCTAAGAACATTTGCAGATATCGTTATTAATACATAAAATACTTTTATTGAGTTAGTGAATTATAAATGTTAACACATAAAATAGGTGTATATATAGTTTTATTTAGTAAGACTTATGTGAAAATCTCAAAATAATTCAGAAGTTTTGACCATTGAAAATTAAGATTTCGTATTTCGAGTTCATTGATTCAGTGAGATGGTTCATTAATGATGTTGGTAAATGTTATACTTTTGTTTCATCTTACGCATATTTGACAATTCTCAAAAACAATCTCACTTAACATCGTCTACAAATTGTAGGTGACGCTAAGTGATGATACTCCCTCACCGTCACTTCATAATACTAAAATTTTAATTTCAATAAGTGAGATTCATAATCGGTACAAAATCACGAACATTGGTCGAATATTAACGATTATTTTGGTTCTGCGATTATTTTGGTCAAATTGTATGAGTCCTGGATTTGGAGGCGTTTGTTCAAGAAGGTGACTAAATCTGGTTGCAAAAAATAAATCTGGTTGGTAAAAAAATGGAAACAAAACTCAAAAATCGCATACCGCCAAAATAACAACGAACATTTACATTTATAAGTAACTTGACACGAGATGTGCAATCACTTACAAAACCTGATGGATTTGGCTATCTTATCACATGTTTGATACCCTTCAGCTGGAGCTCGTGGCTCTCCAATAAACTCGATCGCCTAAAAGTGGAGAGCATTTGTCGCAAGTCTATACGTTGTTACACAGTGGAAATGACCTCGGGAATCTTGGAATCGTCAAACTCGGACTAAGATCTTATATTTGTGCCATAAATATGTAGTGTAAGATACAGATCAATAGGACTTAAAGTTATTATTTTAGTATTTCTATTTCAGTGATTGAATGAGACGATTATGAGCTATCATAAGCTAAGCGAATATAGTTAATTTGTGTTATATAATACGTCCATAGTGTCTGTTGATGCAGGCTGTACCCAGTTCAGTCAGTTGAGCTTTTATTCTCAACAGATGAACCAAACACCTGTTTTAAAATTACCTATTTAAGGTCCCTTGTAGCAACCCATTTCAAAGAAAAGTGTTTTCCGACCTAAGTCACCACAGCCTTCACCCTTTTTTGTACTTCACTCAATTATTTATTTTGTTTGGCGTTTCTTATACTGATATTTAAAAATTTTAAGTATACACATTTAATATTTATTTTATCCATTTGGTAACAATATGTAAGTTTGGCTTGAAATTTGATTTAAGCGCGTCCCCAATCGTCTTTTCGATTTCCGTTTCAGGGCGAAAAATGTGAATAAAAATTATAAAAACGTTGAATCTTCGATTAATGTAGTATTGATAGACACAACTTTCAGTTTACCGATACAAAGAAACTCACTCGGCAACGAAGTCCTGAATGCTGTGTTCGAATATTTAAATTTAAGTGAGCCAGAATACTTTGGCTTGCAATTTAAACATCCCAACGAGACAATTATACTATGGGTTGAACCCAATAAAAAAATCCAAAGGGAATGGGATGCAATAAAGACTGTAAATGACTCATCGACACCCACTGTGAAGTTTAAAGTACGATTTTATCCAATTGATCCGTCCATTCTAAAGGGCGATGATACGCGTCATCAAATTTATTTACAAATTAGACACGATATATATCGAGGTAAATTGCCATGTTCTTTAAGTATAGCCTGCATATTAGCAAGTTATATAGCCCAAGGTGAGTGAGGTTGTTGATCACGATATTGTCTACATCATTAAATCGTAATTTTTGTCTATATATAGCCGAACTGGGTGATTTCATTGCCATTAAACATGGTCCTACATATTTAAGCCGGTTGAAATTAATACGTGGCCAAAACATTGAACTTGAGCGTCGCATATCAGATATGCATAAACTTCATCGCGGACAGTTGCCTTCCGATGCAGAATTTAACTATCTGGAACATGCTAAACGACTCCCGATGTATGGAGTTGATCTGCACAAATTATCGGTAAGTAATGTTTAATAATGTCGATTAGATCGATTTGATTTAATTTGAATTTTGTACGATCAGAGCACAAAATTTGCAAATACTCAATTGGGGGTAAGACTAACAGGCTTAACTTTATACAAAAATGGTGAACTTCAAGAGACATTTCCATGGAGAAGTATTGCTACAACCTCGTTCAGTAGAAAAGACTTCATTATAAAAACGAAGCCTCAAGGGGTAAGTGGTCCAGTTTGTTATTCGAATTGAACCATATAATATATGCTTATTTAAAGCAAATCTAATACATTTCCTAATCGTTAGAATGGAGATCGTGAAAAAACGATCAAATATACAATGGATACGATTGCACACGCCAAATCGGTATTTAATTCATGTGCCTCTCACTATCTATTCACAAAACGTACGGACGACGCCAACCAGGTACCACGAGTAAAAAATAATAAATTGGCCAAAATATTTAGTACAGCGCGAAGTATAAAAATTGATGCGAAAGCTACGCAACAAAATAAGATACAAAACAAAGTTAAAGAAAATCAGGAATATAATAAAAAGATTATGCAAGATGATACATTTCGGAAGTCGCTATTATTGTTGAGCCAAACATTGGGTTCGAGAACGTTAGACGCACAATATGAACAAGTGTATCATGAAAATCTCGCCTATCCCATTACAGTGGCTCATAAAAAGGAAAATCACAGGAAAAATCGCTACGCTAACGTGTCGCCTTGTATGTTGAATCGTAACAACTATATATATTTGAAATGATTATCCCTTATTTTGTATCAATTTCAGATGATTATACGCGTGTTATATTAAAACATCCTGAATTTGGTAATTATATAAACGCGAGCTATATAAATATGACGATAAATTCAAAAAAAGTCAACCGGTATATAGCAACCCAGGGCCCTTTAGCCAATACAACAGCTGATTTTTGGCGAATGGTCCAGCAAGAAAAATCCCATCTCATTGTTATGCTTACAACTGTTATGGAACTGGGCATACCCAAATGTCATCCATATTGGCCAGCCTTAGGGAACAAGGTTGAAGTATCGCCCGACCTTTGGATTAAATGTGCAATTGAACAATCGGATAAATCGGGTAGCTATGTATTTCGGGAACTATTGCTATTCGATCGAAAGATTAAAGAAACACGTGCCGTACAACAAATGCAGTATTTGGCATGGCCCGATCATGGTGTACCATCTGAAACATTGTCGTTTTTAAGATTCACGAAACGGGTAGACGATTTACGGTCATCGACCGCAGTGAATCAGTAAACAAAATCCTAAATTCGTTACTTTATAAAAAATTTTAACCAAAATAAAAATCTTTTTATAGATACATAAACCCGACAGATCCGCCAATCATAATTCACTGTTCGGCAGGTATTGGTAGAACGGGGGTGCTAATTCTAATGGATACAGCGATGACAATGATGCGATTTAGAGAACCGATTTATCCGTTGGTTCTTTTAAAACAAATGCGCGACCAACGACCCGGTATGATTCAGCATTATGTAAGTGAACGCTAATCGGGTTACGAAAGCAAATATATGTTGCAATTTTTTTTATTTCAGAACCAATTTAGATTTGTCTGTGAATGCATTAATGAGATATTTACCAAGTTGTAAAATATCAAATCGTTGTCATCAAATATTATTGCTGTGTTACATAAATTTGTTTGTAAAAAATAAAAAAATAAATAAACATTATTCAGTGTCAGTAATCGACTCTTTAATTCATCAAGTCTACAAATCAACGGTTTGGAATACCGACCAAATGGCGCACTAAAGGTAAAGCTGGAGCCGGAGGTACCGGTTTCGAATCTCGATAGGGTGAAGGATGCAAAAGAGATTTTTCACCTTCTAATTACGATCGGTAGTGTGAATGAAGTACAGAACTCATTGGTCAACCCATCATCCGGCTGGCAAGGAACTATGCAATGTACAGATGGTTCTACGTAAATCGGACCTATAGCCGTACGTCCTTAATTTCGCTGTAATGGCGTAAGATAAGACGTTAATAATCAAACCACAAAAGAGTTGGAAGTGCCTTGGGCCCCAAAACAGATTGGAAAGATAAAAACAAACAAACGTTTTGTAATGATAGATTGAGTCAATTTTAAAAGTAAGTTTAAATCATTTCTCCCCACCACTCAATTCAAAAACGATTCGTTAGTCGATCCTCTAATGAATCAGCTAACAAAAAAATGCAGTGTGTGAAGAAAATATACGGCACAGAAGCACCAAAAGTGTTCAAACGGTTTTGCTTCTCGGACACGTGATAGCTCAAAGACCAGTGCCCAGTGTCCAGTGAAATATCCAACAAAACAATATACGTTTATCATACTTGACCTTTGATATTGTTGCTTGTGCAGACCGTTAAAGTGATTGTTGATAAAACCCCAAAGAGAGCCAATACTCAATTTGACTAGGTACCGCTTGAAAATAAATTTCATTTAGAGAAATACATCTATTCAAGGTATAGGCACAAAGAAAGGCAACTCTTCTTTCTTTGTGTAGTTGCTTCAAAGTCGCCTGAAGACAGTTGCGTACCTTCGATGGTAATTAGACAAGATAAATTTCCAAAATAGTGTTTGGACTTTACAGTGTCCGCACCATTACTGGAAAGCACCATTACTGGAAAGATTGTACCTATATATAACGTGCGAGTGGCTTTAAGTGGTGCACAATTTGTGACAGTCAAAAGACTGAACCCCAGTACCCTAACACATCATTAGATTGGTGTCACAAATTTAGTACAGATTACAATGCAAGGCCGTCAAATTTGAAAGCCAACGGAGTACATATAGTAGACCATAGATACAGGGGACGCAAATATATCATAAAAACTGCTATAATTGCTACTCACTAGAGGTCTCTCTGGCGAATATCTGACAACGATGAAATTGGATATCTTAATACGGGTAAACCATAAGTTAGGTTGAACTTGACTCTAAGATAGTTTCTTATAAGCAAGGTTCTTCTAGGAGGTTGAATCATCTTACTCTGTTGGCGGTTAAAGCTTATATCTCTTTCCATGATTTACCAAATTATTTCGCTTCAGCTAGCCTTGTTCACTTCCGTTGATCTTCCTACTTTTCATTTCCCTTGCAGATTCCAGTCTAATGACACTATCGTTACATCACTAAGCGTATGGCAAATCCATTTCCACTCTCGTCTTTGTATGTTGGTCTCTATGTCTGACTGACTTGTTTTTCTATGCAGTTCAATGTTACTTATGGTGTAAGGCCAAAGCATTTTTGTATTCGTCGAAAGCACTGGCGTAGGTACTGATTTTACACACGAGTTGATGAAATTCTTATCTTGGTCCAGCAAGACAGAGCAGAGGAACTCCATACTTTATCTAACATGTTTAATGTATGTCTGGCTCTATGTATATCTTTACCCCACATATTTTACTATTGTACAGTTGAAATACATAAATTCATTTACATCTTTATTATGTTTACTTCTTTGTGGATTTGCATCAGTGTGGTTATATTTGTGTTGAGTCTCATCGCCTTGGTTTTTCTGATCTTGATTCGTTACCTAGATCTGATAGATGTTATATTTTCTGGTACATATCTGGGTGTAATGCGTGTGGGAAGGCATATGTCATTTGCATAGTCCAGATCACTGGAAGACGTGACACTCATTTTCCCCATTACAATATCCAATACGATCAGGAACAGCATTGGTTAGAGTTCGCATCCTTATGGTATTAATAATTTTGTTTGCCTTTATATTGAATTCGGTTTCCAGCATTCCGATACATTTCTTGAATGAGTACAATCAATTTCATTGGGACGTCCAATTCACAAAGTGTCTGCCGTATTGCGTTCCCATTTTGACCACCCAGGTGATGTAGTGGTTAAAGCTACGGCAGTTGAAGCGGGCGGTACCGGGTACGAATTACGATAGTTTAGCGATAGTATATCTCGAAACTGTGTGGTCCAGCAGCCTATTCCAGTTAGTGCGAGAGGAGTAGAGGTACACAGTGGTGTACCTCTACTCCTCTCATCGTTCTGTCATTTTGTAGTAATGTGAGGAATTTCTTCTTGGCCATTACGCGGGCTATCTGATTTTAAGTTCTGCTATCCGCCATCCGGTCATGTTCATGTATATCTCACGATCAATCGAGTCACAAGCTTTCTTGAAATTTAGGAATACCTGGTATACATAACGCGAGATGTTTCATTGTACTTGGAAAAAATCATTCGTAGTGAAAAAACTTGATCAGTGCCTGACCGATTTGAACGTACTCCTGCTTGGTAGTCACCGATAATTTTCTCCGCCACAGGAGTAATTTTTCCCAAGATAATGTATGCATCAGTGACCAATCGAATAAGGTCGAAATGATAGTTCGACAAAGTTACTCTTTCGAATATCAAGAGCTCTGAATTAATACAATCTACACAAGATGAATGACTTTTATCAAATTCCAAAATCAGTTGACCAATCCGGTGACTCCTTTAAAACAAACGCTCACTGCACAGCGAATTACGCTCGCTGCAAAGTTTTTGTACTCTTAAGACCTTAGGCTTTCACCATTCACGCTTCTTCTGTCTACAATTTCGTTGAGCTTCATTTCGTTACTCAACGACAAGGCGAAACTCTTCATTACCGAGCTTTACCGAGAGTGTCCTGGGATGAGCAATCTCAAAGTAAATCATTCTTACTCCATTTTTAGTTGCAGTTTCGTGTCGTGAGTACGGGTCATATTATTATTTCATAAGTCGCTCTGATTTCTTCCAGCTCTTATATTACAATCACCAATCTGACATCGAGATCAGAAATAAATTATTGTAAAATGATTCTGTATCCTGGAGTTGGCCATCATCAGTGGACGTATCTATACACAGACCTTTAACAGGTTGGCTAATCTCATGTGCAAAACTTCCACATTCGATAATCGACTGCTTGCAAGTCCAACACAGCCTGTTTACCAGTGGTCCAATGACGAATTTACATTCAGGCAATCTATTTTGTTGGAGAGCAACGAAAGGCTGTTAGACGGGTGATCAAGGTAGAGGAACGATATATAGGGTCTATGTAAATTTACCAGCACAAAATGAAATTTTTGGATGCTGACTACTTGGCATATACACTATTAACATACATATTTGAAACTTTCAATTTTATAACACTTATAATAATAATTTAACAATTTTCATTTACAAAATACTTAGATGGAAGCCATATCCAACTCGTGCATCAACTTAACGTACTCATCACCAATGCATTCGCAGGCAAATCGAAACAGCTTCTAAAAATTTTAAAACACATTTTAATCGAAGAACGGTTCAAGATGATTGTAAGTTCTTACACTATTTTGTATCATCCCCGATCGTTGTTCTCGCATACTTTGTAATATGTCCGTTGGATAAATTGGCTCAAATAGCTTAAGCATACTAAGGCCTACATCAGTTAGAATAAAAACACCCGTCCGACTAATTCCCGACGAACAATGAACAATTAATGGCGACTCTGATGAACTTATGTTTCTACAAGAAGCAAGACGTATAATAAAAATGTATATATAGATACGCTTCCTATTGATACATACCTAGGTGCCCGAGTCGATGTTCGAATATCATTTACACGGTGTCTGAATTGTACAAATAAAAACGAATCATTCGGTACACCATCATCCGGCCATGCTAAAAACTGCATATGCTCTATCGAACGCTCGACTTGTGCATTCGATTTATCAATCAAGACGAGTTCGCGAAACACATAACTACCGGTCTCATCCGACATTTCGATTGTACACTTCACGGAGAATCCAGGCGACAATTTTAACTCTTTTTCTACCTCGGGCCAATATTGATGACATTTGTGTACACCATTCTCCATCACAGCGGTGAGCATAACTATCAGATGACTATTCTCCTGTTGGACCATCCGCCAAAATTCAGCCGTGGTATTAGTGAGTGGAGCCTGTGTAGCTATATACCGATTAATTTTACTATCGGTAATGTTTATATTTACATAGCTTGCGTTTATATAGCTATCGGATGGTTTACCGTTATGGAGCACAACTCGGTTGCAATCATCTGAAACGATTAACAAATTGAACATAAATTCATTGTTGTGACATACTTGGTATGGATATAAACGTCGTACAAGGTAATATATGTTCTCGATAATTTTTTTCGGGATTACAGCCTAATTTACCCTCCGTAATTGGTAGTTTATGATTTTTACGTGGTAGTTTTCTGTATTGTTCCTCTAAAACGCCATCTGCCACTCCTTCCAGCAGTAACGATAGCGATGAATGAAAAATAGCATTGTACGGGTCGCCGGCCTTTTCATTGTCTATTTCTAGCTCCTCTGCCTCCATTTTCGTTGCATTCGTATGGTGTTGGGTCGTTCCCAATGGAAAACGTCTACTTTGAAATCTGGTAAAGGTTTTTCTTAATTTGTCGCGTATTGTCATCTCCTTATCAATCGCTTCTGCTTTTTTGCATTCCGCACAATTCACGGTGAAGCCGCATTTTTCTCGCCGAGAGAACATATAATTGTCGTTCAACGTTTTCCAAAACGATTTCGCGTAATCTCTTGCGTACATCGAAAATTTGATTGGTGCTATACAATCTCCACACTAAAAATTGAAAAGAACTTCTTAGATACAGCCAATAACAATCTCGAATCTTTACATACCGACCCCTGGTTCAATTTGATAACAAAATCTTTACTTTTGAATGTTGCTTTATTCATTTTGCACCATGTTAAAGTGTTAACACGAACCCCATTATCGTACACGATCAATCCGGATAATGTTACGCCCATCTGAATATCTTTACTGCTGGAATTCTGTAAGCAGACAAATTGAAGCTGAATGAAATAAACGAACTGTACAATTTATAAGACAAACCTTTGCTCTGTACAAGTGGACACCATACATGTCCAAATTTTTAGCTACTTCGAGATATTTAATTTCTGCCTCGCGACTTGATAGACCACGATGTAGTTTGTGTATGTCCGATACTCTGCGCTCGAACTCCTCGTTTTGGCCACGTGATAACGGCAAGTCTTTCAAATATCCCGGCTCGTGTTCTATAGCGATATAGTCGCCCAATTCGACTGCGAATACAATTAAAAGATGGTTGTTATATGCGGGTGCACGTATACAAAGCCGCCCACTTACTTTGGGCGATATAACTACCAAGCTGAATTGCGGGCTTTATCGGACATGACATCTTGCCTAGAAAAATATCCTGCTTCAATTGCAAATAGAATAAATGTCGTGTTCTCGCTTCGTACAATTTGCACGGATCTTTCACGTAATACTTAACTCGTAGTTTTACGATCGGATCGGAAAATTCGCAATCACACTTAATAGCGTTCCATTGCTTTCGGAATAGTTTATCGTGTTCGACCCATACCTGTGAATAGAACAAAATATACAACCAATATATATATATATATGTATATATAAAGTCGAGTTTGGAGACATGGACACAAACCACATCGTCACCCTGATGAATGAATTGCAAGCCAAAATATTCACGTTCTAAAAGATTTAAACGTTTGAATACGCGATTGTATAGGTTGACACCCTTCAAATGACATTTGATAGGTAAATTTTCTTCGCTTCCATCTAAGTACAATACCGTGACCCAAAGCGTTAACTTTTCTTGAATTTTGTCGACAGCGCCGCCAATTGTAGTTCTACAAAGTATTTCAGACGTTAATTTATCGATTGAGCAGTACTAACCACTTTAAGGGGTGGTTGATCACCACTTACGCCATAATTTTGTAGTAATATAGATAAATACAATTTTGAAGATCTTCTGTATACGTTTAGATGCCAAATTACTTAAATAATTGAAATGTTACATCAATGTCAAAGTTACCTTAAATTGAAATCATTTGGCCAATTTGTTCGAAAAACGTACTTGTCCAATATTTTAATTGTAGTTGGAAACAGTTAGCAGTAACCGATCAAATGACGCAGTGTTTAAAACTGCGGCAGTTGGAGCGGAAGATACCGGGTTCGAATCCTGATAGGATCGGGATGCAAAAGGGATTTTTCACCATCCGATTACGATCGGTGGTGTAAATGAACGTATCTATCACCCCCTGTTGGAGTGCAGAACTCATGGGCCAACCTATCTTGCATTTCAGTACTATAGGGTAGCATGGAGCTATGCAATGTACAGATGGTTCTACATAAATCGGATAAATTGTAAGTCCATTGTCTGTTTACATGCGCCCTTGTAAGCCAACCCCTCGATAAAGACTCGTTTTACAATAATTTTGATAATCTGGCACTATACCTGATTACGATGTCAGATTAGTGATTTGTGAATTTAATAATAAAGCTGGCACAAATCAGACCGACTTATGTAATGATATAGGCTCGTTCTCACGACATGGAACTGCAACCGAAAATGGAATCATCCTGGACACATCCACGTAAAACATTTCGAAGCCACACTGGCCATGTGTTGATTTCAAAAGAACGGGCTTGGGTTGACAAAACTTGTAAACAGTGACCATTGTCTGATGGTATGTCCGATGATGTGAATACTGTCTACACGAAGTTTTAAACCCTAGTTGATGCAGTCCACCAAACTTATATTGAGAATCCAAACTAAGCCTAAGAACAACACATGCTGTTGAGCAACGTTTTAAAAAGCCATAATGAAACAAAGCGGTTCTTGCTAGGAGGACAGCTAAAAAAATTTGTAGACAAGGGAAGCGTGAATGGTGAAAAACTATAGGTCTTAAAAATACAAGTCATCAAAGAGAGCAATTCGTCGGTTTGCACCATACCTTAAGGTGTCGGTCAACTGTCATTCTGGACCAGGATGTAAACCTCTATATCTCAAGCTGTATTTGGATACCCTCAAATACCAGACCTAAGAGATGTTCATTGAGGGTTCTATAAGAAATTCACTAAGGCCATGTAGAGATTTAAGAAAAATCATTCACCTAGAGTTAATTGCATTAATTCAGGGCTTTTGGAGGGGTAACTTGGTCGAACTGTCTTTTCGACCTTATTCGATTGGTATGGCAGAATCAAATTAAGTTCGAAGAATGGAAATACTATAAAACATCTCGCGTTGTACACCAGGTATTCCTAGATTTCAAACAAGCCAATGATTCGATCAATCGAGAGAGGCTATGGCATGCGCTTGAATATCTCGAAATACCAACCAAATACGTACAATGACAGTAACGCAGTCACAATGCTATCGAAGACTTTTGCAACTAGTTCTGGTGTTCGACAAGGAGAGGCACTGGCCCTGATACTTTTTAATTTCATGTTAAAACACATCTTTCGGAAAAGTGCAACACCTCAAGACAATATCTTATTCGGACAATCCAATCAACCAACATCAGAGTTAAGACGATTTTACCGGGCATATAGTTTGACCCTATAAATGACTGGTATGTTTAGAAGTGTTGTCTTGCTACTGAGCAACGAAGCATAAACTCGGTTTACAATCGCAAGGAAGACTAAAACTAAAAGGCAGCTAAGTTAAAGAGTATGACAAGTGAGTTACTCGCGTGGTACCTTCAATGAAGCTACGAGACCACACTATAAATTAAACGTTGGTTAGCTACCATATCCTAGATTCAAGACTTTTGTGTTATCATCGATGAGACACTGGACACATGGCACAACCATTTTTCTAATCTACTTAAGGCTCTTTATGTTACAAGCTGTAATTTAATCCTGTTAAATCCATGCTGTGAGGTTCTGATTCACCAATGCAGTGCAGAGATTCCATTCCTTCATCTAGATTTCAGACCAGCTTATGACATGATCGATCGAGGGACTCTCTTTCTGATAATTTTAGTTAATGTTAACTTGGAATACAATCTTCGTAAAAGTGAAACACTACTAATTCTGATGTTTAGCAACAGATTGAAAGAAATTTGAAGCTTCCGTCAATATTCGTCTTGTTACTGGGCAATCGGTATTTATATCCTCTACGTGCTTTTTGAAATCAAAATATCAGACCCGTTGTCATGTGTAAATGTAAGCACCGCCGTTGGTGTCACATACCGAGGTCATACTATCGAGGTCATGATGAGTTGATCTCTAAGGAAAGCCGACATTCAATGGCTAGAGACCAAACTGGCAAATTTTGGTGTTTCACCTAATATGAAACTCTTGCTGGTGATCGAATCAAATGGTTGCAATGGCCTGTAAAATTCGATAATTTTTCATTATCCTTCAGTGATCATTTATTGATAAATAATCGAAACTTGCATCATTCGACCAAGCCAGCTCGGATTTCTTTCAACTCGCAGTCGATGAAACGCATGTATCTTATATATGAAATGGATGAGAAAGTATCTCCCAAACTTATTCGTCAAGGCCACCACACTATTATTATATAAGTAATTAGAGATCCAAGACGCTTAAATCTCAGTTATCATTCAACTCATTGACTTTGATCCCATCGAAAGCTGCAGTGGTTCCAGAATCTCTTCCATTACATTAATCATCTTCCATTACATATCCAGCATCTGAATGGATAAGTTGTCTTAGGTGTAAAGTATGCTACATTCCAAGAGATCCTCTTAAACAAGAACATGAATTACGCTCATTCATATTTAAACTTGGGCCTTTTAACTGCAGTCACACCAGTAAATTCGTTTAGTTATCTTTATTGCAACACACCTCATCAAACAAACCTTGAATGAGATTGCCCTTTTGAGATCAATGACCATGCGTCAATTTATTTTCTTACAATAAGTAACCAGAAACGTCTGAATTCTGAAGAATAACCGAATTTTCGAAAAACGGATTAAACGGTTTGTTCTATAAATTAGAGGACGATTCGAATATCAATGTATACATTTTGTACATTATACAAGAATCGTACTACAAAGTTTACCGCAATCCTATTAGACTTTACCGATTCCATCTGTCAAATCGATAATTACGTATTGTAAACCATGCAAATTGCAAATCAAATGTCAAGATAAAATGCATTCGAATGTCATAAAAAAGTGACCAAAACACGACAAATATATAAGAAAATGGATCTATTTAACCCTTTATATTCGTTATATTCTAATTGCGTAAGTATTTATGTGCATAGCAAAAGTATTGGAAATCGTTATATGAAATTTTGGGTGTCAAATTTCAGGGATCCATTTTCAACTCAAATAGCAACATGCAGCTTCATAATGCTGACTACGGCCATTGTAATGAGTTTTCCAATCGTTCACATCAATATGGAAATCCTCGTAGTCTATCGGCAACGGATATATTCACTCCTAATGTGTTTGTAACGATTCCATTACAAAATCAAAGTCCAACCAACAACGTCAACAACAGTTTGAACCACATCACAAACAACATTTCCAGTGATCATAGTACAGTGCTGGAGAACAATATTAACACGAACTACACAAATCTTAATTATATAAGTAGTAGTAATAAAAATGGCAATGAGATTAAGTCTGAACCGATCAAGGTTGAAATGTCGGAGAACAATCAGAACAAGGATAAATCTGCGTCGTCCGTTTCGATTATTTCGTCAACTATAATCACGTCCAATAATCAAGGTGAAACAATCAAATGTAACACAAATTTACTTCCGCTACCATCGTCGAATTCGCTATTGGTGACCGCACGACCTAAAAAACCAGTAATTTGTTATAAATGCGATAAGTGTCCATTCATAAGCATATCGCAGAATTGTCTGAACCAGCACTACGTTCAAAATCATAAACAACAGGAGGAACTAATCATCGGTAATAATAGTAAAAAATTAGCATGTCCAGGCTGTGATAATATATTTTATATACGAAAATCTTTGGAAACACATTTGTTGAACGATCATCAGATGAACAGCAATGAAATAGAAACGCTTTTAAATAGTTTACTCGATTCAAGTGGCAGTAATATGTCGAACGAAGACTGTAACGAAATCGATAGTGCGGGAAACATTGTGGTACCGCAGAAGAATCGAATTTCGATCAAAAATGTAAAGATTTTACAAAATCCCAATTTAATCAATTCGAACGAACTGTTCAACGACACTTTTTGTCAGACGGTCAACATCGGTAGCAGTACGGCGAGTAGTAATGGCAATAACCAAAAAATTTATTTAAAAAATCCAATTTATTTACTAAACAACAACAACACAAATAAAATCTATGAACAATCGTTATTGCCCTCATTGCATTTATCCAGCACGACATCGTCCTCGTCTTCGTCGTTCGATAGTATATTCAACGAACAAAATTTTATTGAAATGGGTACGCACGATAATTCGGATGTACCGATCGAAGATGCGATCCACGACCAAAACAATTATATTATCGACTTAAATGGCAATTCGAATTCAAACAACAATAATAGTACGACAATAATTAGTGACGAGCAACATAGCCTGATCGGACAACACCAACACCAGCAGAGTATTAATAATGGACTTCATTTGCGCACGGTAGACGAACTTAATTTGCTCGATCTAACTGACGTTGAAAATAATTTTTTACTGAATAGTAACCGGCAAACACCCAATGGAGACAATCAGAACGATAAAGTTGTTGTATTGCAACAGTGCAATATCATAAATAATGCAGCAAATGTGCTGGACGCTGCTGCAAATTCAGACGATAATTTTATATTTATCGAGCACGACAACGAAATGGATCATAATGGTTACGATAATGACGGCCACAACGATGACAATATAAATTTTGTGTGCGCAGAAGAAATAATTAACGAGAATCAATTTGACAATGATTTTAGCGGAATCGGGACGGATAATCTGTACAGCACAATAGATTGTGATAATTTCGAGGTGGTGAAAAAAAATCGTGGTCGACCAAAAGGATCAAAACAATCGGGCATTGCGCAGCCTAAGAAATCGTATGTTAATTTGCCTGCCAAAGAAAACGGTTACAAATGCACAATGCCGCTATGTACCATACGATTCCACAGCAAAGAAGTGTTGAGCTATCATGAAAAATGTCACAGCGCATCAAATACCGACATAATAATATGTCCTGAATGCGTGAACGATAGTCGGGCGTGGAACTGGAACACCTTACATACACACTTGTGGCGTTATCACAACATCGATATGGAGCTGTACTCGTGCAAGTTGTGCAATTTTAAGACACCGATCCTATCGCGGCTCAATAACACTCACATAAAAATTCATTCGTCCGAGCGCAATTTCAAATGTGAGCAATGCGGTAAATCTTTTAAAAATACAAAGCAATTAAAGAATCATCGCCGTTTGCATCGCATCTCCAATCAGATGATCAATCATGAATACAAGAAGTGTCCGAAGTGTTCGTCGAAATTTAAGGATGTTGATCTATTAAGGTTGCACATCGAACAATCGCATAATAATAATAATGTAGTACATGGAAATGGTTGTGGTCCGAACAAACAGACCAAATTCAAGTGTCCGCACTGTGATAAAGTTACAAATTCAAAATCGAATTTGAAACTTCATATTTTGATCCATATGGACAGTAAGAAATTCAAATGTGATAAGGAGAACTGTTGTTATGCAACGAGCGATCACAATGCATTTAGGCGCCATAAAATGAAACATAATCAGAATAAACGATATAAATGCTCGTTTTGTAACTACACCAGTATCCAGAGCACAACGTTTAAGGTAAGTTCGAAATATATTTGAATGTCGTTTCGTTTAACCAGTCACTTTCGATTGCAGAATCATATTTTAAAAAATCACGCCTCGAAAGCACCCGACCTCGTATTCCAATGTAAATCGTGTACATTCGTCACAATAAATAAGCAAAAGTATAATTTACACATGAAAAAGCACGATACGATGAGCGATCGCATCGATAATATTGCGGATAAATTAATCGACGATAGTACAAACTTCATCGACCTAGAGGAATTGGATGAAGAAGCAGCGCCCCACAATGAAATAAATTCGGTAGCAATTACTGTCGCTGGCACCTCGATCACAACAGCAACAACAACCTTAAGCAGTGATAGTAGTCCAAATATAATACTATCGCCAACAACGTTAGACCAACCGTTGATACGACCTGCTGTGTTTGCCAATAATTTTTCGCATATCGAAAATTTTCGGTTCAACAAAATTCTCGATCTAAACGATAAATTTGACACGGTCAATTTTAGCAATATTTACGATGATACAATCAACTATAATCACATACATCAGGACGATCAGGAGGATAATTTGGAGCATCGTATACTTAACGATAGTTTTGAAGACAATAATAAAGACTGTTTTAATATAGATTTAACGTAAAATGCTGTTGCATTATCGATCGATTATTTTTGACCATTGTACCAAAGAAAAATCATTAAAATTTGATTTGAACTCACTGGTTCGGTGAACTTGCCCTAACGACAAGGTGATAATTGATGAATATGCAATTTTTTTTATTGTCATCAATGTATGAGCATCGTATATTGTAAATGCACTAACTGAAATGGGTCTTATTAAACTGTAATAGAAAATTTATAATCAATGACTTGATTGGAAGTGTTTCATTATGAAATGGGAGGGGTAACCGAAAATGGTTTACTTTAAGAAACTGGAATTCTAAAAAACTAAAGACAAAATGTACTATCAATCATCGAATTCGATAAGTCCTCATTCATTTACTTTCATCAAATTTATTTGATTTGTCCTAACAAGAGAAGATTATTTTTTCAATTTATAATCGTTGTATAAAGTTTTTGCCTGTCTGTCTTTATCTTTGCAATCTGTTTTGGGGCTGAAGGCTCTCCTACTCTTTCGCCGTTCGCTTATTTACGCCTACTTTACACCATTATATAGCCAAATCGAGGTTGTATGGCTATAGGTCCGATTTACGTAGAACCATCTATACATTGTATAGTTCAATCCCAACCTAAACAATTGACATGGAAGATGGGTGGCCCATGAATACTGCACTCCAACAGAGGGTGATAGATGCTTTCATTCACACCACCCATTGTAATTAGATAGTGAAAAATCCAGTTGCAGCCAAGCCCTCTATCGGGCTTCGAACTCGGTACCTCCCGCTCCAATTGCCACAGGTGTGCCCACTGCGTCATTTGGTCGGTTTCTACATAGTTCGCTGGACGAATTAAGTAAACAATCTTTTCAATACAACTTACTTCCAAATCTAGACACGATTGGAAACCAGTTAAGCCATTTATCATACATTTATCGTAACGTGAAGAAATTTTTGAAACATTTACGACCTCGTTGATTTCATTTCTGCCTCATTTTACATAAGGATTGAACACGTCCTATGCTGGTAAAGATCTCATCGTTTACTAAGGCCACTAATGTACACATGTAGTAAACAGTTTGGCACAAGTGGACTTTACATGTTCAATTGTTGATGGTTTGGAAGTGAAGTTTGAACTGCTAAATAACACGTGCAAGGTTTTTTAAAGTATGAAGTATGAAGGCAAGGTTTTTTAAAGTATGAATAAAAAAGAGTAATGTTTCAGTCCAATTTCAGCATAAGTGGTCATAAATGAGAAAAATATGGATAATGAGAAGAAGATGGATATCTGTATGGTTGAACATTATTTCGCAGTATAACATAAACCAAATCGAGGACGTTCGGATATAGGTCAGATTTATGTAGAACCATCTGTACATTGCAAAGCTTCATGCCAGACTATAAGTATTGACATAGAAGTCACAGAGTGTGAATGATTTGCACTAATAATCGTCGTAGACGGTAAAAAGTACACTTGCACTTAACCAATGTCGGGCTTAAATTTTTCGTACTGTTTTAAGAAAAACATCAAGGGGTTAATCAGCAAAAAATTTTAATCAAAAACATTTTTGACTATGATTCTACTCAAACTTAGTATACCCCTTGAAATCTAGCCCTGTGAAGCCCTTTTTCTCGCATTAGTACGATTTTCAAAAGTTTCCGAGCTTTTGGATAACTTCTATGACCGCTCGATATACAGACGCTTTGGAGCTTAATAGCGCGAGGTTAGCACCCAGACCGAACATGATTATTTAATATTTACAAATGATTTAGATCAAAACCTCTTTGTGTATCACATCATTTATGCGTGTATCACATCATTTATGTACCTACAATCTAAAATTTGTGCCTGATGTTGTTCTTACTTGTGTTAAATGATTGCACAACGATTGTTGCAGAGTGTTTATCGGACGTGTGAATCAAGTTAGAACTACAAATTTTAAACTAAAAATATGTTTTTAAGTCTGCTCAAACTTCGTTCAGACGACCTATTACACTCCGAAATACTGAAATAAGCACTGTACAGATATTTCACACGTTTCAGAACTTTTCACTTTAAGACTGCAGACTGCAGTTTGGTTTTAAATAAGAAGATACACTCGTGAAAGACCAAGGTCTGTTACAGCATTTTATAAGTTGTCAACGTTGACTTAGATCCAAACTCACAAAATCGGATAATTGTAAACGCAAAATTGAAATGGTACTGACTTATATAATCCTGAGAAGGTAAAGTGTGGAAACATTGGCGTTATAAAATATTCGCTATCTATAAATGTGAAGTGTTTTCACACTTCTGGATTACTTAACTATCTGATTAGTGTATAAATCTATGGCATTGGCGGCTTGGGTTAAATTATGGGTTTTGGTGAGTTTAATATAAATTTACTTACTTGGGCTCCATTAAAAACTGATGATCAAACATCATTGGTGATATAAGAAAAGATTAGTAGATTATGAACTAATATTTGTGAAATAATCTGGTTTTAAAATTTTTAAGTTTAGGTAACATTAGGCGCAAAATATAAATAATGAAATCTCGAGATGGATTTGACTTTTCCCTTAGAATTGTCGGGTGGGTGCTGCCTTCATCTAGTACAGAGGTGTCTGGGTTGGAGAAGATAACAATTTTTAAATTTAGATTTAGATAGAAAGAACAATAAAACAATTTGTGTCTATCATACACGATTGGCGGGTTTGAATTAGTTAAGCTTTCTATTCTAATCAAGTTTAATTGATTTAGGTCTATGTATGTTTTGTTATATGAGTTGTTTGAATTTGGAATTAAGAGTTGTGGTTTCCTCCACAACTCACATATGTCTTTTTTTCTACGATGAGGGTGATTCTTAACACATCAATGTGTTATGCATGGCTTTGGTGGTACCTAGGTGTGTGTCCTAGATCCGTAATGTATAGCCTTAAAGCGGAGGTTAGATCTATCGCGAGATTGTCCAAAGCTAGAAATTGATGACAGGGACCACAGATTGAAGATTAAAAATTGGGGGTTACAGTTTAGTAGATTTTTGTTTTAGTATAGCATTAATTGGGTGCAAGGTGGACTGTTAGACTGTCCTAGCTCCTTATAACTGCCAGAGCTTCTGCACCCAACGCGCAATCCTTTAGTAAAGATTGATAGCTGCCCTTAACTTGTGCATTTTATACTCCAACGAAAACTGAAAACCGGCCAACAAATTCCACTTCTTAGACGTTCAATAAATAAACCGTTCCTCTTGTTATCCATTCTGAAGTAACAAATGGTATTTTCTCCTTTAATTCTATAGAACATTTACCATTTATTAATCTATAGAACATGCAGAGTTCTGCAACATCTCTGCGGTGCTGTAGGCTGTCTAGATCTATCGTAAATCTGGAGTTTCGTATTATTCGGATGGCACGCCACTGAACTCTATCCAGCAACTATCGAGCAATACCTTATGCTCCACCTCAAACCTGACAGTATAATATTCCATACATGGTCTAATAAATGTTACGAAAAACAACGTTGAATGAGACGATGGCCGAAACCAGGCAAAGCAATATAAACTTTAAAATTGTTGCTGTGACAAATAGCGACTTAAAAAGTACTAAGACATATCCAACTATATATCCAATTATTTGCGTATTTATTCTTAACCGTCGTCTTTTTTATTTTCTCTTCATAATCGTCATTGATTTCAATGCATCTTTTAAGTCTATAGATCGACTTCTCAAACTAGTCTTCAAAATCTTGCTTTTAAAGCTTTTCCAGTTAAACATTAACTGCAACAATTATCTCCGCGTTACTGTTAAAGACGTTTTCTCCCAAATTTGTTTTAATTTTTGGAAACAACCAGAAAATATAAGGTACTAGAAACGGGGAATATGGTCCTGCCCATCTTAATGGTTTGATGCTTTTCCAAGGGAATAGCAGCTACACTTTTTGATCGGGTGAAGTATAAACTGATTTTTGTTGCTTAGCCTTTATGGGTGTGTTTGTTCCTGTTGTGCTCCATACCATTCACTGTTCTTTGGTTTCCGGATCGTACTTATAGAACCAAGATTCGTCACTAGTAATGAATTAACTAAAATTGCCAGACTGCCCATTTTTGATTTTATTTAGGAAAATTTTAGCAAAATGCACTCGAGCATCATTTAGAATTCGTGGAACCCGTCGAGCAGATTTCTTCGTGTATCCCAGATGATTATTTATTATTCGATATACAGCAATAGCATTCAAGGCCAACTCATCGACAATAATTTTTGTGTCAATCGTGGATCTTTGTCAACTTAGGACTTCACGAGAGCCACAGTAACGTCATGAGTGGAATATTTTGGTCGACCTTCACGAGCCTCGTCCTCTACAGAAAATGTCTCGTCTGGAATCTTCGGAACCACTTGGAAATAGAATTTAGAGATGGTACAATCGTTCTATAAGCAATTGGTATTTATATATATTTATATTAAGTGAATATAAATATATATTTACGTATTTATTTATTTTATATATTTTTATTTGTAAGTTTAATTATTTAAGTTTAGACCTAACGTAACCGACCTTATGAATGGAAAAATGGAATAATTTAACCAGGTAATAGTTCTGGCTAAATAAAATGGGCGATGGACAGAATTAATCGCTAATGTTTATCGAATCTGATTTGTTTTAATTTTTTATTTGAGAAGTAAAAACATGATGAGTTAAGCTCCTTGATTTGGAGGGAATAGCGTGACGAACAATGGTGAAAGTTGTTTGTGTGAGTTGATAAAATACCAGTCCTTCAAAATATTCACAAACGTAGTAAATTGATGTAAGGTTCAAAACATTCTTCTGATAGCGGGTTGTGGTGTGACACATCACTCACTATTGGGAAGTACTAACGTTAACAATAGATAGGTTCTGATCTGCTAAACTATCTAAGTTCTTCTGAATTGGATATCCTCAATGTTGGATGTGAGCCTACTTTTGTTAACTCTGCTCGCAGGTAGTTAATTGACAACTCCTGCGTTATCTTCAAGCTATAGACTAATTCTTAATGAATTCAAACGTACTATGCCAGAAATTGACATGGTTGTTATCCATCCAAGGATATGTGGTTCTCACTAGATTTGCTCAATAAGATATCCGGATCGCCAGTATTTTTTTCAGATGACTCTGAACTGGCTTTGGCCACTACTGTCCATCGCATGATTTGAGAATCTATGGCAGTTTTGGAACCTACTGTACTATTTATCAAGCGGAATTAATTGATGTTACTCACTGCGTAATTTCAGCTTTTAATCTCGTTGCCGAGAACAAACAGTTTATATTTTGTACGGATAGTCAAACTGTCCTTAACCTTCGATTGTGTGGAGCTTCTTACAGATGAGTATCGTTATTATATTATTATATATTACATTACATTATATATTATTACATGATATTATATTGTATTTGTATATTCAGTTTGTTCTTATTTCTCCTCTATATATTATAATATTAAACGTTTTTGTCTTTGTATTCTATATACATCATTTCCATATCACATGTCACATCACAATATTCCGTTGGAAACGATCGCATGCGATGTGTCTTTCGTTTTGTCTCGTTTAGTTACCTCATTCCCCATCCCATATTCGCTCTTCATATAATTCTAGATTTCTAACTAAATAAACGTTATATACTTCCCTTTCCTTTAAACAATTTTTATTATTTTGTTTTATGTATGTATCAGGGCATACAATCCAAATGTCAGGGAAGACATTTTGGAGATTTAAAATTTAACGCGATCACTGCCATTGTGCGATCGTTGTAATGGAAATTATATATACATTCAATGTAACTGGCGGCTTATATTTTATTTTTATATACGTTGATATTGGGAATTGTGTGTGTTGTTTATGCAACATTATTTGATGTTGAAAACGCAAATACATTACAGTCTACATTTAAATGTCCTAGGTATTAATATTATGTATATAACATATTTTTCGTTTCGTTCACATAGTTTTCGTTTCGTCCATCAAAATTCCTATCCTTTCCTATGTTGGTTGTTTGTTGTTATTTTATATATATATACATACATATATATCGGTACATACAGCAAAACCAAAGCAGTCTTGAAGTGATAGGGCAGTCTTGAAGTGATTTATTGAGAGGGCTTTGGCAAAACCTTCCATATTGATGGATTTGCTATACAAAAGTTTTGAAAATGATGCTTTCATATTTATAACTTATATCAAATTTGAATTAAGATTATATCTATAAAACTATTGAGGTTTTAATGTAGTGCCATGTATATTAATGGTAGAAGGGACTGAAGATTGTTTTAATACGATCTACGATCACTACCACTATATGATCATTATATTGACGATTATATATATGATTAGTAAAATTAACTATTTGTTGGCGAGATTAGGAAAGTCGTGTTTTAAGGGAACGGTTAATATTCCTCTTTATTTTATTTTGTCAATAAAGTCCACAATTTTGCTCTTGGGTATATACTTGATATGTACCAAGGTATGTTGTACTCTTAAATAACTTTGTCTTTATTTCCATGGAAATTAATAATTAAATAATTTTGTTTTCTTTATTCATATAAGTGTAAATGGATAGGACTTCTTGAGTGACATTCTAAACATTGGATGGGGATTACTTGACCTGAAAGTTTATTTTACTTTAATAAGCAGCTTCTTTTTGCTGTATTACAAACTATTAAACTTTCTGAAACGGACGGTTGATTTGGTGATTTCTTTCATTGGATTGTAGGTGTGTTATACAAAAATTCTACTTTTGTGTATTGTGTGAAAGTTTTTTGTAAAATCCTAAAACGGACATAAAGATAAATATGACTGCACTAAACTATTTATTTATTTAAATAGTTTCCCTTACAAACGAATTGACAATGTAATAGATCATCATATTGTATATAGAAATGCTGTCGGGTCATTACGGAAATTTATATTCCCCACGCGTTAGATAGTGATGAATTGGGACACATCTTTAGCTGATCAATAACGTTCTTTCATTGAAAATGAATTTTGGTTTCTATACTTACCGGCCATGACCGTTTCAAAATTCATCTTCATCGCATGGGACTTGCTAGTGATGCCGTATGCGACGAATGTCTTGAGGATGTTGTTGATAGCTTACACTTCATCAGCAGTTGTTCGGCTTTCGACCGCAAGAGATCCTTTGTGTTCAACTCCAGTACTATTCCTGTAAATCTACTGTCTTTTCTACTCTGGTTTAAACTGCTCGTTCGCAAAACGCGCATTGATGAAAACCAAGGTCTACACCATGGTTCCTTTGTGGCATTGAGTGCACACTTTAGCACCGAACTGCTTCTAATACAAACTCGAAATGCTTTTTTTTTTTAATAAAAATTTTATTTATATTGATGTTGCTTGTTTCTGTAATGTTATATAAAAACATATTCTTTCTTTTAATTTTATATAATGTATATATAAATTATTATCAAATATAATATTATTATTATTATTTGTGTAAAATAATAACGATCAATTTCATTGTTTATTTATTTATAAATATGTAATAATAGTTTTTAAACACCACAATATTTAAATAATAATAATAATAATGCAATTAAATACCAATTCAAATGTTAATTCAACTATTTGTGTGTTGTTTTAAATAGGTATCGACTTATTATTTATTACAATTATATTAATTAATTATACATTACTTTAAATTAAAATTACCACATTTTTGCTTTTATTTTTTATTATTTTTTTTTTAAATTAATTTATAACTAATTATTATATGTTTTTTTTGTTGGGTTTAGTAAAATGTATTATATATAAATACAAAATAATAAAACAATTATTATTTTATTATAAATACAGTAAGTAATTATTAATTAATTTATAAGTACTGTTGTAATTAAATAGTTAATATTTAATTGTAAACAAAAAATGGTTCTTTTATCGAGCCACATGGTTTCCAAAAAACACAGATAAGACGTTATGAAAGAAAAAGCAGTCATTAGCACCAATAAACATATAAAAATAGTGTTAAGTGTTAACCCAAACTGGTTGATAACAAAATTGGGTGCGATATATTTGTATACTTAAATACCTAATCTTATGCTTTTAGTAATTAATCCATAAAATTATACAATAATTAAACAAACAAAAACAACAAAAGCTTAATTTAATTACTATACACATATAAAGTAAAATGTTTTTGACTATTTTTTGGCACAAATTATAAATTTAAAAAAAAAAATTCATTAACTCGTAATAATGTTTTAGTGTTATTGAAAATTTAATTATATAATTTTATATATTATGGTGTTTTCATTAAACATTTTCTTAATTTTTTTAAAGACTAGAGATACCAATTTTTTACTTAATTTGTATAATTAATTTTTAATGACTGAATTACACTTAGTACACAAATAAATATAAATAATAATTGTTCATTAAAAATTCGACAATTTTAGAATTTATTTGTTGTTTTCCTAAATGGCCAAAATAAAATTTGTTTTTGCTTTTTAAATTTAAACTTCAAAGGCACCGACAGGATAAGTGAATAATTCTAAAATGGTGTATAAATGTAATTGTTTGTTTTTTTTTAAGTTTCTCTGAACGATCATATAAAATAGTTCAATAGACAATTTTTGTTTCTAAGTTAATATTTATTCAATATAAACGTGATGATCACCGGGGGTGTGGACTAAACAAAATGTTTTTTGTGTATGTACTAATAAAATCCAACGAATACAAAATATGTAAAATTATAAAATAAAAATCTCTAAATGCAACAACACATTTAAAACAAGCCTCGATCTTTTTTCAAATTTGTCTGCTTCCAGTGTGGCAATTGATCGTATTCCGGTCGTGAAATGCCAAGTGCTGTTTCAAATTCTGAATTGGATAGGTAGTGTTCGAGTTTGGTGGGATCAACACCCTCGGGTAGCGGATGATCGAGCAGAA
Organism: Tipula lateralis; assembly: GCA_963932295.1. NCBI lineage: Eukaryota > Metazoa > Arthropoda > Insecta > Diptera > Tipulidae > Tipula > Tipula lateralis. The sequence goes on from OZ010738.1 coordinate 53,533,490, forward strand.
CAGACAGAGGATATTCAGATTGTGATAGTGATGCCAAACATTCATACAATGGGATTGGTATATCTGTGCGACCATCTTGCTTATTAATTTCGGCAATATCGTTTCTAATCTTCCAATCGGGGAAAATAGAAATAAACTCCAACGGTTCGAGACCGGCCCAGATACAACAACCATTTATATTTGAAAATTCTGTTTCGCTATTATCGGTCCGATCAACTTCGTCCTGGCCATTTTCATCTGTGCTACTATCTTCGTTGCCCGACGAATATTCACTGCTCGTACTATTTTTCTTTTCGATCGAAATTGTTTTCGACTCAAATTTTGCATTCCAATAGGCGACCGCAGTTTGCATTGCGGCCCGCCTTTCGGCCTGCCACCTATTTATGCCGGAACGATTTTCAATATTTTTTTCAGCAACTTCCTCTTCAACCGGCCACCAACCCTGCCACAACCACAGCTTATCACCATTATCGATCATAAATATGGTCGGCTGTCGTGCCTTATACAAATCAGATTGGGTAAATGGGAATGGATTGGCCAAAGTTTTTACACGTAAATTTGATAGGATTTCTTTAGCCTCAAATGTTCCGTTACTACTTGAAAAATTGAAAATTCTCGGCGTAAAATTATACGTCTCATTTTCATATTTAGCCAAGCTATAGTATTGGCTGCGATCATCTGAACCGATTGCTTCAAAGAACTCATCAAATTCATTATCCTCGGACATTTCCAATATTTCGACCTCAGTCACCTGATCACTAAATATATTCCGATCGATTGTGCGTTTTATTTCTTCAGCTGCATTCTGTGCGACTGTTTTAGTGTGCTTCAACGATTTGGCGCCATGCCATAATATAACTCGCCCGTATTCACCATGTATCAAAATGAGCGAGGCACGAGATCGCAATTGTTTTATATCACAAGCGATCTCAGTCAAAATTGTCTCGTCTACATCATTACCTCGGATCATATACATTCGCCATTTTGAATAATTTTGTTGTAATTGTGCTTCCTTCCCAATGTGAATAAACATGATTTTAAACAAACGAATAAATACGGTTGTTTCGTCACCTTGTGAGATACGTAACTGTGATCCCTTTTCTTTATCCAGCTCGACGGTCAATAGCGCAGCCGCACCCTTTTCATTTGCAGACGCATCGACACCCTGCCAACAGAAATAGACGCAACGATCTCTTCCGACTGTACTCCGCTTCGATACTTGTCCAGTTAGTTCACGGACCGTCACCGAAATTTGATATATCCACCGTATAATGTAACTCTCGCCGGAATAGAAATGTCCATTGTGTGCAGCATCGTCGAAAGAAAACTCATGAATTTGCCATTTCGAAATCGATTTTGTTAGAATATCGAAATGTCGCATTGTTTCGGTATCGTAGTAGAAATTTCCGCGACCTAAATTAGAATTCTCTAACACTAAATTTGGTTCTTCGTACGGTTCCCCCTTAAACAATTGTTTTCCATTTAGTTCCTTGATTTCGATACCGTCATACAAATATTTGCCATGATCTTTCTTTGCATCGCCCACATAGCTTGGCCAATCCAAAAACTTTTCACGAAACAAGATTGTCTCCATGTGTTGTGTTACTTTGGCTAGGAGGCACCAGTCGGGAATTTTGTTGCCCGATTTCGAAAGTTTATCACAAGAAAATTCATCACGATCGCCCGAATAAATGGAAAAATTAAACGGACACAATTCACACATAGTGTAATTGTAGTTGTTGGAAAATTGTTCAGCTGCCAATTTAATGGCTGCTCGTTTAGCGTCTGAATTAACATTTTTTCCGTTCCACACATAAACTTCGCTACCAAAATTGAACACAATCACTTTCTTTTGATCAAGCATTTCGACTTTCGGTATACAACCCCAATAGTTGTCCATTGGAACTAATTTATCATCCTGATATTCATAAATCATATTTGTTTCGGTTAGACACGATTCAAAAAGTTCATCTTCGTCTGAATGACCAGCATCAGCGATATCTTCATCGTCGGGTTTTTGTAGCAGATCGTAAAATTCGCGCTCATTTCGCTGATTATTTACTTTGCCATCGATCAGCAGAATTTCTTTGTTGGCCGTACAGCCAAGATCACGATTCTCCAATATATATGCACAAATGTTTTTCGAGCGAGACTTTTCAATTACATTCGAATACGCTCCAACCCATCGGAATAGTTTATCATTCGCGATGAGAACAAAACAATCGCCCCGATTTAATGATTTATAGGTGGGTTCAACGAGACGTGTTTGAATATGATTGCGCCCCTTGATATGTAACAACATTTTTGGTTTGTATGGCAACCAAGATTGGTTAAGCGGTAGAGAGCTTGATTTTAAATTAACCGATTTAAAATCTTCGACCGAAGCAAGACCAGCTAATGCTTCGACCGCATATGATTTTCCATTGCTGATTTGTTCTAATTTTGCACGTTTCAATTCTTTTTCGGCGACGCCCATTTTTACTTCGATATACTCGTTTTGGAGATCGTTGCGGGCAGCCAATGTTCGTAGAGGATTACGGGCAGCGCGACGCCCTCTCGGACCTTGTATTACACGTTTTTGTGATAATCGTTCGGTCGATTTAACTGTATCAAAATCAGCTATTTCAACACCCTCATCTATCACAGAATTTTGTAAACTAGTAAAAAATTTCGAAAAAGTTTCATCGTCATCTAAACGCGGTACGATCACCTTTAGGCCGTCACGCTCTTTAATGTGTTTTCGATTATCTGGTGTTGCAGGTTGGTGGGACCGATCATTTTCATATTTTTTATCACATTTAATACTATTATTTTCATCATTGTCATCATTATCGCCGCCACCAGGAACGCTAAAACTGCGTTTCAATAAATTATCGTCCACCGTTTTGGCCGAACCAACTATAGTTGTCGCCATCGATGGACTTTTAGCCAATCCAAGTTGTGGAGTATTTACGCTTTTGAATATAGCTTTAGGTGGAGTTTGTTTCTCTTCGGATTTGATAAATTGCAGTTTCACGGGCGTTTTTAATTTGGCCGCGACTGTAAATTGATTGGCATCTGATTGTTCTGAAAGATAAGAAATAGAAAATATGTTTTAGTCATTTTTGCAACCGAGTTTAAAATGTTTGTCTCTAATGAGTTTTGACTGTAATTATGACAGGTATTTCCAACAAAATAAATTGGACAAACGAACAAACAAGTATATTTGAGTCAGTTTTTTCCACACAATCTTTTATTAACACCTGACTAAATAAATAAGGTCGATAAGAATTGTTTGAAAGCGATTAGTTTGCATTTTGTATTTTATTGGAAAACTTTGGAATCATAAATGCAATTTTATATTTATAATTTTATCAAATAATCGTATCAACAACTTAAAAAAGGTGATAAATCCAACGTATATTGTGCAGCGGCCATTGTGAACCGTATCCATACGATAATGTAGATAAACAGATCTAAGATCTCCTGTTGTCCATCTCACTACTACATACTGGTATAAAACAATGTAATGTACACAATTCCAATAGAAGCCTATTGTATAAAGAAAGAAGAACCAGATCTTCATTCAAGAAGACTCAGCTCAAATTTGTTAGCGAACATAAACATTAGGTTGAATCTAATTGAAACACTGACATCGTATGAACAACTTTAACAACGTGATAAGAGCCAACGTATATTCTGCAGTAAGGCAGCAATTGTGAACAGTATTCATAACGTTGTCCATGTGACTGCTACATATTGGTGTGAAGAATTGCAATATGCAGATGGTCAATGTGCATGAACCGGACACATCTCCAACTGGATAAAAAACAAACACATCGATGGCTGAAAAATTAAGTCAACTGAAGTTCGAGAACACAAATAAGGACATCTTTCTTGAGTTTGGCGAGTAACATAGTAACAATTCCAGTAGAAGACTATTGCACAAAGAAAGAAGAACCAGATCTTCATTCAAGAATTCCAAGCTCATATTTGCTAGCGAAAATAAACTTTAGGTTGAATCTACTTGATGCACTGACATACAAAAATGAAACGAGCTTCAGCTGGTTGAAACTCTTGAATGTTTATTCGGTATAGTAACGTCTGGAAGAATGTGTTGTTTACTGCCCACTATTTAAAGGAGAAAATTTCGCAAGACCTTATACTTGGCAGATGTAAATGTTTCGAAAATGAGCCAGCACGATAACTCAAAATGTAACCTAGAACAAACGTCTTAAAGACATTCTTGGTAGATGAATTAGGTCTCGTATGAGACAAGCCTGAAGGTGATATATATCCAATAGATTATTAAAACCATGTGACGAAAAATGAGAGCGGTTATTCAAGCTGAAAAACAAAAGCAGTGGAAGAAATTTTAATCACAACATAGAAGTTATGTACCTGTTGAACGACAGAACTGAATGAATCCATCATGATATTGATAAATCCTAAATCGCGTTGTAAGAAACCCAAAACTTTTGAGAACAATACAAGGAACTGAAGATAAGACAAACAACAATTTGCACACCCAAAAGCCATGCTTTTACTATATTACTTCTAATCTATTTGGTATGTTAACAGAATTTGTACAACTCACACATATGCACACTTTACTTTTTGGTTCATTTGGATTTGGATACTGGTTAGTCGAAAACATTAACTGTAGTAAACGTTTTCGTAGTCTTCCGAATATTTCTCTGATCTTAAGATGGTATATTAAGTTAATGAAATTCGTGAGAAGGCAAAGATATTTAACCTCAAATTGGTTGTGCCGCACCAGTTCGAGTCAGGCCATCAGCATGCCAGCATGTCTTGGTACAAATATAAAAGTTACCTTATTCCTGATTACCATGGGTGCATTATCGAAACAGCCTCAAAACATCTGCAGGTGTTTAATCTGACTTCTTTTAAAGCTTCCTGGCGGTACGTTAAAGTATTCGGTTAGACCGGCAATTGCACAAAGTCTTATCGCTAGGGACTTGGATGTGGTCAAAGACATCAGGGTTCCACCATACCATAAAATGCTATTCGAAGCATAAAATGCTATTCGAAGGAGACTCATCAGCGACCCCACTCATACCGATCAATGAATATCACGTTAAAAGGTTCGTGGGTTTCTATTTTGGTCGACATAGTCGGCAGGCATGCCAGTATGCAGCTTTGAAATGCCATTGTGTAAAAGAATTGAAATATCCATTCCTGTCGATTATGATTTATTATTCGGTCTCCAAGATGGTGTAGTTGTATACTATTAATAGTTGTACAATGGCACATGTTCCGTATATTCCACTTCTGAATCGCAATAAAACTTAACCCTTAAGGTGGTATTATAATGCAGTGATACGCTTATAAAAGACAGTGAATAGTTTCAATTCGGATTTGCTAGGCGCTAAGATAAAATTGTATCTAAAACATCTGGGACGATGCACCAAAAAGAGATTTAGTTTGAAGGCTAGGGCACTTCACGACCACTCTGTGATGCCCTCTTGTGGCATCGTAGAACGATTATGGCCTGCTAAACGGTTGTGTCAGACCAGCTCAAGTCAGGCCATCGAGTAGCCTAATTTAACTCAATTTCAGCATGCCTTAACACCCACATAAGAGTTATCTTATTCCTTGTTATTTTTTGCTTAATCAAGTCTTAACACTGCTAAACTTTGACTCGCTAAGACTTGAAGAATATGGCAAAAATAATACTCTCCGCAAATCTTTGATCCGATTTTGAACAATTCGGTAATTTTGCAACCCTACAGAGAGAAAGGGGTGCGAGTCTAGTTTACTTAGCCTTAACATTTATAAGTGCAAATAGTTATTGTTCTTTTATAAAGACCGCCCAGGTGCTGCAGTGGTTAAAGCCGCGGCAGTTGGAGCGGGGAGGTACCGGGTTCGAATCCCGATTCGCGGCAAGATGCAAAAAGGGATTTTTCACCATCGATCGTTTGGGCGATGCGATCGGTTGTGTGAATGAACACATCTGGATCCCCTGTCGAGTTTAGAATCCACGGCCAGTACTATAGGCTGACATGTAGCTATGCAATGCGATTTTATGGAAATCGGACCTATAGCCGTATCACAACGGACCATCGTCGGTTTAATTGTGTGGTAGCCACCACCCAACAAAAAAAATCATAAAGCTAATCCTATTAGACAACAATAATTAAGAGATTATGATATGCTTCACGATAGAAATAGTACCAATTGCGGTGATAATAACCCATCGAACGTCATGTCGAAGTTTTAACAGAATAGGTAGACCCATCGACTCTTGTTCGAGCTTCGAGGGTATGCTAATTTATAACGTAGATTGCGGCAGGTTTATGCACCAGCCACGTTTTATATATTTAGTTCTATGTTCACACCGCGGTTTCGAATTCGATTTTCACCGTTGACCAAATATTAGCATGCTCTGGATGATATAAAAACCGATTATGTGTAAAAGGCAAATTCGTTAGGCTTGATCACCTACAATGTGCGCGAAAATACGTATGATTGGATAGTAAGGTCTCAGTTGAGACGCGGTTAGGGACGTTTAAAGATTAATTAATATATTTATTACTTTTGATGTTTCACCATAAAAAATTTATCGCACTGGATAATCCGTTAATTAATAAAATAAGTTAGTTCAAATTTAGCATTGGGCTTAGCAATTGTTTATCTTATTTGTTTTATTGTCATTAGATTATTTGTTTATTATTTAGGATGCACGAATCTATTATTGTGTTGATTATGAATTGGCCAACAATAAATTCAAACTGCCCATAAATTGACCGTGGTGAATTACGTATATTTGAACGATTAGGCATTATAGAAATATTGTATTTAGAATCGCTACTCTAAATTAAATCACGTGATTTTTCATTATCACGTCATGTTATAAATAATGTTACGTACTGCCGATAACGGATAAGTGCAACACACAGTCACTATATAAAAATTGTACATATTTACCGATTCGTGTCTTCCATGTTTCAGATGAATTCTTCAATTTTCCTAGCCGTTCCGATAAATTTACATACTCTCCTTCCTTGATTATTGGTGTTACCGGCGATGCGGTTTCTTTTTGTAGTTTATTACCATCCCCCGATTGTAACGAGTGGGCAAATGAGATCACATCCTGTAAACAAAAAAAAAACGTTTCATTATCAACACTGAACACTAAGGCAAATTTCGTTAGTACAATATATAAGTTATATATGCGATAAGAAAATTGCAAGAATAATTTATAGTTTTGTGTACGCACCACAACTATATGAACGTTATCAAATAATAGTTTACCTTCGACAATTTATCCCGCAATTCTTTAAACAACTGTTTAGCCATCGTTGTCTATTTTGAAACACACATATCCACCTTTTATTGTTGTAACTTATAAACTAATCGTACACCGAACAACAACGCGTTATCTTCTTATCATCGCACACCATCATACAAGATAGTAAACAACAAGAAATTATTTTTTTTTATTGATAACTACATTATATAACAAATAATAAAATAAAAATATATAAATAAATGGTTTGCATTACAATGATTCAATTGAATTATTAATCGCCATTACGTTCATATCATCGCTTGTATCGAGCAAATCGGATATCGAATATTGCGAGAAACGGCGTGAAAATACCTCTTCGTTGAGTATATCGTCGATCGATGAGACTTGTTTTAGCTGCGGTCGCTCATTTCTAATCATTTTATCGTAAACAATTTCGCGCAAATCATCGTAATCGGAATTTTTTGTGTACGGTTCATTCCAAAATGTTGTATTTTCGATACTAATCGAATGATTGTATGGCTTTGTATCGTCGACTAATAATAATGTTGGCGATGGTTTGTCCTCGTTAACAATTGTATTGATTTCAATTGGTGGTTGGACATTCGATTCAGTCACATGGATTTTATTTAACGATTCAGATGATTCGAAATTTTGTACCAACGATTTTATATTTGGAAAGCTGCAACCAAATTTTGATGGTTTTGGTTCGGGTGGTGGCGGTTCGTCGATCACTTTCGATTCATTTTTTGGTAAATGTTTACGTTTTGGTTTGTCGGGTATGATTTTTTTAGACGATGGCGGTGATAGTGATGTGGTTGACACATCCTCGATTTTAATTTGATGAAAATGGTCATCAAATTTTTTACTTTCTAATTGTTCGATTGTGTTCGGTGTCAGTAATTCGGTGATCGAATATTGTGATAAATGTTTTGAGAAGTGTGCCGTCTTTATAATATCGTCCACACTGCTAACTGGCTCGATACTTATTGTGGGGGAATGATTTCGATGCGTGACAAATTCATTTTCATCGTACGGATCGATCATATCAATTAGACTAAGTTTGCGTAGCTGAGTTGATTCAGCAATTGCTAATGTTTTGATCGTTAATTGTTTTACATTATCGTCGTCGTCTATTTTTGGATAGGGAATTTTTTTACGCTGTACTACACCAACCGCTCTTGATTTATCTAGTTTTTTCTTTTTTTGAAAGTGTTCGATCACCATATTACTTATTGTCAAGTGTAGAGCATTATTTTCTGCCTCATTGACACCGTTTTGTTGTTCCTGTTCTTCCTGTTTTGGTATATTATCAATCGCGTTCTCGTCCGCCGACTGATACACCTCATCGTCGTCCCATGCTTTTGCCGTTATATAACTATCGCGATCGGTAGCTGATGCTGATGTTACCGACGAATATCGACTAGCAGAGTTGGTGGTGGTGGTGGTGGTGGTAAAATTTTGATTTTCGTACAATGGCTGTTGAACTGCACTAATTTGTGGCTCAATAATTTCGAAATTATTCAACACGCTCGGGTTATGTGCTTGGTGCAATTCATCAATATACGAGTAAATATTTTCATACGTGTGTTGTGGATACTCATAGTAATTCTCATCTCTTTGTTCAACTGGTCGTTGTACAGTAACCACCGTCGAGACTACCGGAGTAATCTCAGCTGTTACATTTGATTGCTGTTGATATTTTTTCTTTTGCCGCTTGGGCGATAGTGAAAAACTAAATTTTCGTTTCGGTTTAACTGAACTGCTACTACTTTGGTTAAGATTATCACTACTTCTACTTTTATTAGGATTACTATCACTTGTATTATTATTACTATTGTTAACAACACTTTTTCGTCGACTAGACGTTAAACTACTAAAACTAAATCGGCGTCCAACACTTTGCCGCCTTTTATTACTAGTACGTTGTTGTTGATCACTATCACTTGGACTTAGCACAACACTTTTATTACGACTTTTTGACTGTCCCATTTTGATCAATAAATTCCTAAATCGTTTCAATTTTATAGCAATATTTTCATTGTGCTGATGATCGCGGACACCGTCATAAAAAAAATGAAATAATATGGAAATAAAAAAATGTTTGTGCTTAAAAAATATTTTATTATCAAAGCTCTTATCAATTTTATCGAAATTTCGTATTTTTTTATTATTTAATTTTTTACTACAACAATTATTATAATTATGTCGAACGCGTACTACACCCGATGTTAATTTCGAACGTACTAATTTCAATAAAATACAAATCGATATCACAACTATAACGATATATGATGAATGCAACAAGAGCACTACCATCGCCAGGCAATGAACTAAAATGAAAAATTACGCGATTTTCAAATGTGAAAACTAAACAGACGGTTTTTTTGTTGTTGTATAATTATGCTGAGTGTTTCTTTGATATCTTTGTTCAGCAATCGCAAAACTTTATCGAAACGATAACGCACAAACACAATAAACTGAATATTTTTTTTTTGGTTATCCTAAACATTCGAGGATTAAATTCAAAATGCAATTACATTTGAAAATTCTAACAAACAACGAGTCAACCAAAATCGATAACAACACTAAACTAATATAATTCGATAGAGATAAAGGTTCGTCGAATATTGATAACAGTTGATAAAAGTAAATTGACTTTTAATTCAATTAAATTACATTTTTGGTATATACACACAATATTGTATTGCTCAAGTACACTAGAAAACTACAACTGAATTAATATGCAAATTAATCATCAATATTCGTCTTCTTTAGATTGTGCGGATACTGTTCGCGTTTTATTTCTATACGTTTCACTGATTCAATGTACATACACACAACAACAATATGATTTATAACCGCATACATGCACAATTTCTAGTAGTAACAAACTATAAGGAAATACCGTACTCTTAGTGCACATACTTGGGCTTAATTGAACTACTTATAATATTATTATATCAATTAGACTAACGAGAACAATTATATAACTAAGCACAATCTACATAATCATGTAGTGCTGTGCGAGCGACCTTGATTATTATATAAATAAGGGGATCCGTTCACAACTGCATATTTTAAAATGACATTGTTTGAAACGGCATATTCCAAAACGGCATAAGGTTCAAAATGACATTTTTTAAAACGGCATTTTTCAAAACTGCATAAGGTACAAAACGGCATATGGTTCAAAATGACATTTTTTAAAACGGCATTTTTCACAACTGCATAAGGTACAAAACGGCATATGGTTCAAAATGACATTTTTTAAAACGGCATTTTTCAAAACTGCATAAGGTACAAAACGGCATATGGTTCAAAATGACATTTTTTAAAACGGCATTTTTCAAAACGGCATAAGGTACAAAACGGCATAAGGTTCAAAATGACATTTTTTAAAACGGCATTTTTCAAAACTGCATAAGGTACAAAACGGCATATGGTTCAAAATGTCATCTTTCAAACAGGATAAGGTAGAAAATGAAATTCTTAATCGATGACAATGAAATAGACTATGGTATTATACATATTTTATAGACATTAAACTTATACAATTGATTATAGCTTATTTATATGAAAGAAGAAAGTATTCCTTCACTAAATATATTAAATTTGATTCGGTACAATTATATTCTTTATAATATGTATTGTAATATATTGAAAGATATATTATACTCCTTCACTTAAATGTTTAAACAAGTCTCGGATATATTACGATGACGAGGATATAGAAAACAGAAGTTTTGAATTTCTTGTATATTATTACTATACAGGTATATGAAAATAACCAAGGCGTAATAAAATACGTAATATTTTTATTATCTATCTAGTAGTTTTTGTCATATTCGTAATTATTGGCAACAATGCATCAAAATGATTTTTATGAATGTTGTTGCTATTTTTATTGTATTATGAGGTTATATAAATGTTACTTTGTGTCTTATGCCGCTTTGTACGTTATGTCGTTTTGAAAAATGTCATTTTGAACCACATGCCGTTTTGTACCTTATGCTGTTTTGAAAAATGCCGTTTTAAAAAATGTCATTTTGAACCTTATGTCGTTTTGTACCTTATGCAGTTTTGTAAAATGCCGTTTTAAAAAATGTCATTTTGAACCATATGCCGTTTTGTACCTTATGCAGTTCTGAAAAATGCCGTTTTAAAAAATGTCATTTTGAACCATATGCCGTTTTGTACCTTATGCAATTTTAAAAAATGCCGTTTTAAAAAATGTCATTTTGAACCTTATGCCGTTTTGTACCTTATGCCGTTTTGAAAAATGTCGTTTTGAAATATGCTATTTTGAAAAATGACATTTTAAAATATGTCAGTGTGACCCGGACCCATAAATAAGATCGCTAAACTATATACACTAACTTGATATGATCACCACACACAGTAGCTGTGTACCATCATCACATATATATTATTGATACACAAAGACATTTTTGTCCTATAGTCGCACAATGAAACAGAAAAATGATTCATTTCTCGGTATAATTTATGAATAAGATTTTTCATTTTGGTCGAATTTTATAAAATATTTTCATTTTTTTTTGTGCACACATCTTAAATCTTGAAACTTTAAGAAAACACACAAACTAGCAAACAAATCAAATCCAAGAAGTAATATGAAACACTTATACAATACATAATGGGTTTTGATTCGATTGCAATTATAAAATAGTAGTATGATTTATAAATAGATCAGTGATGGGTAAACGATGTTTGGCGTACGATGTGTGTAACAAGAGGTTAATAGTTACAAACGATGGTTAAATTGTCCCATCTCTTCTGGAACAGACTGTTTAAATGACTAAAGGTTAGAAGTCCAAGCCCTTACAGCGGATTGTGACACAGAAAAGGTGCAGATACTACCAATATAGCTCTGCTCTTAAAACTGCACCAGCTTTCGTCTAAAAGATAGTGTAATGCATCTACCAATAGTCTTGGACACGTTCTGATCTAGAATAGAAGTCCACTATTTATAACTATGTATCTAATAATAGCAACGTATCTAATGTTGTATATCCTCGATTTGACATATCTCGCCAATGATCAAATAGCGACAATCCTAGTTATTAACATCGACCAGTTTGAAAGCATATACGTTAAAAGGAATTTTAAACCTAAGAAACATACAACAGAATGGAAATAACAAATAATATAAAGGGTGATTCAATAAGAGCTTCCGGAAGTTTTTTTTAAAATTCTATGGGGTCAATTTTCCACCATATATGAGGTTCTCATTAACATTTTATTTCAATAAATCGATGGTTTGACCTGCTATGTGCAGTGCATTTTTCAGGTAGCATTGGAAGTTTTTAAAACTCTTCCGGTTGTTCATTAGTCCAAATACGACAGTTTTGCTTCATTGCTGAACACAACATTTCGGTAAAAAACGGTTCAATTTGGAGCTGTTTCAACGCCCATAAACCAAATCAATTTGTATGACTTTAAACCAAGACTTCTCTTTAAAATAAGCCACAATGTGCCATATGAGAGACCCAGAGCTTGAGAAAGGCGACGAATTGATTGCTGTTTTCACTTACACTTTCAGCTTCAACAGCAATATTCAAATTAGATCGACTTGTACGCGCTCTAGTCGGGTCATGAATTCTAATAATGAAAAAAAATGGTTCGAAATTTATTGAACACCATAAAATAGTATTTGAAATAAATGTCCACAATTTGTAAACGTTGTACTCGTAAGTCTATTCATGGTGAAATGTCAAAGAATGCAAATCATATGACATCCACATGACAGTTGTCACATGGAAAAAGTACCTCTTATTGAAACACTCTTTACATATACAGTAATTATAATATTGGGCGATTCATAAATTCTTAACAATTCTGCATAATAAAACCCAGCTTAATGAAGACTTTAGCAACAGATAAATTAATGGGCCTATAAGAAATATAATATCAGAAGAGTTAGTCATTACAAGGTTTGTCGCCAATTCGACTATACAAATTCTCATGTTATACTAAACCTATAGCAATAACATGATAAAACAAGAGCTTGTCATCTGGCCACCTATACAGAATCTGAGTAGAACATTTCGAAACTGAAGCTTGAGATATCTTGATTATTCGAAATTGCCAAATATATCGATAACGAAAAATGAGTACAATATAGTCCCTATGTGGTGGTCTCGAGATACTCCAGATGAAGCACGAAACAATCGAATTGTGAGAAAGAGAAAGTAACAGACAAACACTAGATTGGATATGTGACATACAAAAGATATAGTTTTAAAAGATATAGATTATATATGTTCGAATGAGTCATGAATGGAAGAATGGAATTCAACCACCTTTTAAAGTTGACTGGAACCCTTCGAAGTTCCGCCAACAATGCCACAACAGACCCATGGTACAAACCTAGTAATTCATCAAAGCGCACAGACGCGTTCTGTATCTGTGACATACTGGAACAGTTTGAATCAGGGCAGAAAAGACAGTACAGGAATATTTCTAGAATTGAACATAAAGGATCGAAAACGATCGGAAGCTTAAGGCATTCATCACTGACGTATCCCATGCGCGGAGGATGACTTTTGAAATATGGAAACCAATATTATCAAGTTGTTTTTTTTTCATGGAAAGAGCGTAATTATTGGTCAGGTTCGAGTGAAACCCTCTGACAAAGTATTTCGAGTGTGAACCAGAAAAGATATAAAGAGAGTAAAACGAAAACTTTGTCACGAACAGCCATAGTCAACCTATAAGTACACTTAACTTGGTACTGTTTTTTGGCATTAAAGTTGTTCCGGTAACGCATTTTATAATTTGACCGGACTTAAATTTTTGACCGATAAATAAAATTATGATCCAAAACACAAGGGTAAACCGATGATTGAAGAAGTTTGGTATCCAGGACGCCTCTTATTTTGAACAAGACTCAATCAGTATCAGAATTGAAAGTATGTGTGTATTCTTTTTTGGGGCGGTCCTAATTGATTTTTAGCGTCATCGAAAGGAGCATGTGACGACGCATCAATTCGATCACTATGTGTAGGTGGTAACAGATAGGCTAGACTTTATTTATAAAATAACTGTAATAATATAATATACCCAATAAATCAAAAATAACTGAAATTAAATTTTGAATTTATTTTTGGGTTTAAGATTAAGTTTTCTCCCATTAAAGATACTAAGATGACACTATTGCCAATTTATTCTATAGATAAAGATGATGGAAATATCATGATGACAAGGATTCGGTTAACATAAAAACCTTACTCAGAATTATATATACTTGAGAACCACCTGTTACGTTTTAACTTATCGAGCGATTGATAATTATAATTCAAACGATAACATTTGATTATTTCCTAATCAAATATGATTTACAAATAGAACATAAAATTGATTGTAGAAACTTTATACTAAGTGTTGTTCCATAAATTACTCGTTCATAATATTTATCAAACGGGTGATATAATATTTTCTCCCCGTCACTCAGGATCGACTAGCCCATTCTAGCATCCTTTTCCAGGCGTACACTCTCAGTTTCGAAATCTGTTTGATTTCGAATGAAGCCCAAAACATTCAGTATCATCAAGGTCGTCAGTTGATCCTCAAATATGAATCGTAATCCAAAGAAGTGCAATCTATAGAGAGAGTATGAAGTGTGTTCTTCTCGTCCTTCACACTGTTCGCTGATTGTGTTGTTCTGAATTTTTAATCGCAAGATTCCCCCAAGTTTTTCACAACTTAAGTACTGAAATCTTGGCTGATTTACTTTTCTTACGAATATTTTGGATAGGCGACAAGAGGTGAGGTTATCCCATCGCTTCTAGTGTAGACCACTAACGTGATAGTCGATATCTCTCTTAAGAGAAAATAATGTCACTCTTAGAGCGGGCTCAGGTCTCACAAAAGTGGAAGCTGCATACAAATGGGCCAATTTATTAGCCGATACATTTCCTTTGATACCCATGTGACTGAATATCCAGTAAAGTCTAACTTAATTCAGACTGCCTTGTCCGATTTAAAGCAAATTACTGTTTCCTAAACAAGTTTCTATGAAATATTTTTGGAGTCAATCGCCTTTAGAGCAGCTTAGTCATCTGAAAGGATGTAGATACCACTATCTCTGCAATTCATCTAGTTTGAATAGAGTAGTGCTGCTCTTAAAATTGAAACAATTTTTACCTGAAAGACAGTAGCGTACCTTCCAAAGGGGATAGATAAAATGTACCGGTCTATTTTCCTCTATATTTGGCATTTGCCAGAAGGGCTCAATTGATTGTCTCTGCCTTGTAGACGGTGGTGAGCCTAGCTCCGTTGACGTCGGTTTAAAGGTTTCCCTCAATCTCCACGCAATGTTCTAGGCCACCAAATAAGTGCGACAAATGAAATTGTGGGTCTCATTACCGGCAGCCCCATGATTTACCAAATGACTGTTTGCATTTCCAGGTAAATGTTACATGCGTTATCGCATCAAGATATAATACCATAACAACGAATTTTGGAATACCCATGTGTTATCCAATTTCGAACTAATATTGGAATTATTTGTAATTTTTTCAAAATTAACAAAACTTTAAATACTAAAGGATTTCGAAGTACAAAATTTGAAATCCTAATATACGTGTTTTAATTATTTTGGTACTTGACCATGACTATGTTACGAATATAATTGAGTTGGAAAATTTATAATCGTTAAAAACTAGTAACCGATAATGACTCATTACAAACTTGACATCAACCAGAATTATGCATCACAACACATCTGGATTAAATTTTTGTATAACACTCAACCCCGAAATAGAATTTTCATCGTCAAAATTGTAGCTCATCGTTAGAGACTTAATGGAATAAACATCAAGAATTTAAGTGACCAAGTGCTATTTGAACATACGTCTGGCTTATATAAGATCTGATCCTAAATATCTCAGCTAAATATAAATTATTTTATTTATACAAATTACATTAAACGCTTAGTAATATTTTAAGTAATTGCGTGATTTAAAACCAGCATTTTCACGACCGTTCCATTAAAACGAAACAAGTAGCAATTTTTTAATTAAAACACACAACCAACGAAATAATCAAAATGACAAGACACAAAATTTTCTTATATACAAAATTGTTTAAATAAAATGCTCAAATCATCAACATTTTGATGATAACCTTCCCAACATTATAACCAAATCACTTATCTGTTATTTTACGTTTAGCACACATCGCGTTTTATGCTGATGGCTACAAAATGTTTTCAAGAATTGCGTTTATATTTATATAATATTACCAGACAACTTTCATTTGATTCGCCTACGTCGGATTATCACGTTGGCCAACAATGATACGCGTGTGTCTTGTATTGGATTTTTAATTGGAAAATTATCTTACTGGCTTTCAGTAGAGTAATGTTTCCCAGCCTCAAATGTTCAGCTCCTGCCATTCCAAACTCAGATATTATTTACTATTAACTAATCGTTTACTATCCGTAAAGTACAAATTGGCGCACTATTTTGCTGATAATTTGTTGGATTGATGATTAAGCCAACAGTGTTTATTTTGGGATCACAACTGATCCAGGTCTGTTGTGAATAGAAACTAATTAAACGAGTTACAAGGAGAATCGGAGACCAAGTGGAAAATCGAGAGACTCAACAAAAGGCTCGAAATGGGTCGAGATATTTAGTTTAAAATTGTTTATCTTAAAATGCTCGAATCGGGTTATTTCTATGCGATGCATATACGTCGATAAAAAAACTATTTTATCCAAACATAGTAGTTGTTGAATTATTGGGATGTCAAGATATCGAGAATTTACTAACTAGTGTAGATATTTTCAGTATTATCAGCTAAGTTTAGTTTAAGCATAATGTGGTAATTTTTGTAAAACCATCCTAATAAGGTATCCATTGTAGTCTGAAGTTGAATGGTTCGTAGACACTGAAACTGATAAGACAACGGCTCCTGAAACCCGTGATAAACTAATAAAATTGTTAGTGTTTCAAAACCAATTAAAATGAGTCATGAAATAGAACTTCTCCTGTAAATAGAATAAGTCCCTATATGCATAAGACGAGCTCAAATTAAACCCAACCAGTTTCTTTGGCATTATATGAGTAAATTTTTTTACTATATAGATTGGATTTTAACTCTAGAAAATAGTCAAATTACTCGAGGCTGTTTCACCAAAATATTGTTTTCGCAAATAGAACAATTAAGATGAGATGAAATAAACGAATATCAGTTGATCGATCAAAACCAATGGTTTAAATCTGAAAAGAATCGACAAGAGGACAAATGTAATTGCAATAGATTAGAAGAACAGTTTCGATACAATCTGTAAGAATATATGGGCGTTGGATTATCCAATGCTATGGTTTTGACCCTTACCTATTTGGTATTTGTTAATTGATCTTGTTTTATTCTATATTAAATAATATTTTGACATCTACTTCGATATTATTCGCTCGGAAATTTGCTTTGAAGTGATTCTCAACATTTCTTCAAAACTGGTTTGAAACCGTCTATGTATTCAACATCAATAGACTGACACTCATTGAAATTTTTCAACTCAATCTATAGTAAGCGATATTCTAGTACTTTTATCAATAATGGCATCAAATGAAGCCTTTACTGAAATACTGTGAAAATCATGGGAAAAAATAAATATATATATATAGGAGCACCGTCAACTTAAATTTCATCGGTGATTCAGTTAAGATAGTTGCCCGTAGAGAAATCATAAAAAACATTCTAGTCACTTCCAAAGCAATCGCAGCCAACAAAAACCTACATGCATTAAATCTAACACAGTTATTTTTTCTAACTCGTTATGACAATAGTGCTATCGCTAAAACGATCTGAACAAACATCTGAGTTAGTGGCATACTACAGGTAAATAATAAATATGAGTACTGGAATAACGAGGCGATAGATTATAAAAAAAACCATCTTAAAATTTCAATTATTTCAGTGAATATTTAATTCTGGAGACTGCAGTGGTTAAACCCTTGTCGAGTGATAGTTTTGGAATTTTCGTGTTATCGAGTTTATGTTATTGAAAAAAGTTGAAAAAACTTCAAGTCGATTTCTTGATCATCAGTACCATCGACTTGTATTTATTCGCAAAATTGCCAGCATAATAAGGAACATTCTCTTGGTTATCTTCCACAGTGAATAGTCGGTATCCTGTTCATATTTATTTTTTACTGAGGCAGATGTTTTCGGATAATTTATCTCTGCAGGGATCCTGTCATTTGGTTCTTTCGAGTATTTTATTTCTATTGTGCACAAATAATCGAAAGCGCGGATATTCTTTTTGTAAGATTAGTAAAAACTTATGATTTTTTTTGAATACTTTTTTACTATTTCCACCATTCTATATCTTTGAAACTGTGGCTTTTGTGTCTTATTTATATATTTCACAAGTTGAAATGCCGAAGCAACAAATTGAAGTTAAAGAGACCATGTTAAATCTGAACAGGACTAAGCAAAAAGAAAGAGTTGATAAAATAGAAAAAAGTTGTGATCAAAATAAAAATCGAAAATTGAATGTAATCCAACAGCTATGATTACCACAAGCAGTTTAGAAAACCGAACGACATGTGAGTTGTTGTAAATTTTATGGTACTGGTAGGAATTATATGACTCATTTAATAACGTAACTCAGTAGAAGTCGACCACAATTTCGGGTAACTCTTTCTCAGATTTATGCAACAGTAGGTCTACTGACCTCCTGGTTGCGACAAGTCCAATGATTTGGTTCTTTCAGTCTACTTGTTGAAGTGGAACTCAGCATTGTAGGTGTTTTGTTGCATGATGTTTAATTTCAAGCTCGATTTTTAGATCTCCATGGAGGTTGTCGCTTCGAATGTACCACGGTGCATTGCAATTTTATTTTGAACTATTTGTATGATTTTGATATTTGTCTTTTTGGTACAACCCCAGAGTACGCTGTCATATGTCTATACAGGTTTCAGAATTTGTTTGTATAACAGTAGTTTGTTATGGATGGCTCGTTCAGATTGTCTCCCTAAGGGCCAATGCCTTTTTCTGTATTTTATATTTAGTTCTTCTCTCTTTTTTTGTGTGTTCCTTCCATCTAAGTTTAGCATCTGTCATGCCGAGATATTTAGCGGTGTTTGCATGCGGCACTACTATCGAGTTTATCATTATTGGTATAACTTTTAGATTTGTAAAGTTTACTTGGATTGATTTTGCTTCATTTAATTTATCTTAAAATGTCCTTGTCCAATTTTCGTATCATCGGCAAAAGTCACCATTGTTGCTTCTGTAATTGGTGTATCTCTAGTATATATATAGGAGATAATGGGTTGATCCAAGAATACTCCGGTGTGGTTTTCCTGTTGTATGATTTTAAAATTTGACAAAATTGATCTGAACCACCCAGGTGGCGCAGTGGTTAAAGCTGCGGCAGTTGGAGCGGGAGGTACCGGGTTCGAATCCAGATAGGGTTTTTTCACCATACGATTACGATCGGTGATGTAAATGAACACATCTATGACTCCTTTTTGGAGTGCACAGGCCAACCCATCTTCCATGTCAGTACTATAGGCTGTCATGGAGCTATGCAATGTGCAGATGGTTCTACGTAAATCGGACCTATAGCCAAACGTCCTTGATTTAGCTAAGGTAAGGACGTAAATAAGCGAACCGTGAAAGAGTTGGAAGTGCCTCGAGCCCCGAAACAGATTGTAGAGATAAAAACAAACAAACAAAATTGATCTGGAAGATCTTGGTGAAGTTTGAATAATAGGCCCTTCTGACATACTTTGTCAAATGCTTGCGCTACATCAAGGCATATAGTTGTTTGCTTTCTAGCGATTTCTCGTTTATATTAGTAATTCGATGTACTTGTTCTATCGAAGAATGTTTTTTTTAAATCCAAACTGATGTGAAGGAATCCGATAATTGCATTTTATCTTTTAAGAAGAACGTTTTGAAATAGTTTCGATAATTTTGGTAACAGAGAAATTGGCCTCTATGCCTTATTATTCGGAGGTCTGTTTGGCTAAAGTACATTACTACTGCTGCAACTTTCCATTGTCTTGGTGCATATCTTAGTACAAATTATATGCACTGGTGAATCATTGATTCTACAACCATTAATAAATATGGAAATATATTTCAAACAGACTGCGATAATCTACTTAGGTCTAGTAGTTCCCAATTTAAAATCAGGTCTGGAAACTTTACTAAACGGTAAATAGAGAAGTATATGACCAATCAAACTATATCCATCCACAACGGACGCAATACATAAACAACTCGTTTCGTGGTCAAAAATTAAACATCTAGTCACTCACTCGGAAACACCAATTTTGCTCGCGGACTAATATTTTCACGTCACTGCGTTAACAAACAACATTAAAATCATATTCAATTTCAACAACTCATACACGTACATAAAAAAGAGGTTGGTTCGCGATTCGATACTCGAAACATTACTGTCTCAATTAAAAAATAATAATAATCGTAGTAATAAAATTTTTTATTTATTAAATCATTCGATTCAATCATGTGCATCAAACATCGCATATCACAACGTGATGGTTTTATATTCTAGAACAAGCTACGAGTTCGTCATCCATCCAGCCCAGATTATATTGAAAGTTCACATACATCATAAATATAGTGTTTAATTGACAAATCATGTCGTATCAATAAATAAATATTGGATTAAGGTATCAACCATAATGTTCGAATCGTGAATGAATCACAACAAAATGAATTATTAGAATGAATATTTTTAACAAACGAAACGAAATGAATTTTATCGTCAACATTTAGGCGAATAAAAACACGCCCCAAAAACTAACAAAACAAATTACTTACATTTACTAAATTTTCACGTTGTACTTTGTCCGCAACATCTTTACTTTTTGGGACACGTTTACGCCAATCATCTTCACCACTTTTTTGTAGTGCCGCCAAACGTTCAGCAATTGAACCACCTTTTGCAGCTGAAACTTGTTCGGGCCGCATGACCTAATACAAAAAAAAAATATTTATCATTTAAGCATTCGATCATATATACCTTCCAAATATACTTACTTCGGTTAAACTTCGTCTTAATACACCAACTTTTCCACAATCAAAAGCTAGTTTAGTTTTATCTGTTGTATAAGTATCCGCGTTTTGTGTTGGTGCTGCTGCTGCTACATACGAACGAGGCTCATCGCAATCATGATGTAATTTTGCATTATCATCACCGGCCGCATAAAGCTTGTCTGATTTTAGATTATCAGACTTGGTGTCGCTTTGATTCAACAACGATGATGACGGTAGTTGTGATTGACTTTTACTTTTTGAAAGCAGTTTCGTTGTAAAGCTAAAAATATAAAAAAACAAAAACGAAATATTAATCAATATGTACACTATATTTATAGTAGCTTAAAACAACTAGTTTTAGTATAATGCTGCTACTAAAGATAGTCAGTTAGTTGTAAATTTATATAAATATAAATCAAGGTGAAGCAAACATTTTAATAAAACGGCTATGACTTGGGGATGGAAAGGAGAATAGGATGTTTTGTTTTTTCGGTTGAACATGGTACCGGTTGTTAGTTAGGCGATTAAGTATAGATAATGGATGTTATTTTTAGTAAATATTTACGTGACTGTCATTTTTTGTACAATATACAATTCGTTTTCGCTATAGTTTGTAACATCGCTAAAGTTCAAAGGACATCAAACGAAATAAAATCTTTTGTGGTGTCACTATAATCGTCATCAATTAATAACGTATTAAGGACGATTATAGTTTATATAAAAAGTTAACCTTGTGTCTAATTTCGGGTAGCCAAGGTGACCAATTTACAAACAAACAGTGGGTTTTCCCAAATTGAATGAAGCAATATTTGATACATTTCACTCATTCCATGTACATACTCCATGTTTGCTTTACATAATTATTATCTGTTTTGAATAAGCCAGTTGTAGCTTGGTGGTAAAGAGACTTCCTCATTGTGTCTCAATCGATTGTGTGGATTCTTTGGACGTGATCACCTACAATGTGGAATAATACGTTTAAATGATTTGGAAGGACTTATTTGGTCAGAACAATTACAGCCTTTATTTGAATGAGCCAAGTACCACTATTTAAACAAATGGTAAAACAAAGGCTTTAATTTTTTTAGAACTATTAATTTTATGGCCACTCGATCACACTCTTAATTATATTTATCTATAATCAGAGATCTTATTATATTTTATAATATAATTATCGCCGGATGTAGCTTAATGGTTAAGAGAGTTTCTCATCACGCCGCGGTCTCGAGTTCGATCCTCGCCGTTGACCAGTAATTAACATGCAACCGGATGTCATAAAAAAACGCAACGATTGCGTGTAAAACCATTCGTTTAGCTGACCACCTACAATGTGCACGATTCGTTAACACTGGTTCATAAGGTCTCAGGTGAGACGCGGTAAGGGCCGTTTACGGCCTCCAAGCCATAGATTTTTATAATTATAATAAAATCTCTGTTATAATCCATATTGAATTTGCTACATCCGAAAACTAATAATTTTTGTATAGGCTTCATTCACATCTTGAACGTAGTCGTTGGATTGATAATCGGACACCAAAGCAATAGTTAGAATGCTAATCGATTCGAATTCTCATGAAAGAAGATATAATCACATCTATTACCCCCTGTTGTAGTACACGATTCATGGGCCAACCACTCGTCCATGTAAAGGCAAGCATGGAGCTCTGCAATGTGCAGATGGTAATACATAAATCAGACCTATAGTCGTACGTCCTCGATTTGGCGTAAAGTAGGACGTAAATAAGCGAACCGCGAAAGAGTTGGGAAAGCTTTGAGTCCCAAAACAGATAGCAAAGATAGAAACAGATAGACAGGCGGAATTTAAACCTCTGACGAGTCGAGTGCCACAAACTATATTGAAAGTTCGAGCAATTTTTATTTATCATACAAAATTAAATTTTAATCAAACTGTTACTTCGTTAAAAATATGTATGATGGCATATTATAATCCATTTCAAATTTACTTATGTTCATATTTACAAATCCATTAAGATAAGAAATAGGTTTAGACCAGTGGTATTACAAAAATTAACTGAAAACATTTGGGTTGTGCAAATATACAAGATTCGGTTTAGAAAACAAATATAGATGGCCCGTCACCCGAATTATTATAAAATCCACGATGTTCTGTATATAGTAAACGGCTGATGTATATACGTTACAATAAGCGTTAGTCTACAGAGAACACCAACTTCACAACTGTCGTGGGTAATAATGCATTGGATTCTGTGCAAATGAAGAAAGACTTGAAGACTTTTATAATCAGTTGTTCATAGGCAGCAGTAGGCTCCCAACATGGATATCACCGGATGGCAGAGATAAAAATCAGATAGACCACGTAATTGTTAACAAACAATATATTCCTTACATAACTACAAAAGGTCAGAACAATGAGAAGAACATACGTACACAGTGATCATCAACTGGAAACACTCAAAGACAAGTAAGAGGGAATTCAATACAAACAGATGCAAAGATACAGAAACACCAAGCCTAAATCAAGACTGCCACAAAAGTTCTCGGCTAACAAGAATATAATTGGAAATCGTGGATTAATGATGATATATGAAAAAAAAACATAAGGAACGTCGTTAACTTAAGGTACAAAAGTACCAATGAAATACGTCAAAGGTGAAACTCAGATACGAATAAACAGCCGACAACTAAAGAAAGCGACAAGGAATGATCGAATAAAATATGCAGCAAGCATTCTCAAAGATGCGGAAGAGGCAACATCAATCCAAAATACACGGGCACTACACCAGTGCGTAACGAAAGTCACCGGCAAAATTACAAACAAAGCACCTATAAGGAAGAGGTGTACTGGTCAAGTATTAACAACGGATGAAGCACAGTTAAAGAGATTGAAGGAATATTTCGAAGAAGACGTTATCAACCACACCGAAAATCGACAAAAAACGAAATTAGTAACAGCCATCCACCAACGGAGCGTTGAAGTCATTTAAAAGCTGAAGGATGGTTAACAAGACAGTATATTCGCCGAAATATTCAAAAGAAAACTTATAATACTTATGAAATACTTATAATTCAAGAAGTGTGAAAGTGTGGCAGAAAACCACAAAAATGGAACGAAGACTTGACAGTTACAATCCCCAAGAAAGTTGACCTAAGAGAATGCAAAATATGGAGAGGTATCTCTCTCAATAACAGAACAATAAAAATACTCGCCATGGGCATCCTTGACAGAATCCTACCTACGATCAATGCAAAATCACGAAACGAACAAGCGGCCTTAGACCACTGATCACATCAAGTCAATCCATATCATCATTGAACAATCCAGTGAATGAAATTCACCACTGTACCTGCTCTTCGTCGGTTTCGAACGTGCATTTGACAAGATAAATAGGGACGCAATATGGTCGACACTTTGTGAAATGGGTATCCCAAAGAAATTGATTGAAGTCATACAAGAAATGTATCGGCATGACCTAATTTAATATAAAAAACAAAGTGAAAAATACTGAACACTCCAGCAGTAATGTAAGGATGTGCATGTCCTAATCTAACAATTTTATTGGATATTTTAATGCCAAAAATGAATTTAACGTCTTCCAATCGTATATTCGATAGGGATTAACAAGTAAAACAATGTTCTGGACTAAGCAGATGACAGATGATGTCTGCTCACACACAAACACTCAGACATGCTGCAATAAATCGTCAAAGAAAGGTTGAGTGAAAATTTTGAAATTGCAAAAGATTGTGCGAGACATTACGTCCTATATGAACAATCGAACCAATGGGTTTCACTGAGCTTCCTTACGCATTCAGCTTGCGGCATGTAATATAACGTATGGCTAACAAAAATATCGACTCAACATTAAATGTTATTCCTCGACAGATATTCTGAATTCATTCAATTTTTCTACTTAATTGTTTTTTATTACACGAGAGAAATTATATAAATTTCACGCCATTGTTACGACTTGAGATAATAATAAACACCTATAAAGGTTACTGAGAAAAAACAATTGCGTAAGACAATTAAAATTGCATAGCGAATACTGACATTGAATTAATAATTTAGAAAATAAGAGTTTGTAGTATCACGATGACACTTTCACTTTTACAGGGCTACAATGAATAGTTAGATTTAACCACCCTGTCCTAACACAATATATTCCATTATATACGATATCTTATTAAACCAGGTGATCCAAACAACCAAACCAAAAAAATCCAAAACAATCATAACGTCATTTGCAAGCGCAATTTTATCAAAGAGCCGAGTACAATTCTAAACAAATTTAATAAACATACATAAACAAATATTATATTTTGAAAGAGTGGCAAAATTATTCTTATCAATTTATGTTAGTACACAAAATCAGAGATAATATAAAATCATATTAGTATATAGAACATGGCGTTGATAGACTGTAATCTATTCGAACCTATAAAGGTTTTACATATTGTGTATGCAATTAATCAAAAATAATGTTAGGGTATGAATCATTCCCGATTGTATATTGTATAACCATACACACGTAAGTACTTGGAAATTAAATGAGAAAATGCACAGTAGGAAAAACCTACTTCAGACGATGGTCCTTGAAACAAAACGATAATAATTTCAAGTTTCTTTATAATATCACATCTTCAACAAATACATCGTGAGATTATGATTAACAATCTTGTGTTGTTTGTTTTTCACTTCGCAAACTTTTTAGCGGCTCAAGACACTTCCAACTTTTTTGCGATTCGGTACACCGTTACAGTTAAATTGAGGAGAGAATTCTGCATTCCAAAAGGGAGTCTTAGATGTATTTATTCACAACACCGATCATAATCAGATGGTAAAAATCCCGCCCTATCGGGATTCGAACTCGATACCTCCCATCCCAACTGCGATATTAAGTCGGTGATTAACAATTGTATTAGTGTCAGTTATGTATCGAATTCAAAACTTGATATGAGCACTAGAATAATATATGATGACGATTGTGATGAATTTTTATAAAACTCTAGTCGAACATGGTATGTGATCAGCACATTTTTTGAAGTATTATTACTACTTTGGGTATACTATAGGGTCCACCAAGTGATTTTAAAATATTAATGTCGAATTCATGATTCTTAAAAGGATATTTATTCATGAAAGGATATTGTAACAAATATGCCTATATCAATGGTAAAGTGGCTAAAGTACACGGTATACGTAGTAGTAGTCAAATAGAAGCTGGTTCGAATTCAACCGAAGACACAATACAATGCACATATGTATTTTTATGTTGGAGTTCAGTTTCGGAGAGCGAGAGGTTATCTCTTCGATGCCTCAACAAGCGGTATTATTAATAGACGATTTCAGCTTGAAAAGTGATAATCAGATATGAATATTATGAGGCAAGAGATAACATTACACAAAGGCGAATCAACATCTTGAGAATGCACTTGAATGAAGGGCAAGTTTTTCACAATTTATTGAGTGATTTAAATAAAGTGATAAGTTTGACTAAACTCAGGTCGTTTTAATTTTGATTATAGCAGTACATTATGGACAGTTGATAATGGTCAAAACTAATGAGCTTAGTCATTCCCAACTGAAGAAGGAACTTCGTCACCGGATCAGATGGAAACGATTCTGCGGACGCTATTGGGTCAACAACAGCAGAATGGCTGACACTTACCGCGACAACAGTAACAGTGACGAGAGCAGCAACAAGAACAACAGAAACAACTGGCCGCAATTCTTGCTAAGCAGCAATAACATAAACAAAAGCAGCAACAAGAACAACATAAAGAGCTGTTACACAACTAAGCAGCAGAAGTCACTTAAAGAAGAGCTAATGTAACATCATGATAAAACAGTTCGGTGACTTAAAGAAACATCATGGTGGGCTTTGCGAAGCATTCGAGACGATAGTAGCTAAAGTTCAAATTAAAGTTGAGTTTACAAGAACTTGTTGACACGAATATTCATAAACTGGATCAACATGAGAACTCAACGAAACGAAAGTGAGAAATAAAGCCAACAAATTGCTCTGTGAAATCGACAAACTAAAAATAGGTGGTGAAGTTTTTCAAACAACAGTAACCTCACCATCCAAATTGAAATCACCCACGTTCGACGGAACTGCATTTACATAGTAGACATTTAGGACGCAGTTCGAAATCGCATTGACAGGAGTCCATAGTCAGCAACGAACAAATGCCAATATCAGTTATTTCGAGGTCCAGCTGCCGAAATCTTGCAGACCCGGTCTATGGCCGAGAGGGACTACGAAAAATTGATGAAGGCCTTAGTGCTACAGTACGGCGATAATCATATACAGGCATACAGTTCAAAACTACAATACAAGGAGATACCGAGTCATTGCAAGAGTTGGAAGCCGACATCGTACGACTAGTTAAATTAGCATGAACTGTAGCAGCGCACCAAGATGAGCTAGCCGCGGATACGTTCATCAACGCTTTTTGAAATGTGCAAATGAGAAACCAGGTGTATTTGAACGGAAAGCAGCAATCTGCGGAAATGTAAGCTTTGGTTCTGCTAATGGAGGCCAGGAAGAAAGCGTTCGAGTCGGACCGAGTAAGAAAATTGGAAACCACCGATGATTCAGCCAAGCCTGCATAATTAATCGAGTTATACTACAGAAATGTAAATTAGAGAGGAGATTGAGTTGGGTTTTTTTCAGAGAAAGCGTGTATTAGATATTGGAGATGTAGAAATCTTGGACATCTTCGATGGTACTGTAAGCAACCCGAATCCCGTGAACAGTTAACAAAAGGGAATCGCGTACCGGCCACGGAAAATAAGTCAAGCCAGTTTTGAAGATGGTTCAATTACCAATCCCTATTAAGGTGATTTTGGTATCCCAGTTAAGTTGGGAAAATAGAAGCCTGTTTAACCAGTGAAGTGAGTCTTTAAAAATCAAGTGAAGACTAGTGGCATAGCCTCCACCATTGGTAAGCGGATAATCAGCGTCTTAAACATCAATAATCATTAAGAGATCGATATTGTATTAGATGATCGGCGAGTAAAAAGTGCGTGAAATAGTTGATGTCATTAGACTTTCCTATTAGAAATATATTAGATAAAGAATTAAGTATATATGAACTTAGATCAAAAACGAGATCAAGCGCTTTTATTTTAAGCGTCATCGGATTGTTTTATACTTGTTGATCATCAGTTTGATGCAACAATTCCTGAGAATATCTTCAAGAAAATGCATAAATAACGATGATATAAATATAAGGAAGTTTCGGGAACTTCGTAACATATTTTACGCACTGATGGAGTGTCAAACTTATCAACCAAATTGGCCATTCTATATCTTTATAGAATAGATTTTTAAAGGACATCTTTGCAGTATGTAAGCCACGAGTCAAGTACAAGCCAAGGTCAAAACTTCATTTGCCGCAATTAGACGTAAATAATCCGACTAATTGCAGTACCATGTTTGGAGAAAATGAAATGGAAACTACTATGGAAACTACTAAAACAATCTATCTCCATAAATTAGATCAATAAATTACATTAATATGTAAATCACATTTGGGCGACACGCTATAATATATGACTCGTTAAACTGCTCGACAAACTCGTACTAACAATTTCTCATTTCACATTATAGAATTTCTATTTTATCAGCAATTTTAAGACACAACAATACAAAGTCGTGAATATAATGTCTATATAATTGTGTAATATGAGGCGAACGCAAGCATCATATTTATTTAATAATATCTCGTTTTTATTTTAAATTATATTAGTTTTGTGTAATCTTTTCCTATTTCAAAATTCTATCCATAGGCCACCCAACATCATCACGTCATCGGAGTTATGAAATTTGTATAGTCTCTTATTGAGTGACACAATTTTTTTTTGTTGTTTTTTTGTAAAGCGTTAAATTCTTTTCTTTATATGCATCGTTAAATTTATTCTCCGGTTGATAATATTTTTTACATAATGTTCTAGATGTACATATGTACAATAAACAAGCTTTTGAGAGGGAAAAATGGGAAAATAGTCTATTTATAAAATAGTTTTCACAAATAAAAAATTATAAATAGATAAGAATTTTTCCTAATATGTGTATATACGAGTATGTATATTATGTGTTGTAAATACAATAAACCAGAAGCTCTCAATTTTTATTTTTTTTGTATAACTTCTTTGCCGCACCTTTGTGTTTCCTAATATTGTTTGTATCTGTATGTTCTTCCTACTTTTTAATTTACATTAGAGATATTTCTATTTTTATATGGATTGACATTTACCAAAAACCAACTCAACATAACAATGTACATTATATTTTAAAAATAGAAATAGTTTCTTTTAGATTATTCGAAACGATATATAATTGGTTTGCATACAAAGATTCCATGTGAAACTAATCAATAGTTTCATTAAAACCATCCATCATCAGCCATATGTCTATTTAAAATCAATTAAAATGAATCGAACGATATAGTAATTAAATTAATATCGGATATACTATTTTATACATAACATTATTCCCAATTTCGGATATATACAAAATTATACAGTGCTGTGTGTTGATTAATAACGCGTATCATGCACAATAATTTCATCGTCGTATAACAACACCAATAATTATTTTATCAAGCTCGACCTTATTTGTTCTGGTATTTTGATAATAAAATATTAATTAAAATGTATAAAGAATGATGATCGTACTCAAGAAAATGCAAGCGCGTTTTAGTTCCAAAATTATGGCTATATAACAAATTAAAAACCAAATTATTAAAATTTAATCGAATTCAATTTATTTATAAATAATCACAATAATACACTCTAAAAAGTTTTTGATGTAATATTACATCGATAATTGTTGGCAACAGAATACCACCGTTAATCATTGTAAAATTACTCTCTAAGAGTATGTCGATAGAATTGCGAATAAATATGTAAACTACATTTAAACCATAAAAAGTAATTTTACATTAAAAAGATTAAAATTTGCATGGACATTTTACAACAGGATATGTAAAGTTTGACTGATTTTTCATCTTACTAATTACTCGTTCATATGTAATTTTTTTTAAATTTACGCATAAAAGCCTATTTAAAAAAATACGCTTGTTGTTGTAATTATTATATAAATACTCATTTGCCCGTAAGACCACCAAGAAGATTTAACTTTAGAACAAAAAAACAAATTTTTTAAGTAGTAAATACCTTTATTTAAACATAAACATTTCTTTAATGAAATTTATTAATTTTATTTACATATATGTCGAATTGTCAAATTATACAATAATAATTTTTTTGGCTCTTATCATTCCTTAATGTATCTGAAATAAGATAATTTTTGATATGATGAAGCTTTTAGTAATCCAGTAATATTTATTCCGGTATTTAAGATGTTTTGGCTGCTACAACAATGAACTTGAAAAGTTGTATAAGTCCTAGTTTTGTTAAAAATTGGGTTCTAAATTAATGTACTGCATATTTTTTCCATCAATGTTCATTCGAATGCTTCTTATATTTTTGAATTACACTGGAATTAAAATCACAATTTAAACAATCAAACATTTAAATATACTTTAATTTATAGAACTGTATTAATACTTATCTTAAATTTAATTAATCAAATTATTTTATATTTAAATTTTTAATTAAATTCCGCAACACACATTTTCCTTTCACTGATGAATTACTAAAACAAAATCCTTTACTAAGTGACACTAACGCAAAACAAAAACATAATGATTTACATTCATACTGAAAGTATTTTTAAGTCAGAAGAGTATATTTACGACTTAACAAGTACTGTGCTACACAAATGGTGTAAACTTACAACTTAAAGTTTAACTTCACATATTCATTGGTATTTCTTTACTCTTATGATTGGAAAAATACACATAACTGGGTAATTTAACTATTTTAAGTGTAATCATTTTCTTATACATAGTTATCAGTTGAATTTTAAGCATCGGATGTAGAATTACATCAAAAATTGCCATTATTATCAAGGTAATTTTACGCACTTCAATCCTCATTTTTTAGAGTGTATATAAAAAGTATTATATCCAGGCGACTTTTTTCCGCCCAAATCGTGGCGGTTCCAATCGCCCATCATTATTATCTTTTTTAATCACTTCAGTTATTTTTTCCACATTTTCATCAATATCGTATACTTTACTCTTACTAAACTCGTTCTCTTCGAGCATCAGACCCTTGAGCCGATCGTTTAAATCCGAAATTGCCGTCAAATGAGATTTTCGCACGTCGAGCAAATATTTTTGCTGTTCGACACATTCATCGCATTTTTTGGTAACCCCTTCTAATTCGTCTAGTATTAAATTTTTCAATACAATTTCACGAGTCGATATTTCATCGGCCCATTGTGTCTGTTGCTTTATCAATTGATATTTTACTTCGGATTCGTACATGCATTCGATCATTTTTTGTCGTTCACGTTCCGTAACCAATTGGGATTCAAATTTTTTGATTATACTCATTATTCGATCGCACTTATTTAATTGGTACATTTTATTTAAGATTGCAACATCTTCCTGTATATCATTTTGTATGTCGTTCGATCGTTTGCGAAACAACATTTTAATTTTGCGTATATTAAAATAAATAACCGATTGTTCTTTTCGCTTCACGAAATTTAACTCTGCCGATTTGAGTAAATCTTCCAATTCTAATTTGTGACAATTTAATAGTTCTTCATCGTTCTTGAAGTGATTACAATCGTCCTCACGTAATTTTAATTCGTGCAAATGATTTTGTTGAATCGATCGCAACTCCTTAATTTCAGCTTCCCGAATATTATGACTCTTTGTTATAAATTCTTCGTGTTTACGTCGCTCGTGTTCTAATTTCAACTTTCGCTCCTCACTTTCTTTTAAACATTGCTCCTTCTTCAAATGTAATTCGACTTGTTTGTCGAGCCAATTCAATTTTGCCATCGCTATATTCTCATTTTTCGATTCAAGTATAATATTCTCACGGTCCGGACTTAATCCGTATCGCCACTTTTTATATAGTTTCGCTTCCAAATCGGATCGATATTTTTCTGTCTTTGTTCGATGTATATTCGTTGCAATTTCGTTTAGCATATTGGTCGGATATTTTTTCGATCTGGGTCGTGTCAATTCGTCCACTTCATTTTTATTTTGTTCACTTTCTGTTTCGAGTAGAGTTCGTAATTTCTCGCGTCGTTTCTCTAAATTAGCTAGTTTTAATTGACGTGTTCGCTCTTTAATGACATTTTCTTCGGCGGCTTTGTAAAATTCTGGTGCAGTCCAATGTTCGAATCTGTTTTTAGCATGTACATAATTTAGTTAAGAGAATAATATAGTTTGTATTTAAATTTATGTTATATACCTTGTTGTTATTTTCTCCCACTGATCGAAGTACCGATCGACGGCGGCTGATTTTTCCTGTTTAATCATTTCCATTTCTCTTCGACGATTCATAGCTGCCTGATTGGCCTGTGCCGATTTCATTTTGACGTCCCAACTTTTATTTAACCTAGCTCTTTTGACGAAAGGTTGTCAATGACTGAGCTAAATAAAGTTAAGTTTGTTTGTATTACATATGGCTATATTATTTGTTGTTTTTTTTATTAATTTTAATTTTCATGAATACATACACAACCCTTACTCAAACTGTATTTTAAACACATTCAAAAAATGTTGAAAACCCATACACATAATAATAAAAACGATTGGAATTAAATTTGTTGTCGTGGTAACGAGTTACTAAATACAATTACACATTATTTTAAACCTGCACACTTCCAAGCCAACGGACAAATTGTGTTCGACTGTGTGTGCGAATGAAATTGGAAACAACAACTTGGAAATTAAAAAAAAAACAAGTATTAACAATTCTTTGCATTGTTTACTATATAAACGCACACAACCACATAACAAAACATTTACACATTTAACTTGCTATGTCCATATAGGTCCATAAATACGATTAGAGAACTAATACAAAACTAATACAGCGCAAAAACTAAATAAACAGAATGTGTATGACCTACAATAATAAATTCTAGTTTACATACACATATTATAAAAGGAGTTTTCACCTGTTTGCATGCACAAAATCAACGTATTATCAACGTCAACGGGAAAATTTTACTTGATATAGCAACATATTATTTACATACATGTTGTGAGTAAAGTGACCAACTGACTGACTAAAACCGATCAACGAGTATAATAAATAATCATTGATTATTATGCGATGTTGAATATTTTATAGATAACCGGTTTTTTTTTATAATACGGGCCAGACGATTAGACGAATCGAGAACGAAAGACAGGAACACTTACAGTATCTCGCTTACAGATAGCCGTTAGCTTAGTATATTATGTCATATTATGATAATTTTTAAACGTGAATGCTATGACAAATTATTTATAACTTTTGCTTTTGTTGGTTTTGAATTTAAGAAATCTTAAAGAATCGTTTAGTCTGATAATAGATGGATGTATGCAAATACACTTATGAATGTTGAAAGTTTAAAGTCTAAAATTGCGAATCTACGATTTAGTCGTAGTTCAGGTGATCCAACTTCGATTTGATTGATCAGGTGATAATGCAATGTTGCCATTGCCATGTTAGCAAAATCACAACCTTACATGTAGAGCTGTTGCCTGTAAAGTTGCGCGTTTAATTTCCAATGCTTTCAAACACTGCTCTTCTCATCAGTGAAGCTGATTCCAACGGATTGATATATTGAACGACGACTATCCCCTTATTAAAGTACATATAGCATAAAATGTAATAGCTTGAACAAAATCTCTTGAATCGGTTCGAAATCGTTATTGAAGCATAAATCAGGAGGGCTATTATGAAATAATTCGATACCGGATTTTTGCCGATATCGAAAAATCCGATACGCCGCGTATTTTCATATTATGAAATTTTTTGGTCGAATTTATCCAATAAACATAAAGTAAGCATTGAAGTTAGTGATTATGTATTTTGTAGTTCACTTAAACTTGCTAAATTGTATTTTGTTGTTGTGGTTTAATCGACTAATGACTTGTCAGATGAAATTTATCAATGAAATCTTTAAAGAGGAAACTGTGAAATATTCTAAACACAAGTTCGATAGGTTAAGTTAGGTTGAGTGGCAGGTACATCACACTTAGAGCGGCGACGATCCGTTGTGATACCACAGGATCTTACTCCCCTTTTATCCTTAAGAGAACCACTTTGAGCTTCTTATGTAGCGTAATAAGTCTCGCACCTTACAGTTTTCGAGATCAGAGAGGCAGTCCATTAAGAACTCACCCAAATATGCAAAAGTCAACCTGTTGATTACTTCTCTATCATACTGACATACATTATTTTATTGAAAGTTGGCCATCAGCATCACACGATATAGTCAGTGTATCAACCCCAATTGTCAACCCTATACTATATTTCAATATGGCGTACTTCCATGAGTACAAGAATATAGTAGCTTATTGTCCAAAATAGTAAAAGCAAGTATAGTAGTGTTTAGAATTGGTCTGGGAATGTGTCCAACAGAATAAATCATATTTATCGGTCTAGCTATGCGAGCTCTTTCCCAAATTACATATTCTTATATTATGGATTGTGTACTATTATGATGATTACTGTCGCTTCCCTGCAATAATTTTAGTTGGAGTGTGATGAGTTCAAAATCAGTCGGGTAATTTGAGAATATTTGAAAATAATAAAGTTCTGAGATATGCCAAAATTAAGGCCGATTTAGACTTTACAACATTTTTCCACAACATTTTTTGTTGGTTCAAAAAAGCTAATATAAAAAATGCCTATGAGATAGAAAGGGAAAAATTATAAAATAAAAATGTCGTCGTGCTATAATTTTTTTTATTTAAATATATTTTTTTAATGTTAGTTCTTGTGTTTTCAAGTAAAAATAAAAATGTATACTTCGAGATGGTTTGTTTGTTTGTTTTTATCTCTACAATCTGTTTCGGGGCTCGAGGCACTTCCAACTCTTTCGCAGTTCGCTAATTTACGTCCTTACCTTACGCCATTACAGCCAAATCGAGGACGTACGGTTATAGGTCCGATTTACGTAGAACCATCTGCAAATTGCATAGCTCCATGACAGCATATAGTACTGACATGGAATATGGGTTGGCCCATGAATTCTGCACTCCACAAGCGGGTCATAGATGTGTTCATTTACACCCTTTTGCAAAATCCCTGCCCCTATCGGGATTTGAACCCGGTACAGTCCGCTCCTACTGCCGTAGCTTTACCACTTCGCCAACTGGGCGGTTCGAGATGGTTTTAAGGATTATATATGAGTTATACATGTATTTCAT
Organism: Tipula lateralis; assembly: GCA_963932295.1. Classification (NCBI taxonomy): domain Eukaryota; kingdom Metazoa; phylum Arthropoda; class Insecta; order Diptera; family Tipulidae; genus Tipula; species Tipula lateralis. The sequence goes on from OZ010738.1 coordinate 53,569,068, forward strand.
GTAATTAAAACGTATATATTTGTTACGAAATGTCGACAGTTGACAATCTAAAATTGTCACTGTACATCATAAACTTATTTTTCTATAAAGTTATAATGTGTATGGATGTGTAATTAGTATCTCTTGGATTTGAACGAAAGTGGGTGTTTCCTGATTAAAGTTGGAAACAATCCAACAAGAGCATATTGGTAGCAAAACAATTTAGGTTTGGAACATATAGCCGGAGTTCGATACATCTATTCAAGATGCCATGGGATTCGATAATCTAGCTTTAGATACATAAGGAGAAGTAACAAATACAGCAATGCGTGGCTTTCAGTCTCATTAATCAGGTATCGCACTACCACAATTATTTAAAAAACCGGCTAATTTACACAAACTTCAAAAGATTTTATTCAATTCGATATTATTTGCAATGTAATAAAAATTCGTGAAATGATAATTTTTATCCTAAAGCATTTTTAATAAATCACGTTATTTCACGACATCATAAACTCTTGTTGACCATGACCACTTTCAAGTTACTACCATTCCGTCTTTCTTTTTATTTTTCTCTCATCATGTCTTGCGCTTCTTACGGCCGTAGCCAGATCATTGAGGGCCTTACCTATTAGTTGTTAATGTTATTCAAAGTTCTTTCTTTGATCCGTGTGTAGCTCTAATGGTCCTCTAATCCTCTTGTTTTCAAAATTTAAAATAAATTAAATTTAATTATGTATAAAAAACACTGTCGTTTATTATTTTTCTACTATAAACATATAACGCCTAGAGAAAAATAATTTGAATTTTTTCGTTTTGTACTATAAAAATATAAAAATCGCCAATTTTGTTGTGGATTTTTTTATTGTTCCCATAAAATATACTCGACCCGACTATATTTTATAGTATGTTTTACGTTTTTGCTCAAACAATAGCTCAATAAAAAATAAAAAAACCCAACAAAATAATGTTTGTTTATATTTCTGTTCTTCTTAGACAAATAAAAAACGCAATGTACTAATCGTTTCTTTTTCCAAACATTTTTTGTTGCCAACATTGTTGTAAAGTCTAAATCGGCCTTTACTCATCAACAATATTAATTGAAAAATATATAAATAAGCAAAACTACTTTCTTGCTGTAATAACTAATTTATATTTATGCGTAAGCATAATGCTAGATAGTGAAAATGTACGAGGTAACATAATCAATTTTCCCGCGATTTATAATTATATTTGAACTACACACACGGCATCCATCATTGAAACCTTAGTAATTCTTAATTCTAATATACAGCTTGTTTGTACTATCGATATAGTTGCCACTTAAGACGTTATAGTTGTCTTATCTACAAATTCAAGTAACATAAGTTGTCTATTACTTGAATTGTAGATAAGACAACTATATATCGTCTTAACCGACTGGATTAGTTTGTACAGATATAAAATTATGTAGAATTGAAGTACTAAAGCAACTGTTATCAGAGTACACTTATGAGACTTCAACCAATTATCGAAATAGTTTATTGACAAGTGTTAATACGACTGTATAAATAAATTATGACATAAAATGAGTTTTGTCTATCATTGTCAAGTTTCATTAAACAATGAAAACAATGGCACTTCTTTATACTGCAATTCTATGATAGTGAACAAACTTCAAGGATCCGTCAAGGAGTATTAAGTACTCGGAATTTGTTTTGTGTTTATTATTCATTGGTAAGCTCGATTTCTTGCTAGTAAGAGAATGTCAGACTGCAGCCTCGTTTAAGTGCTGAAAATTCAGCCATTGAGAGTAGCGAACATAAACGATCCTCCTATAAAGGTCAGACAAATAATGAAACTAAACCAAACTATACAGACGTTGTCAGCAACAGAATTTTGTGTAATTTTGGTTTGATGAAGTGACCGGATTGATAGGGATAGTTTATAGATGATAGTGATAACTGTTCTTCCCAGGAGGGCAGCTAAACGAATTTGTTGAGGTAAAACACGAGAATGTTGAAAAATAATATTTTTTTCGAAATTATCGATGATCATCAATCTGGATTCCGTCTAAATCGGATAGTTTTATTAATGATGTACACCAGGAATTCGATCAATAAAGATAGTTTATGCAATGGAATATATAGGAGAAACACACATACGTATTTGTAAAATGACAGTTATCCACTCACAATGTTGTTCTCAATCTCATGTTGGAGTACAGCTTTCATAAAAGTAAAAATATCATAAGAGGTGTTGAATATGTCGTTTATATGAGTAGGTGATGATATGTTTGTTATAATATCATCATACTAGTAATTCAATCAAGTGGTTCATTATTCAGATTATATCTGTGTGGTTTGATTAAGTGTATGGTCAAAAACTAATTATATCATTTTAGGTGTTAGAGACCAAAGTATTTTAGCAGTGGTAACTAAAAATTTGAAGGACCAATGAGGTTTTAGTATAGAAGTAGAAATGTAAATCCTTGATGTTTGTTAGGTATTCCTAAATATTGTAGCGCATATCTTTGCCTCTCTCGAGTGATCGTGTCATAGGCTTGCTTGAAATTTAGGAATACCTGATGTACATCGCGAGATGTTTCGTAGTACTTGCGGAAAGAATCAACCGTAGTGAAAAAGCTTGTTCAGTAACTGACCGCTTTGGATAGAATCTTTCTTGGTAGTCACTAATAATTCTCTCCATCAGAGGAGTAATACTTCCTAAGTAATACTTAGTATGGCATTAACTTGTCTGATGTGCGAAGGGTAGTTATACAGCGATTTTTTTCGCATTAAGCGATCATCCCATTTAAATATTGGATATTGTGCGATCACTTTTCATTTTTCAGATATAGCTTCATGTAACGATTTTTCTTTAATCTCTGCATGGCGTAAGTGAATTCCTCATAGGATGGATACTCAAATCCGAATTTTGTTGAAGATCGATACGATCTCACATCTTAGACAACCCGACCTTTTTAAGCCCACCTTTTTAAAATCAATACATGGTCAATTTGCCTTCGTGATGTTTTACGTGTTTGTGCCCATGTTTCCAAATGAACATAGAATCAATTGCGATCACAGTATCGTGTCGGGAGTACGAACCTATGTTACATAAGTTGTTTTGATTTCTGCCAGCTCTAGCATGAAAGTAAACAATCTGATATAATCGACTTCTTGGAAGTCCAAGCAGCGAGGCAATTTCCATATATGGCCTTGGGACACATATGGTCTCCACTTTTAGGCAATTGTATTATCTTTATGTAACTAAACAACAATGACTGTTAAACGTGTCTATTATAAGTATGTGCGTTGTTGATAACTTCATTTCTTTTGGACCGATTATGTTCATTTAATCATACAATTTGAGTACAGTTGCGATAAGGGCGAATCATTTCTGGATCTTTCACCTTTGAAACAAACCAAACTCAGCTCTTATACGATGATCACATTTATCACTGACTAGCATTACCTGCCATCCGATATCCGAATAAAACAAAGCCGGATTAAATCAATCCACTTGTTAAGAGTGGAACACGTACTTAAGCAACTCGATTAATTGAATATTTGGGCTACACACAAACATACGAGTTAATTAATGTATAAATAATATTATTGTTTAAACAATTTTCTTTGTGAAATACAACGCAATTTAAAAAAACGTATTCTAACCACAAAACAATAAACAGAAACTATCGCGAGATGAACTTTTGGCATTTTAAGATCCAAACATCATTTTTTATATATCGTCGTAATCATAAAGTAGTTTATATAATAATAGTTGTAGTTTTTAATAAATATTTTTTTTTCTCTTCTTAAATCTAACGTCTATTACGAAAGCAATATAATTATTAATTCTTTGATCGTGGTATTTATAGAAATAAGTAACAAGCAACGAGAGATCGATAGATATAAGCACCATACAACGAAAGGCGAATAAAGCTCATATACAAATCGTATCCAAATAGGGTGATTACGTTGTCGTTGCGTTACGCTAAGTACACGATTTATTTTCTTCAAGTCACCCTGCCCCATACATAAATAAGAAATTCTTTTTTCTATCAAAAATTAAAAACCTTCAATTGAAAATGGGCAAACAGTTTTTGAAAGTTTTACATACGCTCAGATAATTAATAACAAAACCTATTTCATTTGTATAAAAAAAAACTATATAATCTACACTGTGGAGGTTAATACCTGTTTCCGCGTCTTTATTACCGCGCACAGTGTCAATATGTATGTTATAAAATTAAATTTTTTAATCACAACAACAATTTAATGTTTTTATACGATGAATCAAAAAACTATATAATCATTAGTACATAAGTTTTTTATTTTGGAAAATTCCGAAATGAGCAATAAAGTTTGATTTTACAATAATATGTAGACCAAACATAAAACGAAATGAGTCACACGAAATTTTGTTTTCATTCAATTCACGCAAATCTAAGAATCGAGCCGGTGAAGTTACATAAATACAATAAACAAAAAGATTAACAAATTCTCAGCATTTTGGATATTAAAATAAGTGACAAATCAACCGGCCGCACTAATCCACCACAATAATGTTAGTATGTATATAAAAGAGTTTCCAATAAGAGGTTTCATTTTGAATAGCCGCTTCAAAATGAATACGATACACAATTCCACAGTGCGCATTGAATAACAATTTCACTCCAGAAATTTTGAAAATTTTGACTTTTGGTCACCGTCAAGCACCGTCTGCGGCAATAGTGAAAAATGTTCATGATGTGAAGAATCGAAACCGTATGCTTCGCTCGAGAACAACTGAGACTATTTATCAAAGGCTGCTGTAGTCCGTAGTGTTGAAGAAAATCGAGGTTTGTCGGTACTTCGTCGATCTTTGGAATTAGACATTCTACAAACGAGATTACACTCTATTTTGCATAAAGACTTATGTCTGAACCGCCCAGGTGGCTCTGTGGTTAAAGCTGAGGCAGTTGGAGCGTGAGGTACCGGGTTCGAATCCCGATAGGGGCAGGATGCAAAAGTCATTTTTCACAATCTGATTACGATCGGTGGTGTTAATGAACACATCTATGACCCCCTGTTGGAGTGCAGAACTCATGGGCCGACCCATCTTCCATGTACTATAGGCTGGCATGGAGCTATGCAATGCGCAGATGGTTCTACGAAAATCGGACCTATAGCCGTACGTACTCGCTTTGGCCGTTAAGGCGTAAAGTAGGACGTAAATAAGCGAACCGCGAAAGAGCTGGGAGAGCTTTGAGCCCCAAAAAAGATGGACTCTGTAGACTTTTAAAGTTCAGTCAACACAAGAAATCCGTTTGATCTTCGCTGATTGGATCCTTCAAATGATCCAGATTTTCATCGAAAAATCATATTCAGTGATGAGGCCAATTTTCACCTCGGAGGGTACGTTAATAAGCAGAATTGTCGCATTTAGAGCTCAGAAAATCCAAGAATTATTGATGCCTCTTCATCCTCATTGGTAACTGTTACGGTGAATGGATTGCGCTACTGAGCTATGATAAATGATTTTTTACGACGTTTTTTTACAGCAAGACGGCGCTACTCGTGACAGATAAGGTGGACCCCAATGGTCCTGTGGCGTTCTTGAGCAACTCCAACAAATACAATTAAATTATCTCACGCCGCAATTAATTAATAAAAATATTTCGAGTTAAGTTCTTGTAATTCACTAGTACTGTCGCGACATAACTAAACATATATCGCACAGTATGAACATCAAGTCCGGTAGCATATGCCTGATGAGATGGATTTGATCTTTTCGATCACACGGTCATTCAATGACGTCATCATCATCAGATTGAAACCGGCCTAGTGGATTACAAGATACAAGGAACAACTCAGATTTACAATACATTCAAAATTTACAGCAAGCTATACGCTTTCTACAGTCCACAATCGATGCAAGTCCTTAAAGATAGAATTCGTGATGTTCTCGAAGACATACAACTGTTAATGTGCGAATTGGTCATAGAAAATTTCATTAAAAGCAAATGGTGCTGCAAGCGTAACGGTGTCGGCCATTTGGCTGATATCGTTTTCAAATGTGGCATACCTTCCTCTTTACAATGAAATAAACATTTATTGATTTCTCTTAAGAAAATACTCGTTTTGTTTTAAATATCAAAATGAAATCTCTTATTAAAAAACCCTTTATAAACACATGTATGATTTCTTAACATTTCTAAAATAATTAAGATACAAAACCACTGGCTGTATAATAGCTTAAGAAATAATTATACATATTTTATTTGTGTAATAATAAAATATTTCAAAATTAATTATATCAATTTTACACTTTGTAGGAGGCCCATGGAACGTAACATGAACAAAAGATTTGCTTACGTTTTTCGAAAGTAGTTGTTCATATATAGTGTAATAATTTTTGGAATTATGTATGTGTGTGTTATAAGTGCACGACGTGAGTCACACCCATTTATACCTGCTGTATTTAATCTTAGTTTTCTCTGTTTATACCTATTTACGTAGATAAGAAACATCAACAATTTTCATAAGAAAACGTGATGAGTAACCAACTACCTCAGGTAAAAGAATATATATTATCTCTAAGTCAAGCATTAAATTGTAATGTACACTATACATACATTACATTTTAATGTCAATGTGCACATTTTCCACATCGTTGGAGGATTTGTATTTCATTAAAAAACTGAAACTTAATAGTCCAAGTTTCATGATCTTCATGCCTGTGTTCATTTTTATAACACAAAATTACACAACCGAAGAGGTGTAATAAAATTTCTTAACAATCTCAATTATATAATTAATAAGACATAATAATAGTCTTGATTATTTTTTTTATAATAAATCACAAAATGAGATTTTAAAATTTTGCATACAAAGACGTATTGATAACACAATGCCTATCTATGGTTGATTGATTGTCTTTACGAGAAAAGAGGTTATATATTTACATAAATTATTTTCTAAGATGATGACATTACTAAATGAAATATATAGATGGGCGAGTGAGTGTGTACATTGATTTTGCACAACTTCTTAAATATGTATTATGTATTCTGCTAATTTCCAAATTATGATTATATTTGCGATAAGATTGGGACTACATAAATATTGCTTACATATTGCAACGTTTGTAATCGAAACTTGTCATATTAAATGCTTACACATCGATACAAATTAATTTATTGCTAAGACTAATAAATAAATCAAATCCACCCTATAAATTACTAAGCAGACTTGATGAATGGTAGTCAATAAGTATACTATATAAGATAAAATGTTAACAAAGCCCCGCGAAAGAATTGTGAGTGATTCTAGAACCTTAACAACTTCGATATTGCATTAAATATTAACAAAGTAGCGACATTTACATACTGATCGTTTTAAAGAGATTTTATAGAATAAGCACAAACCTTGATCGGCGAGCTTCTTAAGACCATTTAGACGTCTTATATATGCAAATAAGTGACTGCCAACAGTGTGATAAATTGTATCATCAATATATAATGTGATAACGAGGTGTTCCGGTTACTATTAAGAACACGTTACACGACTAATAATTCTGTTTGCACCAAATCTACTTGCTCCCTTAACATTATCCTCGAAGTTGAGCGACCGTATATATATTCACTTTAACATTCTTGTTGCAGACTAATATGAGGGCTGCTGATGATAAGTTAATAGGTTCTAAAACATGGATTTTGAATCGCTTCGTTAGACGATAAAAAACGCTGTCTATCTTATATTTAATTGTTGGGAGCGGTAAAGTCATTGGGTGCCTGTAAGGCCAGATGACACATTAATTTGCTAATTTGCCATTTTGGTTTTCTCTCAATTTGTTGAAAATCTTGGGCCAACAAATGGTATTGTACCAAGTTGAATTGACTTTCAAGAGTAGTCACAGTAGCCACTAGACTGGTTTTCGTAAAGAAACACGTTCCCATTTACTTCACAACGTTTCGAGCTCGCACAAATTTTGTTAATTTTTCTCCGAATTGGAAGACCCAAACAGTCGTCGTTTTTGGAAGTAAGTCCAACAAATTTTTCAAGCATTAAACGGCACCAATCGACACGAACTTTTTTTAAGCGTCTGTCAACAAATTTGAAATCTAACGAGCACATAGCTTCCGCGCACCTTTAAATATTCATGTAAGATCGTATCTATGCTGGTGTTAATAATGCTTAGACAATCCTCTTCAATCAGTTTTCTCACAGCCCCTATTTCTCTAGCACACCAGGTTTTTGAACGAAATTCGTGAGGCTCACTTAGCCAAGGATGGTGCTTCGCAACCAAAAGTCGAATGCAGTGATGCCAAGCACTGTGGAACAATTAGATATATTTCAAGCCAAGGACAAAACCACAATACGCACTAGTCTAATCCCACTTTTATTTTCTTTAAAACCAGCTGATACTTTCGTAGACTTCCGTTCGGTCTAACATTTCGATATAAGTCATTGCCTCTTTATAACTTCCGTGAATTATGACCAACAATTCAACAGCAACAACAATATTAAACGATATTACAGTTTAAGTACGTTATCTTCACATATCACAAAACAACTTAATCAAATGTAACACTCATTTGTGACTTTTTTTCTTGCTTTTTCAAATATGTAGAAGGTAAATGCTAATACAATACGTCAAATCATTTAAGGCATGCTATGAATAATTCATGAATTTATTATTTTCTTCAATATTGTGTAGTAAACCGTATTTGTAAGTTATTCTACCTCCTACTTACTATATATACACATACAAGACTATATAGTTGACCGAGTTAAAACATTTATTTGATTTGTAAACTCACGTATATATGTACTAAGGCCCATAAATTGTTCGTGTAGTCTAGAATTAAGTTCAAAACACTTTCAATCGTATTGAGATCATGAAATAATTCCAATTTCGTTTTCATTCATCCGCTACACAATAAACAACTGTGTGCTACAACACACTTGAAGAATTAATTTGAAGTTCACGTCCTTTGAATTTGTTATGGATGGCTTGAAGCCGCTAAATTAACTAATCTAATTTGTAATTATATAAAGCCTGTCTGTCATTGATTATATTAAATTTATATCCATGTCAATGAAAATTTTATAATTTACAGAACAAATTCCTTATTTGGTAAAAATTCATTTTTATGAGCAGAGAGAAACTCAATATTTTCAAGTTTAAGTTTTTTTTTCTAATATTTTATAGTTAATATAGCAAATAGTTTTACATTTACATATATGACTGCTATATTAGATCTGGATGATCGAAATGGAAATATTTATCAGCTTTGCGGTGCTATAAAAAGCATTGTCTTGCGTTTGCGGATTCATATATGTAAACCAATTTGTTTGGTTTGATAGTGCATACCCATAAACAGATAATCTAATTACCCAATGTTATCAGCGATTCTTAATATAGACTTGCTTTCGATAACGTTTAGTAATCAGATTATTTATATATAGGCATGCATATCTGAACTGGGAAACGAGAGAGCCCAAAGATTTTATATGAAGTTAATATTGATTAATTTTCTTATAATGAAGAACAACAGATTTGGAACGAAAACGATCTGGATCTAGTTACTACTCTGATAACACCAATGATTGAAAATATATATTAAGTCTATGTAATTATTACATAGAGTCAGCACTTCCACTTAATGAAGTATACTTGTGTAGATATCAACAATATATCATGATTTATTCAACTTAATTTGAATCATGCATTTGGAAGAAACCATTTCTTACTAGTGCAATCCATTTGATCCATTAACCATTATAAAGCAATAGAACTTTTATCCCCAATTGAGTTCTCAGATAACTTTATTGCATGGTTTAACTACATCTTAAGCGATCCCATCCCCAAGTCAAATCAAACTCTACATCACGTTTTCCACAGTTTCCATCTTAACCTAAACATCAATAAGTGTAAGACTTTTTCATTCCAGTTGTAAAACATTACAAAATAAACAAAATGCCCTACAGCGATCTGAGATCAAAGACCTAGGTGTTATTGTCGTGGAAAATATGAGCAGTAACAAACATATAGAGCAATGTGTTGCTTGATCTAATTCCATGTGGTATTTTATTAAATGATGGACGGGAAATATTTATGACTGGAGACAATCAAGGTTCTGTATTTCGCATACGTGCAGCCACAATTGGAAGAAAATGTTTATTCGTCACTAAACTTGGAAAGGCGATTGGGAGTATGACTGTCACTATATCTGGTTGGCTGTAAAACAAAAGTAGCTTTTAAAGTTGTCGGTAATATTTAATTGGGCCACATTGACACAGGAAAATTTCTAATTAATTTACCCGGTAGACGTCTAAAGATAAATGAGTTCTTACAAGTTGATGTACATAGGATCAACTATGGTTCTAACGATCGGATTAACATGATGTGCAAAATCTTTAATCGAATCACCTGTTCGATTTTACTTTCAGCAAGGATATCTTAAGATTTTTATCATTTATTTAATATAACACTCAGCAAGAACTATATGTGTACATTTTATTGTATTCTACGAGATTTTAAGTTTAAGAATGAAAAATGGGTGAACGACACCAATATTCGTAGGATTATCGCGGAAAGTATCGAGAAGAGCGTATAACATAGCTCTTTATGATCAAGGTTGTTGGGAATTCAAAAATTAAATTCGAGAGCACTATGATACGATAAAACGACCCAACTGTCATACAATACGATCTGTGGTGTAAATGAAACCTATAGTAAATCGGACCTATAGCCTTAAATTCTCGATTTCGCAATGTAATGGAGTAAATTAGGACGTAAATAAGCCGCAAAAAGGTTGGGAGTGCCTTGAGCCCCAAAAAAGATTTCAAAGATAGAAACAGACAGACAGAAGTAAAAACTGACTAAAAACAATGACCAAATGGTGCAGTGATCACATAAGCCATCTGAATACGTGAATAAACACATCTCTGACCTCTCGGGGAGTACAGAATTCATGGACCAACAAAATTTCCATGGAGCTATGCAATGTGCAGATGGTTCTATGTAAATCGGACCTATAGTCTTAGGTCAGCCAAATCAAAGGCTGTAATAGCCGAAAGTAAGACGTAAAAAAACAAACCTCGAAAGAATTGGGAAGTGCCGCTAGTTTCCAAAAAGATTAGAAAGATAGAAACTTACAATATCAATCATGAAACATGTAACAAGCCAACAAAAATGAATGAAAACAAAGCAACTTCAGTGCTTTAGAAATGATAGATAGAAACGTTAAAAATTGTAGCAAGAGTCTTTCCAAACGTTCATCTGAGTTTAAGACAAAGCAGAATGTAATTACTTTTAAAAAAACAGCCCCAACTACTTCGAGACATTTGAGATACTAGAATTATTGGATCAAGCATCACTTTCACTCGGTTCCTACGTAATCGAAAGATTAACTCATAATCTGGGGATGAATTACTAACCAAGTAGAGTATAAATCTCAATTGTCTGGCACAAACCAAACCAAATCGTTTTCAATACATAACACAGCTGATTTATTATCGTTTCGTCTGTCTCGAAATTAAACTGCTTTCTTTATGTTCATTGAGTTTCGTTCCATGAAAACACCAACAAACCATTTTTATTAGAAAAAACCTCACACCTCTCGTCTATCGAATACTGAATACAAAAAGGAAGGAAAATCTTGAACCAGGATAACACAAAAAAGGGAGTAAAATATTTTTATGTGTATGCGTTATTGTTATAATGTATAGTATGTACATACATACATATACAGATGTGTATGTATATTTCCCGACTAGACGAATAATTCGAGTTTGGGTCGATAAAATTTAGAGGTAGTTGCACTATATGACTTATACAAACTAATCATAGCGGGTTTTTAGTTGGATAAACTATGAACAAAAACATTGAGTTTGAATAGCAAGAACAAATAACCTCACTTGAGCAAATATAGTTAACCTTTTGATTTTATATTTAATGTAGTCGTTTGACAAAAAAAATATTTCGCGACTCGAGTATTTTATGTAATTTGAAGATGATTTCATCACCTGTGTGCACGTTAGTGACGTTGACGTACAAGTATATAAAGACGCGATTTTGTAGTCATGACCTGGAAGACCCTTATCGCGTATTATCGTGTACCAGTTTGTCTGCACATTAAGGTAACTTCACCACAAATCACATTTTTTAGGTTATAAAACAAAATAAAAACAGCAATTACCTTTTAATTTTATTCGTAATAAGTAGTTTTTAAATCTTAAAATCACGTTAACAACTAATTACAGCACATAAACTAATTTTTGTATTTTAATTAAAAAAAATATTTTTTGAAACAAAACACTGCAGTATAGAAGAAACACACGCGCGTTTATTATTTCGACCAAAAACGTATATTTTATGTTAGGGGTTGAATTGCAGTTCACACTCCCTAGGAACCAAATAGCAATATATGCGATTACTGCTTGCTATCTATGTGGATAAATTCACACAAAACAAGATATCAACTTTTAATTTACACACAAACACCACAAAATACACAACCAATCAGTAAAACAGTTACGACTTGAATGAAAATAAAATAAACAAAAAATACAAATCAAAAAAAAATTTTATAAAACAGGACAACACTATGTGAATAGTTGTAGTGTGTACTCAGTTTGATATATATTTTAAATGTACGAACCTAACAAATGTCGGGAAGACGTACAGCAATATACAAAAAACACGCGATAGAAATATAAACAAAGCACAAATGCAGTTAGTTTTAAATGTTTGTTTTGATATTGTATATCGTTTGGCTAATTTTTAGTACTTTCACTCGAACGAAAATGAAAATATGCGATTACGCTGTACTAGATGTGATATACGCCCTGCGATCGAAATATTAACTGAAAGTTGTGATTTAAAAAAAGGTTAACAGCTTTTAAAAGTTATATACACTACATATAGCTGTTTAATTTAGAATGTATCTATGATTAACTATTTTGTATTACTTTGTTTGTAATTGGCAGCAATAATCATAAAAATTAATTTTTATATTGATTTTCGATCAACCTCAAAAACGACGATATGTGAAATTAACCGAAAAAGTTTCTAATAATGTGTTGACTGACTATTTACTTACATGGAAAGAAAATGAAAGAAAAATTTCTAATTTCCATCGAAGCCACATTAAATTGTGGTTTTATCATATTTTTCTCGTTGTTGTTTTTATTAAAATTAATTAGAAAAAAATTGAATTTTTATTTGACCACAGGCATGATGGATTTATATCAACCGGATCTGTAGTTGCTGTGGTGTGTGAATAACATTGCGCATTTCATTCGATAATTAACTGTATTTACATCATCTTTATTAGGTTCGTTTATTTTTTAGTCGTAATGGGATGAAATAAGTGAACTAATTACCTCAAATATTCGGCATATCGAAAAAAATTTGCATACGGATTGTGACTGACAGGTATGTAAGGTGTATGTAAGAATGGAAACACCAGACCATGCCCATCACCTTTTCCGCATCACACAGGCTCGATTGGCTCATTGTGACCTTTGTTGTTTTAATGATCTAAAGAAGAGTTTTTGGTAGACGACAAGAGATGAGGTTGTCCCATCTCTTTTGGTGCAGATCACCAAAGTTATAGCTGATATCTGCCTCAAGTGGAAACTGAAGCCTAACGGTCCAATTAATCTTCTAAATGAACATCAAACCATGTGACGGGAACCAGTAAAGACTAACTTCATCGCCGACAGCTCCATATTTAGAGGGCCAGAAGAGCCAAATAGATTGTCTCTGCCTTGTAGGCGCCTTAATTGCGGCACACTTTCTGATCCAAATATGAAGCGGCAACAGAGCGGCAGTGTACATATAGCTCCCACAATATCCGGCCAAACGTCTTTGTATGCGGTTTAGAGATCACCCTCCAACTCATTGTTCTAGGTCTGATAACCGAAACGTATACCTAGTACATTCTTCTGTGTTTCAGGCCCCATGAATGATTCACCTTCTGTTTGCATTTCCAGTAAATGTTACATGTGTATTGCATTTCTCTTCTATATGCGCCAAGTGATCTTTTGATCTAACCAGATCTCCAGACACTTAATTTATAAAGAGAGTGGGATCGTATTAAGCTCAATTTTTGGAAGACTAAAGTTTTCCAGAGTCCAGCACCTAGTGAAAAGATTTCCTATGATTGACTGATAGATCCTGATCACTACACCAGGCTACAACTATGTTAATTGCTATTTGCATAACATAGTACATCCGTATATTTACCAACGATTATTATGGCGATGACATCGACGTTATTGGACTAGGACTGAGTTGACCACAAGACATCACCAGAGCGGAGATAGAACTCCACCCTGAGGACATCCCTTGCAGGTGTCACCGTAGTCGTATCTAAATCTGCAGAAATTCTCCTAGACCTAAGCATGGCACTAAACCGAAAATACCTTGTAGTCCAGCGATTATTCAATCCGTCTAACAACTTCATGGAGTTCTGTTTCAACAGATTTACCTTTCTGGTATGCGTGTTGTTTGGAATGTATGGGATTTTCTAAAAGTTATTATTACCCTACAGTATATACCTACTAATCGCTCTAAATATTTAAGAAGAAAAGAGGACAGGATGATAGGTCCAACTCTTTACCTGGTCATATCAAGACTTTCTATCTTTCGGAATGAATACTGCCGTGACTTTTGATCATAAACTTGGAATTTATGCCAGGACCAAACTGGCTCTAGACCACACTACTGGCTCTAGACCAAACTGGCTTTGGTTTCTCTAGAGTTATTTCTATAGCCAAGAAGGCCTTGCTTACAAGCTTTATTGTTTGCTTATTTAGTCTGCCCAGTTCTCTAGTCCATTATGGTATCCCAGTTCTTTTAGACTAACTTGGAGGGCAGCACTTCTTATGGGCACTGATAAGTGCTTCTTCGAACTTATCAGTTGCCCTTTTCATTCCTCCAACCTTTTTGATTTTCATTACTAAAAATAACTGAGTGGTTGAGACGGAGTCTATAAAGTTCCCAATCTAATTCAGTATCAGTCAAGTTACAGTCTCTAAAACGAGGAATCAACAATTTTGATCTCATTTTACTAATGGATCACTTCGTTATTTAAACTAATTGAGAAAGGTCGCTCAAAATTTTCATTTACAACATTGTCTATCACACTGTAAAATGTCCTGTTAAATAAAGGCGGCACAGTAACATTCCGCAGAGGTATTAATACATCAGTTATAAATCTTCCATGGACTAGTACCAGCATTTAAGAAATATTCATGTTTTAACTTTCATTTGCAAATTTATGATAGCCTAATGGCCTGAAGATAAGAATTTGTTCTTGTTTGCTAATACAATTATATTTACATCTGAAGTCTCAATACAATGTAGCAAAAGAAAGCAACTGACCCGAATATGGAACTCAAAATAAGGCAATGGAAACCTCATTCCTAGAATATGGAATGAGGTTTCCATTGCCGAGGTCCAAACCGCGTTAGCACAACATTAAGAGAACTACCAAATCTCTCCAGCGAGGGCTTGATTTATCAATCCCATCAGAGCATCGAAAGAAATGCGTGACATTTCTTCGTGACAAAGACCAAGTTTGGGTTTTCAAAAATATTGGGGGGTTTGGACGTTCTATATAACTTCGAAAAGCGTGAGCTACTAAACTCTAGCGTATATCTTAGGATTGTAAAAAATCAAAGCTCTGGACAGCCTGCACAACAGCTGAATCTCTGTATTATAGTTAATCAAGCAATATCATTCGTTAAATAGATCATATGACAATTTATGGCCTCCAAGTTAAAAAAAATGAGATAGATTTTATTGAAAATGTGCGATCCAATCTGAGTTTTCACAGCAAATGCATTCTTATAACGTCTTACTTCGTTGTTCTTCGACCTATTAAGATCTCCAAGTAATTCTAACTTTAGGCTAGATCTCTGAGCTTTAACCATTTGTGTAAAATAGGGGATTACTGTGAGCAGCATTCAATCATAAACATTTCATCGTATAAATGTTATCGTACATTTATTTATCGTTAAATTATTTATCATAAAATAATATATCGTTAAACAGTTTATCGTTGAACGATTTATTGGGAAATAATTTATCACTTTTATAATTTTAGAATTATTGAAGGTAAAGGTTTAATTGGGTTCAATCTAACGACTGACAGTATTGAATGGTCGAACGTGTCATCCAATTAATCAATACCGTTTAGAAGAATGAAGACTGAAGAGGCGAGTGCATCATATAAGCAGTTTATTGAGTATTGAGACATTAAATTTCATTTATTCAAAACTCTAGAAGTTAAATATAATGGATAAAATGGATGATAAATCTTTTTTCCATCCTTCTAACTGACACTGACAGAAAATTTTTCGAAGTTTTTTGTGTAACAAAACATAGCCAGAAAACTAGCAAAGATCGAAACAATTGGTCTCAACTTAAGTATACTGTGCAAGAGTGTATGTTCGTCCACTAAAAGTGATAGTTCTAGCTACACTAGCAGCTCTTACCAAAAAGTTGCAGAAATACAAGTAGCACTTAAAATTAGATATCATTGAAGTCTGACTGGAAGTGGTTCGAAATATGTCACAATCCCAACAAATGGATTAAACTTAATATAACTTTTATACCTAATCCGGAGAAAACGCTTTCATTCTTGTATCTTAAGAGGCACAGAAGGCGACTTCAAAATGTCGGTCAAAAGGAGCACTCTCATGGGCTTCCAAACAAGAACTTGGATGCTGTCAAATGCTCAAGATAGTCACAAATACTACCTAAAATTAATAATTTAGTCGAAATTTAAAGAAAGACATGGTGATAACCGTTGGGGGGTAGATCTAATCAAACACTGAACATTCCCTTTAATCTCATCGTTGTCATCTTAGCTATACAGATATCTGCGAGTAAAGTTATAATGCTCATTTTTTGTACGTGAATCATTAATAATTTGAAACATTATAAGCAACAAGAAACCCCGAATAAAATATATGTTATTCTGTAAATCCAGCTGGCATACCAGTCAAATCTGGCCAATAAAAGACTTCAAAGTGTCGTCTGGATTAAGATAGCTAGTTTAGAAGCCGATGATGTTAATTCAAGCCAGATAATAAATGCATCATTTGTAGGTTATGATCGGGTAAAACATCAACGGGAAATAAAAATCCAAGCATCGCAAACGACGATCAGTATATGTGATATTATCTCATTGTCTATCGATGAGTTTGACCAAACGACGTGCACAATAGCCACAATCGTAAGAAAATGGAAATGTACCATTCAAACCTGATTCGTGTTCATGACTACCTATTTTTACTTAAACTCAATAGATTGTACCATAATAAGAACATTTGATATAATTCTTTTCAATAAACAATTGTCTTCTAAAGTAGTCTCATATTTTAATTCAAAAACATGTTTCTTCTTATCTTACCACGTATAAATACAAACTAACTCACCATACAAGACGAAAAAAGAAAATTTAATTTCCAAGTTGTTTTTAGTTTACTTTATTAAATGATAGCACACGTGAATATATTCCATCTTTCTATGTGCTATCATACATTTTTATTGAGTACCAACTACTTAAACACTTTGTAATGCTTTCTCATCGAAAATCTCGATTTACATATAATTTTCGTTTTGTATTACAAAATTCGATGCTACTCTTTGCTACACATTTAATTATTTTTTTCTTGTGTGATGTAATCGTTTATTAATTAATTTAGCTTAATCTCAACGTACATAATAGTAAACACTATTGCAGATTAAACATTAGAAATTTATTTGTTTTTTAATTTAAAATACATTTATGCACGCTCTATATGTTGTAAGACATAAAAACAAAAGATTAGGTTTACAGATTTGGCCGTTGTTGTAATTACAATCATAAATAATTAATGCATTTGTTGTTGTAATAGTTAAATTAATTTGTAATCATAGAAAACGAAACTATTTTAGTACTGAGGGTTGGATGGTATAGTCTGAAATACTGAGACAGTATTTTTAGTTATCCTACAGAAACTACCACTTACCTTATGTACGGCTCATGCGTTCATCGCAAAATAGGTTAAGAGCGACCAATTAACTATTACTTACCTCGATTAGGAGCTTGTTATTAGCGTAGGTTCAATTCAAAGGTAAAAGTGTGTGAGTAGTTTACTGAACTTTTTAGTCACAGTAGTACAATTACCAGAAGGAAGTGACGAGATTGCTATTCGTAATTGGAGAAGTGTTAAAAGATCCCGATGTAATCGAGTTTGGTACAGAATCGACTACAACGTTGGCATTCAATTCACAGTAGCAGGAATATCGACAAAAGTTGATATTCTCACAAAACAACAAACACAAATTAGCTTCAAAGTTACTGAGGGATGAAGCTACGTGGAACATATAACGGAAAGACCCAGCTTTGGTTCCAGTTATTAGTTAGACGATGGAAGATCGCGGCCAGCTTGAAAGTAAGCAGTAACATGTACAGAGGTGAAGTGCTTACAGTAACAGTTAGACATGTTATTCTTGAATAACACTATCCTGACAAATTTAAGTCTGCTGAAGAACTGAAAGAGATGCAATTAATATTACCAAGAAACAGAGTCGTAGAAGAGAGGTCATAAATCACTTGCCAACGTCAGTCATAGAGTTTTTTCAACGCGGAAGCTTACACACTACCAAAACAAAGAAGCAATAACAGCAGTAAATGGTAACTATAGGGTGACACTACTAAATATGCATCAAGCAAGAAATTTCAAATCGGAAGTATTAGTCTAGGTATGCAGGACACTTATCATTAGAAAAGCTTCAATGATTTCTATGAACCTTCATTCAGGTCATTTGGCACAAAGTTTGAACCGCACCACGATGAAATTGTGGCAAAAATTGTGTACTCCGATCAAATGTAAGGAGATGAGCGAATCGCAATTTTCTTAATTTCCTTTCCCAAATTCAGAAACCAAATGGGGACCTAAAAATGAATATAATCGTTGTTCGGGGACATCAATCAATCCACTCTGGGATACATTTATACTTGTAGGATATGATTATAGATGCTGAGATAGATAGCTGTGAACGGCGACAAACTGATATAGATAGATAGATAGCTGTGAACGGCGACAAGTTATATTGGAACTCCGAAGTGGCATTGATTGACACTAATGATTAATTTAGTACTTTTGTTGTGAACACCAAAGACATTATCTTTACTTTGTTCTAGGTTGGAATTTTCCAAAAATTTTAAACTAGATCAAAGTGTATTACGATCATTCTATAAACACAACTTAGCTTACCAAATATAAGATATAAAAATTTTCAGAAGACATAACATTGATCATGGCAGATAAAACATTTCAATTTACTCAGCATTTACTACAAAGATTTCACAGGCAACTAAAGCAACAATTACCTCTATTTCGATCTGCATTGAACGTTATGCTGTTGCCTTTGTGATCGTCAAATGAAAATGATATAAAAAACCCGATCCTCAGATTTACTTGTTTACATAGCCAACAAGTATAATAGGTGTTTTTTTTAGTTAGTATACCAAATTAATAATCTCGAGCTAAGGCAAACATTTTTGGCAACAGTAGCAGTATCATCTATAGTTACATGCTAAGCTCGCATTATTTCTTCACAAACCTGTAATTTGTATAACTCATTTGGTAATATAAGTATCTACCGACTACGTGGTTTGCTTTAGCCAATTTATTGCATACAGTGGACGTTTCGATTTTGATTGTCAATTCGATTTCTTCGATGACTAGTATAAATCGTGTTACCATATAATTTTCACGAGATATAATGACTGTTGAAATCATAAAGTAATATCATTAAAAGAAGCTTTACCTGCGAACACAACTGCAGCTCAATTAAAATACCAAGAAATGTTCTAATTTCGATCGCAATACTGTAAACCTATACGATTAAGGATATCATTATATAAAATGACAGGTATTTGGCTTGAATATATGCTACTAATTAGCAAAAAGAAAGGAACTAAATATATAATTATCTGAGAATCATGTATGCTTATAAGTTATTTTTAACGCACTTCTCAACTCCCTTAAACACATTACAATAATTAGAATACTTCTTTGTTTTTTAACTGTTAATTTACTTTGCTGAGAACTGCTTAGCTCTTGCAAAGATTTCATACCTTATATTAATTTTTTATTATATTCAGTACTTATTTTTGAACCTGTTGAACTCGTTAAATTAACTTATTAAAACAACTAATTATTTACATTGATAAATAACCGTTTGTTGATAAATTGTCAATTGATGGTTCACATTTCGTACACTTAACCACTGCTAACTATATCGCCACTCAGTTTATTTTATTGGTGTTATTTAACCCTTAAAGTAAGGAATCACAAAAGAAGGTAGAAGGAAAGTTTGATAGTAACGACATCGCTTGCTATTTAAGAGTTTTTAATGTGTCCAAACACTTATAGTTTTTATTTCAATTTCATCTAGGATCTTCAAGTACCGACCTTTTTATCTCCAATGCCTTAACTCTTTTTATTGTTTGTTCTAAATTAAATAATTTGTGGCGTTCAGAGTTCAATTATCAATCAATTAATGAAATCGCTATTCCGAGTTAAGTTCTTGTAATTCGCTAGGACTGTCACGACACGACTGAACGTATATATATGAGTCGCACAGTACCAACATCAAGTCCGGTAGCATATGCCTGAAGAGATTAATTTGATCTTTTCGATCACACATAAATTCAATGACGTCATCACCTTGCCAAAACCGCTTGCCTATCGAATTACAACATACAAGCAATACTCGAATATTTATTTACCTCCAGTTAAACAATCTCATCCCCTATTCAAAACTTACACGCTTCATTGGTGACCCCCCGACGTTACAAAATCTTTCACGAAACTAGTAGCAAATCTAGAATATTTATGGAACCCACGAACCACCGTTGCAACTTATCCATTTCAAAAAATTTCCGACTTAATTTTGAACTCGAGGAAAAAATCCTTGCAAATTTTGCTTGCTCCTCGTGGGCACCTTATAACTTTAAAATTCAGTTCATTCGTAAACTGTGAGACCTGAAAAATATTGTGCTAATTTTTACTATATTATATATGGTCATTAATAATAAGGCTTCACGGGGTCGTCGTAACGCTACCAAATAAACCCCAAGTATAGTTTCTCTGCAAGTTTAAATCAACTCTGTTAAAAGTACAGAAAATTGTGACTTGTAAAGGGTTTTAACAAATACCCTATTTTGGTAACAATCAAAAACCATTCTTGTGAAACACGTCGTAATGAAAAATAGGTGAAAGGTACAATAGTTTCTTCCATTAAAAATACCAGAATGCTTAGAGGCCACGGCCTATTTCTATAACCACCTTACATAATGCATTCCCTTACTCTGACTGTAAGATCATTATTATAATATATGATAATGACCAAATACTTAGTTTGAATTCAGTCATTTCAACTGAAAATTTACTTGGGGAGTAAATAACTTCACGTTTTTTTTTACAATGTTAACATCCTGTTCTAGTATGTATCATATTAAGTTTTAGCTACGAAAATAAATAAATAACAGTACCTGTTCTTGAATTAGTAGAACCAAAATATAATTTTTATTCTTCCTTTGAAATACAAAGTAGCAAACAAAACAATTTCGAAAAAAAATTTAATCAATAATATTTTATATTTATAAATAAGAAATAACAAAACTTAACATAATCATAATAACACAAAATATTGTTAAAATATACACAAAAAAAAATAAACAAAATAAAGCGCAACTCAAAACTATAATATAATAAATTAAAAGCTTAGATACCTAATTATAAATAACTCAAAGAAATCAAAAAAATCAATATACGCGATCTTATTTTAAAGAGAAGCTAAATAATAGTGAGTCTTAAACTTACCCATCACTATATTTTTTGCGTCGAGCAATTGCACTATTTTTTATAATTTCCGATATTTCTCGACCACCCGAACTTTCACCCTCACTCGTCGACGAATGATGTTGTTGTTGCTGAATTTGTTCTTTAATTGTTTTATCAAAATTTTGTAAATTACTTATCAATGATTTAGTATCATCACTATTATTATGATTATTGTTTATTCTATCTACGTTATTTATATCGACACCAGCAAATGCTGATTGTGTTGTGGTTGTTGTTGTCGATGATGATGACGATGATAAATTGCGTAAGGCTTGCGCTAAATTTTTTGATGGTACAATAATATTATCGGAATCACTAGAACTATCATGACTACTATTAATTTCATTATTATTATTATTACGATTTTTATTTAAACTAGTATTATTATTATCATTATTACTACTAAATGTCGTTGAATCTAATATATTTGATTTTGATTTCTTTAAATTTGCTACCGAGGCGTGGGTTGATTTTTTTAACCGATTTTTTAACTCCGAATTCAAAGCAGACGGAAATAGACCGACACATCCCATTTTAGGTTTATATAAACCACCGCCGCCACCACCACCTTCGTTATGTATATTATTACTGCTGCTGCTTGTGGCCACCTCATTACCAATTGATGAAGTCGATAAAGATTTATTGATTTTTTCTAAAAGAAAATAAGAACAAAATAAATTTATATTATTGATTATTGTGAATCAAAAATATTAACAAATTTTAACGTTAAAAATACAATTATTATACACTAAATGGATAATTAATTATAAAACTTAAAATGATTGATAATAGATTGTATGAATGATAAGCTTTTCGTATTGAAATTATCACAATTACATTTTTTTGTGTTTTGAATAAACTAAGTATGTAAGTACAGTTGAAAGCTTGCATGATTATTATGTATTCTTTTAGCAGTTCGTGAAATTAAAGTTCCCAATATTGTGAACGATTAATTACAACCAATATCTTATTTTTGCTATAAAAATAAGATAACTACACAAATTTAATAAAAAAAAGAAATAATGTGTTAATAGATTTACAAACTAAGAATGAACTAACACTTGTGCTAATGATCACCTTAACCATTTATTAGAATCTTAATAATTCGTGCTCAATATTTTGCTCAATCTATGATCGTTTATTTACGTTATCATGCTAATGTAATTACTAAATTCTAACTACAATCTATAAGTAAATCAAACATATCTATGACCAGGACTCGTGTACTAGCCTTTCATCACAGAGCTTCACGAGTCTTAAGCTTAACGTCATTTGTACGATGTACCTTCTACTACGTAATAAAGTTTATCCAAAACTCATTCATTACTTTTGGATATTCCAAAAAGGGTATTGTGTGATACTGAAATGTTTCAAAAATAATAATTAAAGCATCATCTTTCTAGGGAGAAGGATTCATCCAAAAACTAGAATATAAACGCTCAATTACAGTGCAGCTTCAAAATACTTTAATACACACATCAACAATGGTGATAAAATAAGATGCTCATTCTATCAAAAAACAATCTTTGGTCATCTTTTTAACAATTTCAGCAGTCCTTTACCAAACATATATTTGCAATTTGTATAAGTTATTGTTCGTCTGAGCTGTGTTGTTTCAAAGATTTTATTTCATATATTAGGATGACACAGCACAGACCAACAATAACTTACACAAACCGAAAATATATAATTGGTATGTGTCATTAAAGTTTTGGTCATTCATCGTATGATTCTATACTCGAATGTTTGAAACTATCTAATTTTTTCTTTTTCCCAGTCACTCACGTTCGATTGGCCCATTGTGACATCCCTTCTCAGACGTAACAATATCTCAGTGCCAAAATCTGTGTCCTTGTAATAAAGTCCAAGATATTTGGTATCTTGAAGGTCGTCAGAATTTTTATTCGGAACATACGACTTTAGAGAACAAGGCAAACTCTTCAAAGTGCGTCTATCATAATTCAAGAAGGACTGGAATCTTTGTTTATAAATTAATCCAAAGTAAATTTTAAATAGTCGATAGAAGATGAAGTTATCCTATCTCTTCTGGTGCAGATCACCAAAGTGACAGTCGATATCCCTTTTAAGAGATAATAACGTCACTCCTAAAGCGGGCTCAGGTCCCATAACATTGAAACCTGACCCTAAACGGGTCAATTAATAAGCCAATACATTTCTTTTGATACCCATGTGACTAAGAATCCAGTAAAGTTTAACTTGATTCAGACTACCTAGTCGATTCAAAGCAATTATCGTCTCCAAAACAAGTTTCGATGAAACAGTTTCGGAGTTAATCGCCTTTAGAGCAGCTGTCAAAAGGATGCAGATACAACGATCTCTGCAATTCATCTTCTTTCTAGAGGGTGCTGCTTTCAAAATTGCAGCAATTTCCATCTGAAAGACAGTAGCGTACCTACCAAGGAGATAGATAATTTGACCTTAAGATTTCGTATGTATAACGCGGCACCACTACATTACAGGAAGCTTATCCGTTAGTAAAGATTATCACATCGTCACCAGAGAGGTAGGATGGGCTTTTGTAGTTCAATATGCGATTTTCGTTAGTAATTATACGGCCCATTTCCCTCCATATTTGACAGTGCCCAGAAAGGCCAAATAGATTGTATCTGCCTTGTACTCAAGCGGCTGCGCACACCTTCTGATCTAAAAATTAAGTAGCAGCAGACCTCATCTCAAGTGCTGCAGTAGGTGTGGTGTGCATAACTCCTACAATGTCCAGATAAACAAATATTTGAAGGCGATTTAGGTCTCCCTTATTAACTATGTCTTATGAATTAACTATTTCTTATATCTAATCATTCCCCAATGTCTTACATCCATACATGATTAGGGAGCTGATCAACACACTCTAGACAATCGATTACCTGTGGTACCTTACTGTCCTATTCCAACGTCATTTAGTAACCTGAATTGAAATCCATTGTGTCTAGGACTCTATGCTGAGATATAAGATACTTTTTTTATGGACTCATTGATTTCGAGCTTGCAAAATATGAAGTAAGCTCTTAATAGGATTTTCGGTATAACATTTTGCATTGAGTTGTTTCTCTTTTGGGAAAGTGCATCTACTTATCAAATATCGAATTAATACTTCATTATGCTTTATTTATCGATACTTTAATGCAAAACCTATTTATTGCAATTCTAGATTAAAAACCATAAAATAATATAAGTGTAAACGACTCTAAAGAAAAATTGACCTATTGTCCAAATGATCCAGGCAAGAATTCTGCGATCGTATTCACTCTAACTGGAAATATCATTAATTCATTTTCAAATAATTCAAAGTCTGTTCGTAAATTTTAAATAACAAAAGGACTTAACCATCTAACAAGACACTTAAGAAAATAAATTAAATTGACGAATGAAAATGTAATCGCATATCTGAGGCAGCTAAAAAATGTATAAGGCACAAAACATGCTCTCACCAATTAAAAAATTAAACAGGTCTATAATGCAGACTATTCAATAGCATGATGATTTTTTCTTAAACTCTAAAACTGAAGTAAATAACACATCGATCTCTTACTTAAATTTACTAATTTAATTTTATTTTTGACGGCTTTTACAGGCCATTATTGGCTCGTACCGTGTCAACAATCTGACTGCCAGATCGCTCTTCACGCCGTGAAGCCATTGTTGCCGACATCGACCTCTCCGCCTACCAAAAAGCAGATCACCATTAAATATCACTGTATCATTCGGTTTGGATCAGCACGCAAAACGTGACCGAGGTAGCGTACGTCCTTTAATTTCATGCACGATATCAGGAATATGCATTTGAAACGAACTCGGTATGTGCCATCATCGTCGTGATTTGGGCCATATATCACACACATGATTTTTCTCTCGAATGTTAGAAGCCATTTTTCGTACTCTTCCGTCAAGGTCAAACTCTCACATCCATATGATACATGAAACGGTTTTGAGCAAGACTCTGTACAGTTTCAGTTTATCCGCATTTGCAAGATATTTTGATTTCAGCAGTGGACGTAGAGGATATAAAGCCCGATTGCCAGCGGCAAGCTTGATATCCTCTCCCACACTATTATCGTGAGTAAAGAGAGATCCAAGATAATTTAATTGACAACTGTGGTAGATGGCTTAAGTCATTATGACACCTAACCCGGCAAGCAAGTCTTTCGCCAGAAACTCAATCATACAGGACATGATAAAACAGTTCTTGAAAATCTTAAAATCTGTATTCAAAGTGAAACATCATCAATTAAAATCATCAATTTGGATTCCACAACAATCATGCTACATCTAACTAAGTACAAAAAAGCTGTTCGACGATATCTTGAATATGGTGAAGGGTTAGCAAAGTATTATATGGCGAATTGATATATAAACTTAGCTTTGCTATTAGATTGAATCGCTGGTTTGAGAGATTGGACCATACTAAAAAAAGTAACACAAATAATTTCAACAAAGGACATCGTCGTATATAAGATAAATAGCAGACTTAAAGAAATCTAGAATTTTAATATTTGGAATACTTAACCCCAACGTAATTGCATTTATATATTATACTTTTACTCGATTATAACGATGAAATTTCCGTATATATGACGTATGTTAAACAACTACGACTTATACAATAACTACTAATTATATATATATAATACAAATTACCGACACCATTTTTATATATAGTAAGACAAAACTACAGAGTGTATAATAAAATAAAGTAAAAAAAAAAGAATAAATATATTACTATTTGTTTTTGTTATTCTGTCTCTCCATTATATACCGTACATCTCCCCACATCCACAATATTTTTTATCGCTACATCACGTGATCTGGATCAGGCATTTTATATCGAACAAGTTTTTCAAACTCGCTATCAGCATTTCTGAGCTCATTGAAAGATACACTATTTCGATAAAGCTTTTCAAACTCTGTATCTGCCAAAGCAAGTTCTTCATCAGAAATTGTATTTCGAAACAAGTTTTCAAATTTATTATAATTCGTCCTCTCTAGCTTACTTTCGTATATAGTATTGTGACAATTTTTCATACCAAACAAGTGATTGTAATTTGGGTTAAGTTGATGTCGTCGTTGTTGGGCCACAGTCACATTATTATTATTTTTATCCACTTTTCCCAATTTATTGCAATTTGCTGTTGGATTACTACAATTATTTATGATACCAAAGTATTTACTATATTTTTGTGCGATTGGGTTGATTGTCAACGATGTGTTTGAATTAATACTACTGTTGCTACTGGTGTTACTACTGCCACGATTGTGTTCTCGACTTGTTACCAAAACACTTTTATTTTTGGAATAGTTACGATTTTTCAAATTATTCCACGATTCTTGATTGTTATAATGATGATTTTGATTATTGTTACCACTCGTATTGTTATGAGTCTGCGATGAATCGGAACTATTTAAGTAATCACTATTGTCAAAATTCTCTTTACCCTCTGAAATATTATATATTAATTCTGGTTGTTTTTTATTGATACGATTCGATGCTTTGACGACTGTGGCCAGAGTTGCGAAGTAACGAAATTTTTCCGAAAATCGTTTCCTTGATACATCTTTAGAGTCATTTTCTGATAAGGTTGAATATGTTTGAAATACGTTTTAATAAATAGATAAAGAAAATAAAAAAAAAATAGAAAAGAAAATAAAAAAATGTGCAATAATTAAAAATATATCATTTCAATATTTTTGATTTACAATTTGTCTTTTTTACATAACGATAACATTTCACCTTCACCAATTTATTTAATTTGTTTTTCTGATTTATAAACATTATGATACATAACTATGTATATACCAACAATATAATATGTATACAAAAAAAACATACAAAAATTTATGTTTAATGCAAAAACATGTAATTTTAAATTTCAATTCGGTAGGTAACCATTTTTAACTCTTCAACCGATTATTAAATATTTCTAAACCAAACTATTCGATCAAATGTTTCAATGTGAGCTGCCATTATGCCAATGAATTACAAAAACCCTCACCATTCACAAATTTCTTAAAATCTTAACCTTTAACGTCCATCAGTAATTAACAATAATTAAATTATTTAATTTGGAAACCCATAATTTATAAATAAAACACTTATTAAAATTAGTAAATTAATTTAGTAACGAATTACGAGCGAAACACTTAAGAAGCATCGTTAAGCACAGATGAGTAGTATAAATTTTAAAGCTAGTAGAATAAAATTTTAAGGCTCCGTTTGAACTTAAACTTCGATTGGTGCTTTATGCGGTGTTATAAGTGTCAAGCTTATCAAGCAGCTTATTAAATTTAACTCTCTTTAGGATAATAAGAAGTTTCGATTTGAACCTTTAAGCAATTACAACACAACTTCACCAAAAGGTTAAAACAACATCAATAAAGTGTCCTTTAACGTACTCACTTTACTGGATTTTTGATAATAAGCAGTAGTTAGATAGCAAAAAGATAGCACGGTATATAGAGATATTAAAACAATAATTTTGAAGTACATCCATAGCTTTGTATCTTTAGGTTTCCAGGTAGTTACATTTTGCATGCTTTTTGGATGACGTAACGATTTAAGATTAGAGAATCTACTGTTGATTTTTGAAGTAGTTTTTGCTAATACAGCAATTTCGAGATCTAATTGTTGTATGTATTCCAGATACAAAGCTTCATTTTTAAAATTTCTAAATTACCACTTCTTACGTTTACCTCGAACGTAATACAATAATACAATATTATATGCAAACCTGAGGTTACAATTATTGATAGGTAAAACAAAACTAATGGGTCGTCTACACAAACAAGAAGTTTTAAGTGATATAATCTATAGATGATGATAGAAGAAATTCGTGAAAGTATCTCATATACTGAAAAACGACTTTTATGACGATGATGTTACACGAAACCCTTCTCCACATCAGTCCTCCAAGATCTCATTCGATTATTTGCTATGACGTTGGATTGTTCACCCATGCAAGGGAACGTGATCTGGGTTTAGACCGATCTGATTACATTGAATCGGGCTAAATTGAAAAAGATCTCACTCAAATGCAAAATCACTCAGATCAAAAATCAGTCAAATGCAAAATCACTCAGATCTGAAGATCAAGTACAGTCGAAATCAATCAAAGGCCTTCATGCCAATCGGGTTTAATTTTCTTATTTGGTAATCCTTGCTCAAAACGATCTTTACTGTGATAAATTGCCCAATTATTTGATTCGTAAGGAGTTTGCGATCCTTTCATGTTTAATGCCAAGCACTTTATGCAAACCATATGGTTTTTTAAGCTAGATGTCCCCACATATCAAAATATTTCGGATATAATTTCATGTGGTGCACTACCCAATGTATTTTTAAAGGGTGAAGATTGAAATATTGGCCTAAGCAACCTTCAGTCACTGATACTGTTTCAAAAGCCTGATACTGTTTCATCAATTATTGAAGAATGGAAATAAATTTCGAACTGTTCAAGTTATTCTAGATGATAACCAAAATTTGCATTTGTTGTTCTTCGTTAAATTGAAACTCAAAAAATGCTGTTCCATTCGAAAATTGAAGAAGTTTGTGTAATCTATAAAAAAAAAGTTGTCAACAATTGAAATTGACTTAACGTTAAAGTCAATTGTAAACACGTTCAAAGCATCAATGGTTATTGCCAGATTCACATTTGTTTACCAAATTATTACTTCGGTCTGAACATATTCAACTTTTGAGTTCAGTCTCTTCTATATAGTGTTCGAGAATGTTTCTGGATTATCGATGGACGCAATTTATGTATAAAGATAGTGACGAAGATTCGAACACGGCCTTAAATTAATGGGAGAATTTCCAATAATGGGACTGTTGCCGAATGAACGAGTTTATTCATCTCGTTTGTTTCAAAATATTGGAGTAGAATATTTTGATCCTTTTCATCTTAAAAGTAAAATTCGATTAAAATTAGAAGAAAAAAGCAAAACATTAATTTTCATATGCTTTTCCACTAAACCGGTACATAGAAAATTGTAAATGATTTACCCACGAAAGCTTTATCAGCTGCTTTTCGGAGATTTGTCTCTCGGCGTAGATTATGTTCGAATATCTATTCCGACAAAAACGCCCACGTGGCGTAGTGGTTAAAGCTACGGCAGTTGGAGCGGGTTCTCGAATCCCGATAGAGGCAAGATGCAAAAAGGGAATTTTCACCATGCGATTGGTGGTGTGAAAGATCATCTGGATTACCTGTTGTATGTCAGTACTATAGGCTGACATGGAGCTTTGCAATGCGCAGATGGTTATACGTCAATAGGACTTATAGCCAGATATTGATATCACAACGGACCATCGCCGGTCTAAATTTGCGGTAGCAGACACCCAAAAAAAAAATCTATTCCGACAACGCAATGATTTTTGTACGTGTCATATCTGAATTGCAAAAACAGTATCGATCTTATGTTGCCTTGAGGTGTCCTTAATAAAAGCAGATTACTGATAAGATTGGCATTCAATTTGTTGCAAAACAGATAATCTCGGAGTTCACACGTAATTTACCATGTATAAGAGAAATTCCTGATACTAAGTATAGAGATTTCACAGGATGAATGACGATGGAGCTGAACTTGATTTTGTTATTTGCCATGTTGTAGGCAAATTTTGTATGATTGAGATTAGCGACAATGTAATTTGGGACTACCGACCTACGCAATCACGTCTTCAAATAAAATGTAATCGTTATATTTAATTAACTAAGGAAAAAAGGCTTATTTTGCTCAGTTCATAGAATAGTAACTTAAAAAATGCAATGTGTTTAAAATTTACCGAATTACCTAATTCCCACAAAGCAATAACAATTTTACATGTGTATATTCCAAACGAGTGTTCATCCAGGTCAGCAAAAATATCACTGTAAACCCACGATCTTCCATTACAAAAACATCACAAATATTTAGTCACGATTATACTTATTTCCCCAGAGATTTAGTATTTTCAGACAGTAAAATTTTCTGAACAAGTGGTCTAACGCTATTAGACTGAGATTTCTTTCTTTGGGAAAATATACCTTCTAGGTATCATACCGAATTTTCATGTAAGCAATTTTTTAATGATAGCTTCTTAAGTGTTAGTAACATTTTTTCCATTTTTTAAAATAATCAAATAAATTAACAAAAATTATAGTAATAAATAAAACGTTTTAATAATCAGGAAAGAGTTAAAAAACAATATATTATATTTTACCCATAAAAATAAAATAAAAACAAAAAATTAAAAATGAAAGCGTAATTTGCGATTGGATAATTTGTAAATCACTGGTCAACAAATAAAATTAAAAAAAAACATTGACATGCACATAAAACAATATCCAACTATCCATTTAAAACTTACCTCCATCGAAATCATTTGAGTCATTAGTCGAATCTCTAATGTTAATTTTTGGTGGATGTTGTGAACGATTCATTAGCGCTAGAATATAAATATTTACGTAATAAATTTATTTAATTTTTGAATCATTGGGAGCGCTTACGTTTTTTCATTTTATCATCGTCACGCTGATTGTTGGCCATTTTCTCCAAAAACTTAGCACGATCCTTAATACTTGGTTTGCGAACTAAATTAACCGTATTCTTTTTCTCTTTATTATAATCATCATCATCATCGTCATCATTATTATTACTATTGTTACTGGTGCTAGTTGTCGATTCAAATAAATCACCAGGATTTTCTGAATTATTTGAATCCGTCATGTTCGACAATGACATTTCACCAAAGTAATTAAAACTTGCACCTACTGACGAAAGAGCCTGCGATGATTGGGAAAATTTATATAAATTTATGCTTTCTTCGTCGTCGGCACCTTGTGAATGATTCAAATTTTCTAATGATGTAATTGGTTTAAATATACTAGCACATGATTTTTGGACACTGTATTTAAAAAATATAAAATAAAATAAAATAAAAAATAAATTTAAATATAAATAAATATGGATTTGTGTGGGAGGATTGGGATAAATCGAATTTTTGATATAAAATTTCGAAATTGTATTTCACAGTGATTTTATTGCTTTAAAAATATTATTATTAAAAAAACAAAATATATATGAAAATGCATTTTAAACAAACCGAGAAAATGATCTTACATTACATGCAAGTTTTCCGCTATTTTAAAAATAACCTAACGTGCAGCAACTGTTCTAAATATTTTTTTTCTTCACATACACTCTACTACACCAAATAAAACTGTCAAACGAACAAAAATAAATCTAATTTCTAATTTTGTTTTGATTATGTTATGTCCACCAGGACAAACTGATTCTAGTTGAAAGTCACGACAAGAACTGAGGAAAAACGTATATTAAAAATTAATTTTCGAAAAAGAAACTAAAAAATCAAAATTTCCCAAAATATATCAAAATAAAATAAAAAATGTTCGCTGCCGTGATTTTATTTTTCTTATTAAGTGGATAAAACGAAATAAAGAAAAGTTTCAGATATCGTACAATACAGATAATACACTTCTGTGTAACAAAAATTAATTTTAGAACATTTTCGTAGAGTTGGAACGCGGCCAACAATAATAATAATATAAAATAATTAAAATTTTGATGGCATAAACCTTCAATACAACACTACTACTTAGTACAAAAGTTAATTTGGATCTGGAAATCATGCATTTCGATTTGTCGGGAAGTAACCCTTGGGCGAATAAATTACATACATTGTAATCGTTTGGGCTTAACGATGATCCAATCGGAAAATTGAATAAACAAAATAAACAGGTTTAACAAGTTCTGATAAAGGATTGATTATGCTAATCTTCTTAAAACTTTTAAAAAAAGGAAGGAGTGTCATATTAGCTTCTTATCATAATTGTACTAACGCTAATTATCCAAAAGGAATATCAATTTATCAAACTAACATCTCCATCTGAGATGATACAATAAATAAAAATAACTATAAGTAGGTAGTTAAACATCTTGATTTATAAAAAAAAATATTCGTCGAGGTTAGACTTAGGGATCGGAGTTTATCAGATTTTAAACATATTTGTATATTCACTTCCATCAATAATGGAACCTAGAATTTATATCAAAATATTGTTTATCATTTTTTCAATGAAAATCAATACAAAGTTGAGCTACTACCCTCACATAAAGAACGAAAAATATTTTTAAAAATATATCCAAGCTAGCATCTGACCTGTCCGGCGAAATGGCTATTATCTGCAGTTTAATGCCTATTGAAACATTCTATTAAAGAACAAATTAAAAACTCTGGAAGATTTCTACGTTGCAAGACATGGCTTAAACCGAATTGGTTTTTTTTTTAAAAAAGGCGGAAATAATTCTAGAACTCAATGCCACTAGAAGCCCAAGGTTCAACCCACATACACATACAGATTAAATGGGTTTACTATTATATTTCACTAGATACACTCATTAAAGTGTATTTTTTAAGCATAATGCGCTACGAATATCGATGTATACATTTACTTGGTAGGTTAGTATGACTGTAGTTAACAGCTGACACAAATTTTATGACATTTCTTAGATTGGAAATGGCATCGTCTTTTGTGTTTAAATGGGACAAAGAATTTGCTTTAAATTTTATCAAGGAATGAAATTTTTTATTATGATGCATTGAAAAAGTCAAGTAAAACGACGATGAATGTTTATCAAAATCGCACTTAGTGAGGGTCGTGAAGCAGCTGAAAATGAACGTCACTCACAGAAAGACATTCAATCTAGACTATTGATGAAAATATCAACAATATTAATGAGCTTGTACTTAAGCGCAGTGGTTAAAACTGCGGCAATTGAAGCCGGGAGGTTCGAATTTCGATTCGGGCAGGATGTAAAAAGGGATTTTACCATTTGATTACGATCAGTGGTGTGAATAAACACACCATCTATGACCCCCTGTTTAAGTGCAGAATTCATAAACAATGTGCAGATGGTTCTACGTAAATCGGTCCTCGATTGGGCTATACAATGGCGTAAACTAGGACGTAAATAAGCAAAATCCGGAACCTTTAGCTACTAAACAGATTACAAAGTTAGAGAGACAGAGTTTGTATTCACAACAGCCGATTAACTCAAAGAGATCTTTGAGCTTGTTATTCGTCAGTATTTCATCATAAATCAAATGAATGTCGTTCTGGCAAATCATTGTATACGCCAGATCTGGCTCTGTTTGACCTTTTCATATTTTTCTCAATTGAAATGACCAACTCGTACTTTGAGTCAAAAGGAACCTAACGTTGAAATAAGTATACGTGTGAGTGGATTACTTTGAAGAAGACACAATAAATTTGGATCGAATGTTTTATTACATCAATTTCACTACTTTACATACAGATAATGCTACTTCTAATTAAATGGCTGATGATTGACGCAACAATATTGAAATTTACAGATGTACTAGAACAAATCACAAACATTGCCAACAAATTGATGCTAACTTTGTCTACTTGAAGACGAATAGAGCTTTACAAATAGTTATAGTAACAACATATTTACCGTACGAAAGTCAAACGAAAGCTGAGATAAGCTACACTTGCATTTCTACCTAATCGCCCTAATTGTTTTTGGAGCTTAATAAGGAGAATATTTCTCACGTAAACACCCAGTTGGAGTAATAGCATATAATTTAACCAAATAAAACTGTGATATTCAAGGGTCGAAAATTGAACACCTGAATATGTCTAAGGCCCATTTTTCTTTATTGTTTAATTCCACAATCTTGTGGAAACCTAAAATGATAATATCATCATCGAATCCAATATTCTTTTCTGATGTTACACTAAGCTCCAGTGCACTGACATGAGAAACTCAAACTATTTTGGAAATAATCGATTTATTTACGAACTTAAGCAGTTTTAATCCAGACGGAACATATTGTATATAACAAAGCTTGTGGTGAAACATGCATGGAAACCAGACTTCAAGGTATTACCATACCTTTGTATCATATTTATATGCAATTGTGAAAAATTTAACATCAGATTTTCTATTTGCTCTCTCATAAGACTCAGATACTTGGGTGAAGCTTCTGGAGTTGAGAGTCCGAATCGAAGCCAGAAACTATAAAAGATGAAATAGTAAAACTAATTAAACACAATGCTATTCGTTTAGAACAACGTAACCAGCAACCAAAATTCTGTGTAACTAATCAACTCGCTTATTACGTTACAGAACAAAATATTATATTTATGGGACGTAACCGAAATTAAATTCACTGTATTACGTTTCTATTAGGAAAGTGTTGTTAGAGAACGCATGCGACATATTAAACAATTTGCTTACCTATTAAATTCCTCTAACGTTACAGGTTGAGTTTTAAATCGATCCTTGTCCCTTTTCGTTAGTGTCGTTTTAGGTACCGCACCCAATAATTTTTCCATATTACGTATTCGCTCACTAACCGTCACAACCGGCTTATCAAGTGTCGATAATACCGTGGACGATACAAATCCATCACCTGATCTTGCCCCAATACCATCCAATTGATTATTATATTCTTGTGTTTCGAGCGATTTACTACGCTGCAACACCATATTCGCATCAAATGGACTTGTATAATTCATACGTTTTAATGGTGAATCTGTTTTTAAAATCGATCGAATACAATCGTCTGTATCCGATAAATTTTCTTCGCGACTACTTTTTCGAGAACTTTTTAATATCGGACGAATTTCTTCCGTTTCGGATGAATATTTTTTCTTTAGAATTGGACGTGGCGCATTTGTCGGATTTGTTGATGAGTCTGATTTTAAAATAGGTTTGACATCATAACCATTGCCATTCATAACTTGGTCACCACTTAGTTCGGCGGCCGCTATAAACGCCGCCTCGGTTATTGAAACATGTTTTGACGTTGATTCAGATGATGTTGGTGTATCCTTCTTTTTTAATATACCATGCGGTGGAAAATCATTTTGATTTTGATTATCGATTTTCGGTTCACTGTTACGCTGTTTCAATATGCCGTGTTGACTTTCTTCGAGACTGTTGCGTCGTTGATTTCTTATTAAAATACCTCGGTCGTCGGGAGATTGACTGCGACTGTAACGACTCTCGTCCAAAGAGCTACGTTTCTTTAAAATGCCTTGACGAGACGATGTTCGAGTGGGTGTATCGAGCACACTCGACGAAAATGTAACAGGCGATGCATTACTCGATGAGCTTGAATCATTCGGATCTTTCTTTTTCAAAATGGAAACAATATGGTTTTGTACTGACTCAAGCCGAGAATCGTCTAAACTTTTCGAATGAAGTTTTAAGGGTGTCGGTATTATCTTCTTCGCGATATTTTCTAATACGAGATTCGGTTCATCATTAACTACATTAGCAACTACTTGATCTACTTCCGGCAATTCCTTTATATAATTATTACTATCGATAGATCGCGGTGATGGAGATGGTTGTAAAATATCTCCAATCGGTGTTAGCGATGTTAATTTTTTGTCACATTCGGACATAAGTTCATTGAATTTCTCTTCAAATTTATTTGACGAGGTTTTTAAACTAAATGCCGATGACGATGCAGATGGAACGGTAGAAAGTTGTAGACTAGATGTTGGTTGATTTTTAGTGGCTGCACCATCATTATTTGAACTTAATTTTAGCGAGATTTTCTCGATTTTAGGAAGATCAGATTTACAACGAATAACAGAAATTTTCTTAACTACATTTGGCAAATTGGCAGTTGATGCAGTGGCCGAGGAAATCGTTTGGGATCTCATACTACTAGCTATCTTATTATTATTTGTATTTGCTGATTGTTTTCGTGTTTCACCAACATTTATTTTTGTTGGCGAGGTTGATTTTGCTAAATTCAATTTTACATCAGATGATGATTTTAATCTTGACTTTTCATCACTACTACTAGTACTGCAACAGGCGACATTATTATTTTTACTATTTATGTTAACTGTATCTTTTGTTTTGTTATTATTACTATTATTATTATTGTTTAAAATATGATTATTGTTAAAATTAGTAACAGCCTTTAAATCACATGAATCAATTACTTTATTATTCGAATTTATGCCTGCAGTCGGTTTTGATTTAGCAGACTGTGTATTAGCACCAGATGAGTTTGTTTTAATAAACATGAGTGATGAGTCTTCGGGTATGAGAGTTCGGGCCATTCCTAATTGTCGTCTTGAACGACGTTTTGCTGCAGCAGCATCTATATAGAAAAATAACACAACATAAATTATTATACGCTTATTTATTGTAAATCATTAGAAACATACCATCATTCGTCGATTCTGTATTAAGTGCTCGATTCAAATTTGATTTTCGTTTAGCAGATTTATCCCGTTCATTTCCCGGTGATGATGAATTACTATGACACGATTTTACGGGACTTAGGCCAAAATCACTTTTGCTTAAAACTTCACCATTTTTACACAAAGTGGACGTTCGTTTGCGCGGTGAGATTGTTAAACTGCTTTCATTTTCAATTTCAGTCGAACTAAATGGCACTAAAGTTTTATCATCGTCGCGTAACGTCTGATTAACACAAACCGCTATCGATGGTATTAATCGTTTGTTTGTATTATTTGCAGTTATCTTATTCAATTTATCTTGTAAATTATTTTCGTTAAATAATGTTGGCGAAACTACAGTAGAATCATTATCTTTATTGAACGATGGCGGTTGTGAAGCCAATCTGCTTCTGTTTGGCAATTTTTCTTTTGTTCGTTGGTTATCTGAAAATAAGTAAAATTATTTGTGAGTTAGACGACATAACGATGTAATTGAAAAAAAAACAGAATTAATGAAGCAACCATAACTTGAGAAAAAGTTGTACGTAATAAAGCTCTACCGCAAAATCTCACGTTATTTGGTATAACATTTCAGTACTTCGAATTACAATAACAATTACAATATTAAATTGCGCCAATAGAAAATTGAATACCGCGGAAAATGAAACTCAATAAATTCATAAACTAGTTGCCAAACCACAAACAAATGTATAATATTTATCGAGTAACATAAAATAAAATATTACCAAAAGCAGAGGCTCGTAATCTTGATGCTCTTGTTGTTCGAATTGTATTCGGTAATTTAAAACTATTGGATGATGATTCTGTAGACGATGTCATTTTTTGTGATGCCCCAACTTGATGTATTATTGCTGGTGTACTTTTAGGACGAACCAATGATGATTTTATTGGCTTCGGTTCATTGCTATTCGTCGTCGATGATATTAACAATTTGGAAAGAGTTCCCGATGATGACGATATTTTTGATCTACTGGACGGATTAGCACTACTACTTCGCAGTGATGATGGTTTTGTTGATTGACCTAATAAACTATTTGGCTGGCTATTATTATTCGTCGACACAGTTTTACTTGATCGGAGAATATATCTTAAAATAAATTAAAATATTATTTAGTACATAATTTAAATAGGAAATATTTTATTTGTATATTTACCTTTTCCCCGTACCAGATGAGGAATCAGTCTTCTCATTATTAGTTTTCTCCTTATTATTTTCCTTTTCTAATTTACTATTAATAATATTATTAGATTTATGATCTGTTATTGCATCTCTATTAGATTTGGTTCGTGTCGTTGCACGTTGTTCTGCTGGTTTTAAAATATCACGTCCTGTGGAAGGCACCGACGAGGTGGGAACTCGTTTACGTTTATTGGCGGGATCCATTGACGCGTGATTAGTTTTACTGTTCATATTTGTTTTTAACAAATCGCTTTCCTGGCATATTATGTCAAATAATTTACGATGTCCTGATTGTGAGATATTGCTTGATTTAGCCTCGTCTTCTGAATTAGAATATAAGTCCTCACCACTGCTATCATATAATTTAATTAGGTCTTCAGCACTTTTTATATAAATCGATTTATAAGGATATTCTAATTGATTTTGAAATTGTGGTTTTTGTAAAAAAGGTGAAGCATTTAGATCACTATTTGAAACATTTTCTAAAGTACTAACTAAAAGTTGAAAATTGTCTTTATTATTATTATTATTATTACTATCGTTGGTTAATTTATTATTTGTTAATTTGGGTAGGTCACTTGATTTATTTTGTTCTTTTGATGTGTGGCAGCTATAATTGGCAGTTTTAGAAAATTCGGATAACGAATCTGAAATAAATACATAAAAAATAAATTAATAAATTAGTTAAATAACATTCGAATATTAAACTATTATGATTTTATAAATTAATTCAAAACACGTTAATCGACAAAAAACGTAACAAATAATAATTTCTCTCCGACTTTACATTTATAATTAATTGATCGATGGTGGCGGTTATTAATTATTAGAATAAATTTTAATCGAATTGATAAAGCTTATAACATTAACGACGATAACAATACATTCAGATCTAAAACCTCTGTTTACAAAAATATTGCAATCACTGTTCAAAATTTAAATAAATACTTGGTGATCGTTATTATCAAAAATCAATATTCAAATACTTTAAATAACATGAACTTTCTTATTCAAATCTTTAATTATGTTTGAAAGGCATAATCACTTTGCCAAACATACACATGACATGTGAAAGTGAATGTGAAAATGCTGTAAATTACGCAAAAAATTAATATATATTTGTCTACTTCAGAGTCACAACAATAAATTAATATTTCTTATGAATTAATAAATGTTAAAACATCTCAGTCTTACGAAGATTGTCCTGTCATCACGCCATTCATGTGACACAAGATTAAGGCACAATATTATCCTTGAACCAATGATAAGATAAAGTGTTCGTATCCTTCACACGTTACATTAAGAAAAAATTTATTTTCTTTGAACGTTCGTATTTAGTTAAAAGCTTTTCGTTAAGATAATAATCTTAGTAATGCACTATTGGACAATTAGGTGACATGTTTATAATGTCAAATTCAAATTCCTTTCGATATTTCGAGGCCAATTGCTTCTGTTAAGCACAGCACACATAAATAGCAAAAAAAAATAAAGAAAGAACCACGGCTATAATAAATTAATGAAATTATTCGTTAATTCCCACACGGATTTTTATTACAACGAAAAACAATCATGTATTATAAATAATACACTTTTTATTTAATTAAAGTATATAGTTGTATTTATATACACTTATAATTTTGGTATTCGTCCTACAACAACCGTATGGTGACTGTATTATATCAAAAATATGCCAATCCCTAATTTGTATGCTTACTAATGTATGGAATATATAGTAATGTACGATACAAGAAAATAAGTTTAGATCAGGATAGGGGTGTTCCATTTATGGCCTCTTTTCTAACCAGCCAAAATTATCCAACACAATGAAACACATAAAAGGTACTGGTGGTATTCGTCGTTCCATGACCTAAAAATATTCAACAATTTCATGATCGAATTAATAATATATTATTTCACCACCATGCACTCGGAATTTCAATTGCAACACTGTTTATCAGTGCAGAGAACAATACCTAGATCGAGGCAAACAAAGACAAATAAATAATATTATATTAACTTGCATCGATCCAAATTCGATTTCTCATAAATCCCGGAAACTATTTAGCGCAGTGCAATTAACAGTTCACAAAAAAAATCGATGTGTCTTCGATACACTCATGTATATACCGAGGAGTACAACATTAAAACAATAATAAATCGAAACATTTTAATAAATTGTGTATGATAAAACACAATTTGCGATAACAAACTCTGTCTACTGATAATTTTATATTTGTTTTAATTAATCTGCATTTCAAAATATATATCATTGTTTAAGTAATAAGTTCTATTGCAATATGCACAAAGTCAACGGTTTCTATTTGGCTCAGAACAAATATTATTTAAAACAAACACAATACTAACTCGATACGAAATCCATAGTGAAATTCACTTAATTAATATTCAATCGCGCACCGCGGCCAGATCAAAAAAACGAGATCACAAATTGAATATGTATAACCAATATATATATATTGTATTTAAGACACTTTCAAGTGTTCATTGTAACGACACACACTAAATAAATTAATAAAATTTCACCGCGGGTCCCAATTCATAAATGCAATAAAATCGCGAAAAATATATTTTTAAATTTTAACCGCGATATTTAGAATTATTTGTGATGGCTATAGGTAGAGCAAACTGTCTCAAAGAAAGTCGGTTTTAAACTGAATCGTTTATATTGTAGTTTTGTGCAGCAAAAAACAATTTTCTCGATTTTCTTTTATAACGTGAACAACACAAATGTGATGAAAAATTAACGAGAAAGTTTTTAATTTACTATACGATATAAAATGATGACGTAATACATAAAACCAAATATATATGGTATATAAAATTAGCACACTGTAATAAAACTGATGTTCGTTAACGGTCATGAGTTCATGACATTCCTCTTCTCACCATCAATAATATTTGATTGATCCATTAGAATTGTTGTTTTGTACACTGCGCAACAAAAAAAAATAATCGTGAATGATAGTACAATGAGACTTCGAGTTGCATGTAGTTAATATGTGAGTACGCGAACACAATATTATCATAGCGTCCATTGATAAGCTACTCTCGTATTGTTTGTATTGTGAATGAAAATTTTTCGCGA
Source organism: Tipula lateralis (assembly GCA_963932295.1). Classification (NCBI taxonomy): domain Eukaryota; kingdom Metazoa; phylum Arthropoda; class Insecta; order Diptera; family Tipulidae; genus Tipula; species Tipula lateralis. Next base: position 53,610,483 of record OZ010738.1, read on the forward strand.
TACATTACATATGTATTCCGAATCGTGATAAATTGTTCGGCACGCAGAAAATAAATTTTTGTATAGACAAACCTTGAGACTAGTAAAAACTATAAATTCCAGTAGCTAATATATGACTATTTAAACGTCGTTACAGTAATTGTCTACTTGTGCTTAGGTATAACCGCAGACTAATAATGACACATCAAGAATCGAGACATGCTAAGTGGAAATTTTTTTGCAAGACAATGAGAATTTTAACGTACTAATTTATGTAAATACATCCATTTAAACTGCTGGAAACTTTTCCAGCTGACGGAATAAAGTTCTAACAACTTAGCCAAGCGGTTGGCTCTAGATCACACCAAAACAACCTTAATGACATTAATCAACAGAACTCGGAAATGGTTATGTCGAAATCTTAAAGATGTATCCATTTCTTACTGAAAAAACAAATTACAATCATCCAGCTTAATACAGTGTGGTTCACTTTTTAATTATAAAACTTAGTTTTGTATTTGCCTTTTTCAAGACCACGCAGTCTGGACTCTGTCAGACATAGGACGGCACTAGCCGAGTTTGAGCATATGGTTCAACTGGACATATGCCGACCACCATATTCTGCGTTATCATCACCACCTCACATGACCCAAAAGAAAATAGAATGGACTCAAAGTTTAGATTGTGTGGAGATTATCGAGGTCTAAATTCCGTCACTGAACTGGATCGATAACCGAAGGTTTTTTCCGAAAATTGACATGGTCAGGGAAGCTTATCATCTGATATCAATTGCCCAAAACGACAATTACTACACCATTTGGGCTATTTGAATTCAATAGAATTTAACCTTCGAAATTCTGCGCAAACATTTCAACGCCTCATGAACGCCAAGTGATCAATGGACTGAATTTAATATTTGTCCACATAAACCGTCGTTTATGACAAGCTAAAACAAGAAAAAGAACAAACTTCTACTACTATCTGGATTCGAAATATCCCCTCCTCTCTAGAGTTCCTTGGCCACAATGTATCTGCAGATAACATACTACCTTCCACTTAAACATGTTCAGCGATTCTTCGAAATAATCAGTTATTATTTAGATTAATTCCAAAGCAGCTGGATTGTTCTCCATTATTCACGTTCACTTGGCATATCTAAATAGGATGCCGAAGAACAATAAAAATTTCTCGTGGTCTAACGGCTGCAATCAGTCGTTTGCCCAAATTAAAAGTCCAAACTCTAAGCAACACCAAATTCAGTATTTCAGATATGTCAAACATAACCATCGGCGCAGTGTTGCAACAATCAAATAACGGATGTTGGCAGCCTTTAGGATTAATTTCAGCCCTTGACAGAGAACTACTTGCTATTTAGTTAGCACTAGAATATTTCAGATATTTTGTAGAAGGTATAGGCAATCTACGATCTATAAAGATCAAAATCCTCTTAACCGACAGTAACTTCTCTGAGTGATAAGAGTTCAAGGCAGACTTTATAATTAGACTTGAATGGACTCTACGTCTTCAAGGACTCAAAAAATCATTGGATCAATGCCACCTTGAATTTCACAAGAAACATATCATTCAGGATAAACTTCCATCTATTTAACTTGAGCTTCTAATTCTGGATTAGAAAATTTTAAGCACGTGCTCCAAGTTAATCAAGCGTAAGCAATTTAGCCTACATAGATTTCAGTAGGATCAAGTTTCGTAATACGATGAATTTGGCCTAGAGAGTAAGCACTACTGCACCTTTTAACCAATATTTCGTAGACAATTTTGTTGTTTGTACCTAGATAAACGTTCCATAGCATCCACCAGGAATGGCGAGAGGTGAACCATGCACTTTCATAACTAAATGGATAACATGTTTGGAACCCGTGCCGATTAAACTCTTGTGATTTAAGATGTTACCTTTGAGATAACTTCAGATAATCGTAAATGGCTAAATCCTAATAAGGCTTGAAAAGTATTTTAAGACATGAATTTAAATGCTTCTAAAATAAACTGTTTCCGTTGACTTAATTGACATATATCTACTTCTCTCAACGTTGTTGAGGATTGTTTGGAGTCCCGATTTTTTCCAGTTGGAATTACAGTTCCAAACATCACGTACCATGGAGTAATCTTCAATTGAAAATATTGAACAGTTGAAACATATACATCAGACGCAATGGAAAGAAAAAGTTGTCAACATCTAAGAATGAATTTTAGCAAGGGCAATATATGTACCTCATTTCACTCTTTCTTTTCTGATAGTATAAAAAAGATAGATGCTAAAGCGTCACATCGTGCATTAACTATTTAGTCGTGAGACCTATTCTAACATATGGTGCTGGTTGCCAACTTTAAGAACAATGGCTAACGTTAAATATTCAGTGAAAGGTAAAATGTTGAGCTAGTAACCACAAACGACTGGGGAAGTTATAATAGCTACACCAGGTGATTCAAAGACTGACTTGATGACTGGATGAATTATCATTGGTACGGTCCTCATGTGATTACTTATCGAAGCTATGAGAACTGTTAATCATTCCGATTATTGAGTCAGATATAAATGTTTTAAGTATAATGGACATATGATTTCAGTTAGTTTGAGAAAGATTAGAAGATGGTTTTAATTTACAGAAGATTTGAATAACAAAAAAAAATGTTTAAGTATAATTTAAAACGTATACAAGTATCTCTTGTCCACGTACATCGTTATACAGACATTTTGCGTTTTTTACATTGTGTTTTGTCTAGAGTTTAATGATAATCGAAAGAACATCCACAGCTTCGTCTATTGTGATTCATATTTAAGCGATTAATCTTGTAATAATAAAATATAGTTTATATTGTCCCAAACACAAAGCATTGAAATATTATTATAAAGAACAAGCAATCGAGAGTTCATCGAAACGAAGGGGATTTCAGCAGATTTAACCTAATTTAACCATGTCGACGGATCAAAATTCTATTATGCAACATATTAATACATTAGACACCATTAAAAAAAACACACACACACACACACACACAAAACTTTCCCAATCACACAAATCACAATGTTAAATGTATATATAGTTAGTTTGTGCATTGAATGTGGGAAGTGACCGTAATGATACATACCAAAAATGCATGCATTATATTATATGGATAATAAAAGTTGGTCAAGATCAAACTGTTGAAAGTCAGTACAAAACTATATGATAATTAACTATATGTGAGTGACCGAAGGAGTGAATTGACTATAATAAACCAAACACAGCAAATTATATATTACCACCCAGCATGATGCATTCACAATAAACAAGATTACAAATTATGCTTAATCAATCAAATGTGATAGAAATAAAGTTCACAACAGAGTTATAATGAAATTATTATTGAACTTGAATTTAGCAATTACAATTATATTAAATCATAACACAAAAAAATATGACGCTGATTAGCAAATAAGTCAATCAACTGTCAATGGAAATCAAATTTTTTGACATGAAACGACAAATAGTATAAAAACAATTTAAATAGTTACGTTAATTAATTAATTTAATACTTAGTTTAATTAGTAGCGTTTTATATTGCTCATCACAGTAAATGGAATAGATTTTAATCAGCACATTTCGCAAAACGAACAATATATTATATGATTGTATATAGTCGTATGTCTACGCATAACTATTATATATACTAAACTATACTATAATAAGGAAGTTTTCATTTTGCGTTGTCTAAAATAGATTTCTCTAAACTAGTGGTATTTGTTTACTATACTAAGTGTATATTGTTTGTTTTAGAGTCTATGTGTAAACGGGGTGATCCACGTGAAACTTAATCGATAAATATTTATCTAATTGAATTAATTCTATACAAAAATAGTTTTTTGAGTATGTTAAGGTTATAGCACAACATGTTATGTGTTAGGCGACCAATAAAGATGGATTTCTACTGTTGACCAAGTCATATAGACGAAACAGCAAGGACTGTAGAGATAGTTAAGACGCTAGAAGGAGATCACTTTATTATGAACGTCAAGTAACCATATTTATTGGATGACCTTGAAAACATCGTAGTAGACAAAAAATTCTAAATCGGATAGAACGTAAACTCCTCTCGGCATACCACGATGCCTTACTCACCAGCCCTGAGATTTGGCCATAATCCAGTGGCCAAACATTCATTATTCCAAAATCACACCCATTACATAAACGAATACTAAAAGAAGTAAACAACACAAATCGGAAACAATCAGATAGCCGACACTTGGCTATCAAATCGTGAACTGGAATATCAGAACTCTAACGGAAACATCAAGGCTAGCACAAGGAGAAAACAAAATGAAACGCTATCACATCGAGATTGTACGCCTCAGTGAAATAACAACAAATAAAGCTAAGCAATGGAATGGAAAGCAGTTAACAGCAGAATTATAGTGACAAGATTCAATTCATAAATAAAAAATTCAACCATCATTCAGTGGTATGCTCCAACTGAACTATCATGGGTAAAAATGCGTCGGGTTTTGTGTGAAACAACAATGGAAAAAGACTCGATGATTTCTGACTTATAAATCAGTTGTTCATAGGCTGCAATAGGTTTCCATGCAATAATATACATACATCACCACAAAAATGGTGAACAAGAAATTCCTCACATCACAACAAGATGTCAGAACAAAGAGAAGAGCAGACGTCCACATAGCGATCACTAACTGGTTTTAAGGGAAATTTCAAATCAAGCCAGCAGCTGTACGCCTGCTCAAACACAACCACTCATCAGACCGCCAGCAGAAAATACAACATCTATCAGATCTAGCTAATCTAGTTTGTTTATCTCAACATAAACATCAGAAAACAACTCGGGTGTGAAATGTGCTACTATATACATTACCCCTATACAGTACTGCTTTACTATTATACACATGAGACATGGAAAGACACAGAAAAGTAAGATAGAATACTGAAATGCTTACCATTATAACTAACATTGAACTGCATAGAAAACCAAATTAATCAGACATAGAGAAGATATGGATTGGCCATACACTGCGGAAATCGCCAAGTAAGGATCTCATTGAACTAGAATCCGCAAGAGTGGAAAGTAGGAAAACCAGCAATGATATGAAAGAGAACAATGCTTGCTAAAACGAAATAAATTGGTAAATCTTGGGCAAAAGATAAAAAACTGTATACTTAAATCAGCTGATTCAAAAGCCATGCAATTAAAAAACTTTTCTCAGAAGTTGAGTTCAGCGCCACGAATCTATTTGTTTTTGTTGCTACAATCTTTTCTGAAACTGAAAGTACTCGATCTTTAACAGTTTCTTTTTGTCGTCCTACCTTACGCAGAAGTCAAATCGAAATCGTACTACGACATCAATATGCGTGAATGATCTGTACATGAGTCGACCCAAGAGTTCTGCACTCCAGCATGGGTTTGTAGATAATTTTTCGATACCACTGATCGTAATCGAATGATAAAAAATTTCTTTTATATCTAATCTAACCCCTATAGGGATACGAATCCGTACCTTTAGCGTTAACTGCCGAAGATTTAACCACTATCCCATTTGATCGGTGACGAATCTGTGCTTGTATAAAATCGCATCTTGTACTGACATTTGTCAACATAATATCTACGAATGGAATAAATGGCGATAAATGGAAAAACCATGAATCATGAAATATTTTATAAGTATGTACTTGGTACATTTATTGAGGACGTTGATTTCTTAAGAAAAATATTTTCGGAAAACGTTCGTTCCTATCATATTTGCGTATCCAATACCAGACATTTTTGTTTGATCATTCTTGATTCTGATACTAACTGACTGAACTAGAGTAACAATGGTTACTTTAGTTCAAATACTCAGAAGGACAAGCGACAAGGTCAACAGAAATTTTTATAAAACTACGACTTAACAGTAGAGTAGTGCAAAGGACGAGTAAACTGAATGCGAATTTAGTATCAAGAATGTTATGTTCCAAAAATTGCAAATCATGATAGTGGAAAAAACCTAACACGTCAGGGGCAAATGAATTATATTCGAATGGTTCGATTGACCCATTGTGACAATTCTTCCCAGACGTCCACTCACTGTCTCGAAATCTAAGAGATACCGACATCACTTCTAAGCTGGGTTGGTTCCACAAAAATGGAAGCCACTCCCATAGTGTTTAGTTTTAGTCAAGGGTAGTATAGTGTTAGTGGACTCATTGGGACTCGGTATTGTTGATTACACTGACGAGAAGACAGATATGGAATAGTTGATGTTGAAAAAACCAAATTTATCGTCAGATGCGATCATAGTATCTCGAACATTAATAAATGAGTGGTCCAGCAGATATAGACATAGAGACCCACTTGAGGTACATAGATGATTACGTAATTTAACACAACGCGTTATGTGGGATACATAATTGTCTGAAACTTATTACGATGCATTTCATTGTATTTTGATGTCGACTTAAATGCAAAATAGTGAAAACAGAAATTGGATTCAACTTTGGCTAATATGATATGAGGTTATTAACATATTTATAGCAAGTGGGCAATTTTTAGACAGTGGCAACTATATAAAACTCAATTTAAAAAATATAATGAAAACGATTTAAGTGGTCCATCGAGTACATTGTACTATATAATTAAGATACAAATTAATCAGACTGGAAAGACGATAAATATAAGTACTTGCAATACGTGGGGTATTGACCGACAACTTATCTATTCTATATATCTACATCACCGATCATTCAATATCTGTATATAAGAAGATTTATAAATTATTTATAAGAGTTGTTTCACTTTCACTAATCATCACGCAAAACGCGTTTGTATATAAACATAAAACAAAATTTATATCTTGAAATTGTTATAATTAAAAATATTCGCGCGCGCGTTCATTTGACAAAAAGAGTAAAATTAATAACCATCTTAAGTAAGACAGGAACAATATAATTTAGCGAAACTTCTTATAATAATACCATTTTTATTTGTTATATGTTTTTATTATAGGTACATGATACACAAGATTACCATGTTAAAATGAGACGATTATACAATATTTTCAATACGGAAATTTGTCAATATCAATATTTTATTAATAAGAAATAGACTTTCACAATTTTTTTTTGTTATCATCTTTATATTGTATATAAAGAAAGTGTTTGCGTTACTCAACAATTTCCGAATTACGAGAGAGAAGGAGAGATCTTTTGATCGATCTAAGAAATGTTTTTTTTTATTTATGAAGACTTGCTTATAAATCGCGTTTTTTAATTGACCGTCATACTTATACATACTGTATTTAACCTTTAGTGCAACTTTTTATTTATTTATGGTTAACATTGAAAATTATTCAGTTTATGAGCGCGGTTTTATAATAATAATAATGTGCGCTTAACACAAATTTCACTATATCCAATTGTTTATGGTAATGCGTAACTAGTAAAATATACGTTCCATATAGGAATTGGGACTAGTGAGATTGTATTTCACAAAACCCTTTTAAGATACATAATACATCGATTCAATTATAAACAATATTTTATTTCGGTAACCTTAAAGAGATCAGGTTCATATTCGAAGAATGATAAGCAACGACATTAACACAATAATACCATAAAGTAATTGTAGACGAGACGACTACTCCAATTTTAGTTTTAAAATAAAAAGTTTTTTTTTCATTTTCCTTCACAACATAATGTCATTGACTTGCTATACATTTTTTTTTTCAACTAACCTATTTTAATTTTAGATATTTACATATCCAATTTAATAAAATACATACATTATATTTGGATTATTAGAAAAACTTCTTGTATTAACAGCTCCATTTGGATAACTATTCGTCTACACACACATTATGAAGGTAAATTAATTTTAAAGACTCAGTGTCTGCACTCGTACCAATTTAGTTATTATTTTGCTCTGTCTTCAATATCTACAAAATGCAATCTCTTCGATAAAATTTCAAATTAAATAAATAAAATTGCATTTTCATTATAATATTATAATATAGTACATGCATGGCCAAACAATGCTTCGCGAGCCGCTCGATTCTTTTCGTCGGACAAAAAACTAACACGTTCCTGAGATCACTTCTTTTGAAGTGTGGCACAAGTCGTCAACTTATTTATGATTACAAATTCTGGAAATAAACTAAATGACGCAATTACAACTATTTTTTTTTTGCATACGTTTGTAAATTTGTAATTCACAATAATCAGCTTTAATTGTGAAAGCAATAAAGATTACATGTTTATAATTTTGCATTGTCATGTAGAGAAGAACTGCATTCATTTTGTATATTTTGATACAGCACACGAAGCATAATGGGAAGACTGTTTGTTGATGACTTAACTCTATTCTAGTGTAGTTCGATCAAATCAAATCAGAAACGATTAAATTTTGATCACCCTAATAGAAACATTAAAATTGTCTGATATTGTTCGTCGGTCAAAAAGTTATCTGGAGAAGCCACAATGAATCCAACATTGATTTATACGGTCTGGATATATATTCTTAAAAAAATGAGCAATGACATCGCGTTAAGATGGCATACGTGCGGATGCACTGATGTTGATCGTGTAAATGAAAAGGTTCTGAATCGAACGATGAAACGAATTTATACTAAACGAGCAGAATAACCTTATTTACAAAAGGTTTATGTAATTCGTGAAGAGCACATAAAAGAGAAATATGTACATATCTTTCGCCCTGGATAATATTTTTATTATTTATGTGAGACTAATTACATATAAATAGTTATACGTACTGCCATTAAGTCATAGAACGAGGCTTGTAAGTTGTACAGTCCTTCATTTGGAATAATGAAAAGAACCTTAACTTACACACGATCATCTTATTGAGATGCTATTTTTCTTAAGGGTTTTTCATTTGAGACTTGACAACTTTGAACATTTTCACCATGGTGAAGTACACGAACGAATAACGTGCACAAATAATTAAAATTTACTACAAAAATTCCGAGTCGGTGACTGCAACTTGAAGAGCGTTAATTCCCATTTTTGGTTGTAATTATCGACACAGTAGACAACCAATCCGTGGTCTAGTGATGAAATTAGAGTCGCAATCGAACCAATATAGTCGATTCGATGGCAAACTTTGGCGAAGATTCAAAACAAAATTTGGCTTTTATAAAATTTATAAGATCCAGTAAACAGAAGAATTAAATCCATTCGAACATATGAAACGACGTTCGTTCTCGGATTGGACTCTGGAATGTTGGAATATGATAACCAATTTAATCGTAATAACATATCCAGTAATGAAATTTTAGGCTAAACAACTTCGTTAATCACCCTACATAATGTGATTCAAAAACACACCACTTCAAGCACCAAAAATAATTGTACAATTGAGATTGCTACACAGACCTGATGACTGAAACGTTGGTGAATTGCGTGAGCTAGAATAAATGATACGTGGTTTTAACAAGACAGTGCGACAAGCCATACAATGGGTCTAACAATCGACTTATTGAATTCTAAATTCGATAAACGTATTATATCCAGAAATGGTCCTTCGATTGGGCACCTAAATCGTGTGATTTAACACGTCAAAACTTCTTGTTTGGGCTACGTTAATCATTGGTCTATGCCAAAAAGCCGGCGTAGTTAGAGAAGGCTTAGTGCCAATATTTAACGAGAGATAGTCAAGTGCTTATCGTAAAATCTTGCATACATAGTATAAAAGCACCACTTCTATAAGAAATGTATATACTCTTAACTCTCAACAACACCCTATATACCTCACAGAACAAAAATTCAAAGTTAATTTTCGCGGTATAAATGATCAACATTAACTACAACTCTACAGAATTAACGAGATACTTGACGATACCAATAAATAACAAAGAAAATTTTATTGTAAGTCCAATACACTTAGCATTGACAGTTTTAAAGAAACAAATTTACTGCCAACCTAGCATTACAGGGAAAAGAAAATGTTATTCGGTTCTTAATTTTATTAACAGCTTTCGATTTGTAAATCTGATTTAAGAACAAAAAAGTTTATTCACTTTCCTCGCCTGAAGACTACTAACTCTTTAAAATTTGATGATGAAAAAACGAACTTTTGAGTAATGTATACAAATTATTTTTCTAAACGATTCAATATTAACGTTATTACCTATGAAATGAAAATTATTAGAACTTCAGGAGGACTATGTTCTTAACAAGCACTAAAATTGACACAATCAGTACCCTAATTTTGAAACTAACTACAACTCGCTTATCAAAACAACTAATCCTTAAAATAGATGGTGTTCAAAAGTCATCTGCCTGAAGATAATCAAAAAAGAAAATTAATTGGTATGATTATATATGCTTTCTCAGATAAAGTCTCGCCAGATTACACCCGAAAAACATATACGGTATAAAGATTGGTTCTAAACTTGACATAACTTGAGCTTGATAAGGAAAAACAAAGAAAACCAAACAAAACATTGAGAAGCCCCGCATGATACCACAATGTCATTTCTACCTAGGGCTTCATGAAAATATTATAAAAAAGCTATAGCAACGAGAAATTAATTTGAAACGACCCCACGTGTACATAAAGTTTCCCCATCCCTGTTATGAAACATTATATATGGAGACATTTTATAATAATTTTCATACTATGCTTTTCTCCTTGGAAAAACTCTGTCGTGCACTTTTTCAAACAAAACACAATTAAAAAGCAACAAGTGTATATATACTCTATGCATAGTTAAAAAGCGGTATAATTAAGAATATTTTATTATTCTTCCACAAATCTTCTTTTTTATTATATTATATGTGTAACCTAATTTTTCCATCTTATGGTAGATATAAAATGTATTAAACAAAAACAACAACGAGAGCAGCTTTTTTGCTGTCTTCGTCGATGATGATTATACATACACAAAACACACAAAATTCAATCAATTATTTAGTCTTCATGAGCTATACCACCACCACAACCATATTATTATCAATATTATACACGCACACATAAACACGATCAATTGAAAAGAAAGTGAGATATAAAATAGTCAAGCAATGGAAAACTTCGATATACACAAAAAAAAAATTTAAATTTGACCCAATTTTCCAAAAATTGTTAATACTTTGCGTTTGTTGTAAATTTTCGTCTGCTTCTGTCTTTAAAATTGTTTAATTACCAATTTTTCTTCTTATTATTTATTATGTAATAATCTTGTTGTCTATATAATAAATACACGTCATATTCTAATAATTTTCATTTCAATGCAAAAGCTCAAGGTTATTTTCTTTATACTGTGCTTTTATGTAATTTTTATTTAATCGCTTTTGTTGTTGTTTTCGCCGTCTTATATACATAATAATAAAATTAGTCGTGTAGGTGGTTGTTCATTTCTTTCATTGTACCAGTATATAATATAGAAACCATTCTTTCTAATGTCATAATTTATGCCGAACATACCTAACCAATTTTAAAGAAAATTTTCTGTTTGTTTTATACATAAAAATCTACGACATAAAATAAAATGTTGCTGTCGTGGGCATATTTGCAAGAAAGATCGATAGAAAAGTTTACTGCCTATACCATATATTTACTTAGCATAGATGCATTCTTATATAATATTCAACCGCCTGACAGAGTTTATATAACGATTTTGCCTAATTTGTCACTATGTTAGGCGAATTTGTCTATATGCGGTCATTGTTCTATATAAAACGACGAATCACTAAGTAATATTTGGCCAGAACTTTATAATTATGATTTTCACTGATAAACCACCAATCAACCAAATCGATTAATTTTTTATCATAATACATAATGTATATACATAAAACATATTATGTAACAAAAATCTAAAGTAAATAATAAATTAAAATGATATGGGCGTCGATTACAAATTAGTACACGCAAATATTATAAAATATTCAATACAAAAGCAGTAATTATAAGTACAATCGAGAAGATCGGATGGACCAGAAACTGAAAATAAAATATTGATTATACCCACTGATTGGGATTAGTTTCAATATTTTACTGTATTTGCGAATATACAACAATGGCATATCAGTTACAAAATATTAGCTCAATCACAATTTTGGTATTATATCGTCAACCGCAATGACTCCATTATCTTATCGATGGAATAAAATGTATGAAGCACAAATGTTTTAATATGGTATATCGGTATATGACAGAAACACCTCATATTTAAAAAATGTTGTGTCTTGTTATAACTCTCTCCCCAGACAGGCTATGCGTACTTTAATAAATAAATTATAAAGTTTTGGATGTTCCAGTGCCAGTGAGGTAACACTTGGAAAGGAGTATCGAATATAGCACAGCCAGTTCAAAAAGGGACAAATCAGTCGACGCCACACCATTAACAAGAATTGGAAATCGCCCAAATCGCACTGTGGTAAATTAAGCATAGAGATCCTAACTTACACATTTACAAGGTTAAATTAAACCAAGAGCTGACCATATTGTGATCATTTGAAGCGTCGAAATTTTTCCGATTGGACACTGTTAAATCCTAAATTTCATTAAAAAATCATCCATCTTCAGCTTTGGAAATAACCAAAATAAGCGTTATTGAACAACAATTAGTTCAAATGTGCTTAAAAAGACTCCTTCATATTAATTTAATGCCAGAATTTTGACCAATTTTCACGCCAATGAAAGTTATCCCCATGTTACGGTCTCCATGTCGCTATAATGCTATATTGGAAGACTATTTTTGGCAAGAATTTAATCGACTCGAGATCAGTGATATGTGCTTTTAATCTATTGAAGAAAAAATTCGGCAACCAAGGTTTTAATACCTAATGGAAGGAATAATATGTGCTTTTCCTACTTAATACAAATTATAAGCATTAAATAAATAAATCTTGAGAAATGGTCTGGTCGAATGGCCATCTCGCTCTTGCGATTTAACGCCATTGGATTTCTTTGTACGGGGTTAGATTAAGTCGTTGGTTTATCCCAACAACGCAACGGGGTTAGATTAAGTCGTTGGTTTATGCCATAAACCAACAACGTTAGAGGAGCTCAGTATCTAGCTCGAAATCAAAATTTCGAATCAATAATTACAAAGCTCGCAGTGGTCATATAAACTCTATCACGCAAAATTGGATATATGCGAAATCCAAAACAAATAGTTCAAATAAGAGATTGAATGTCTAAGGTGATTGAAGTCATTATGTTATTGCAATTCTGCGAATTTATACTTTTTAACTAAAGAAAGCGGAAAGTATTGCAGAACTCAATACTACGACTAGACTATAAATTGAATTTTACAGACTATGTAAATTTAACGTACAGTCGCGACTAGACTTCATTTGTCGTGTCATTTGCGTAATTCAAATTCTATTAAAAGCTTATACTGCTCTCTTCAGAATATTTTGTGTACATTGATTCTATTTAAACCGCTTAAAATTCTCTCGTCTTCGGGGAATGGATTCAAACGGCCAAAACACAATACTTAGAAGATCAAACCAATTAAAAAGATCATATGTCAAAACCTTAAAAAAACCGACATTTATGCATTACCAATACTGTAACACTTCGTATAGCCAAATCTTTATGCAAATTTATTTCAATATATCTTCTGCGTCCATCTAAACTCAATTCATCAACGATAATGAATACAGTTTAGTTGGACGCAGAAGATACATTGGAATAAATTTACATAACAATTTGGCTACGAAGTGTTACAGTATTGATCAGTCGATTCTATCCATTATTTAAATAACAAAGTTTCAGATTAAATTAAACCACTAGAATTCTATTTCTATTATACATTAGATGCTTAAAAAGATTCATGAAAGATTTCATCAAAAATACAATATTTATCACATGAAATTTATCTACATCACGTCTGTTCTGGGACCTTGAAACGTCAACTGCAAACACTTAATATGTATTTCGCTTCAACATTCTGTCTCGTATCATAGTTTATACAATTTTACCAAATCTCACGAATATATTATCGCCGTAAGCTAGCGAGATATATATGTATACAGCTTCGGTGGTTAGTCGACTGGAAAATCTAGGTTAAAATTTTAAATGAAAAGGTGATCTGTTCCTAAAAACCAAACAATGCACACCCGGCGAAGTGATATGCTACGAAACGCTTCAAAATTGGATAAGTGTGTTTGGGAACGGATCGAAAAGGAGCCTTTATCCAAAAAACTAAAGTGCATGACAGAGTGGTATTAGATGCGATTAACTCAACCCCAATACACACTCTCTGGTCTGAAATAGGGGATTCATCTCTCAGAGATCAGAAAGAGTGGATCACAATGGAGAAACACTTAGAATAAGGTCAAAAATATTTTCGGGTTGTTGATAGCATTTGTATATAATGAACGCTTCGTAAGTTTACGAGAGTTTTACGAGAAGGAATGAAATTGACCAAACTGAGGAGAAGTGTTAGAAGAGAAAAGCAATAATTTCTGCTTCTCAGAGTGGAATACTAATTTAAATAAATGGCGATCACGAGTATATATGTGAATATGATTGATGAATGTGTACGATCATGACTCGCATAGACAGATCGAAGATAATGGATAAATTAAAGTGCTTGCTAAACGGAGAAATGAGAGTGATACAGTGAAAATGTTTATCAAGAGAGAGGTAAGAGATACGTAGGAAATACAGGTGAGTGTATGGAATAAATGGATACATGAATTTCAAAGTTTAAGGATGGCGAAAGGAAAGAAGTATAGTATATCCTTGCAAGCACCTTTTTACAAGGCACTCAAGGGTGATACGAGAGTAAAGATTGAAACAATAAGTATGAATTGAGGACATTGAACATTTTGTGCTGCATTGCAATAATTTTCAACAGTGCAATGCAGACTTCGATATCCTTAAAAATAGCTTGACTGGTGTAATGAAAGCAGATGAATTTAAAGAGTAGAATCAGATGAAGTGAAATAAATGTGTAGATGAAAATAATTATTTTTAACTTTTGAAATAAAATCTAAACACTAAATGTAAAATTAACTTAAATATGGGCAAGATGACTGGATTCTTTATTATTGGAGTTAAGTAAAATAAATCAACCACCGATCTCCAACCACAGAATACTTGAAAATTAAGATTACAATTCCAACTCGACCTTTATTTTGAGATACACATGGAGTTGGCGAAATCTTAACATTTCTACTCGATTTGATGTCATATATTAAATTTGACAGAAACCCAGTGCTGTGTTTCCACAGTTTACAAAATTTATATAAATAAACCAAACAGTTTTAAACATATGGTTGAGAGAATACATATTCGAAATTCAATCGTATTAGTAACGTCTTTTAACACATATAATATATAAGTCAAAGCCCTTTATATTTACTCGATTACAAAATACTGGAGTAATTTCGAAATGTGATAATTTAATTTTTTCTTCATTCCAATCAATAATCAAAACTAAATTTATAATCTCTCCACTAATACCAGTAATTCCAGTTTTCTTAAGTAAATAACTAATATAATATCTTGACTGTTAAACGACAACAACAACTCTAACCAAAATATTAGAATTATTTTACATATTCTCAACAAAAGAAATGAAAAAGACTTACAAATAAAAATTCCTTGACATGTCTTACGTCATCCTATCACAATTCTTAAGATTCGAGAGTTCTCTTACTAATAATATATTGAATTTAACGTTTTTTTTAACTGCTGTTATATTATTATCATGTATTTGAGTAGTTTGTTTAACGGCTTTGTTTATTTGCATCAACTCTATTATATAGCTTTTAAGTTTTAGTCAAGTTATATAGCGCAAACCTCTTAAGAGTGCTGGTATTGTGAAATTTAAATTAGCGTACATTAACAAAAAAAATAAATAAGTTTTCTAACCGAAATTTATAGATCTAAGATCGCGAGCGCGCACGTTACTATTATTTTTATTAGTTGATTTCATTACTGGTTTCGATTAAAATTAGCAATAATTTTTTGTCAGTTACAAATTTTGTGTTTTGTTTTCTTTAGAGTTTATCTTATTATTTTTATTTCTTATGTGTGT
Organism: Tipula lateralis; assembly: GCA_963932295.1. Taxonomy (NCBI): domain Eukaryota; kingdom Metazoa; phylum Arthropoda; class Insecta; order Diptera; family Tipulidae; genus Tipula; species Tipula lateralis. The sequence continues at coordinate 53,626,465 of OZ010738.1, forward strand.
GTATATATTCAAGAATTGAATAGTAACAATCGGTTTGTTGGTTATGAGCTCATTCCGCTAAAAATACTTAAATATGTATAAAGCAACGCGAACTCGTCTCTAAATATTTCTTAACTGAAATTTTTTGCTAGAAAGTTCATTTCGTTGTGTACACAATGATTTAGTCATTCATACTCGTATATACATATGCTAAGTTACGAGCTACCATTTATTATGATTTTGGTTTTTTGTTTACAAACAAATGTTAAGTTTTTGAATGAATTCGCTGTGTATATAAGAGTCTGTGTATATAAGAAGTGATCTGTTCTATACCGGAACTTTATACTAATCCTTGTGTTATATCGCAATTATACCTTCTTATAGTGTTGTTGATCACATGGATATAAATAAAAATGCCGTATTTGGCAAATTTAACAAGACTCGTACATATTGCCGTCAAAACTGGTAGCTGATGTAATTTTTTTTGTATATTTTTACTTTTGGTTCGAAATAAATTGTTTTAAAAAGGAAACATAACTACTTTGGCGAATGCGTTGACGATTTATTATTGTTAACTTGTTCGCCAAGGATATGGGACTCGATTGTGTACTGCATGGTCATCTGAGCTCAAAATAACCCAAACAACTCTAAGATGATTATTAAAAAATTGTCTATATGAATCATAATCAAGTAAAATCGTTCGCGCAAACTAACAATAACCTTGATGCAATTTTTGTGAGTGTGAAGAGACAAGTCGCTCGCAGATTTAACGTTTCATTGAAAATGTGTATAAATTTAAGCAAACACGTAAAGTAGTTATATATATAAATGTATTCTCATATTTTTGCCAAAGTCACAGCGCAAGAGGAAAAAATAAGACAATGGATTGTGAAAATTAAAAGGTTAGCAAATCTGGTAATATTACATAAATGATGTATGAGAATGGAATTTATAAATAAAATAAAATAAATGTTTAATTTCGAAACTACCAGTCCGCCAAATATACTTCACGATATTGCAGTTGCTTAGCAGTTTACCAAAGGTGAACTATCGAATTCAAATCTAATCCGTATCATGAGCAAAAAAAATTGGCTAACAATCTGAATGTGACCTCAGCATACGGCGTACACAATTTACTGCTTAACAAAACGTCAGCAAATGGAAATGATCGTGTGTGGGATATAGGTATATTTAATCAAATGCAACATATGCGAATAGTGACTTCAACAATTGGAACTAAGTGATTTAGATGTAAAAGACTAGATCCGGACTAAAAAACCTAGAAGATGTGGAATTTTAACCGTAACTGAATCAAGATTCATAGCAGCTAAAAACTATTATGAATGTTAGCCAACTGTGAGTTTCGTAACATATATTTGCAATTGGATTGGTTGAGGGCAAAGAAGGAGTGTTATTTTGCAACATTATAACTGGAGATGATAAATGAGATCACATGCTACCGAAACATAGGGCAACCATAGGGCAGTTGTAGTTAACTACTACAACTATAATGTCAGAACGTCCCCACCTCAGTCTTTGGTGTTCTGCCATTTTAAATACTAAACTACGACAACACTTCATTATGAATTTTAAAATTTGTTCTTTTGAAAACACAAAAAAAACTTGTCGCTGGGTAAAGCTTAATGGCTAAGAGAGTTTTTGATCACCCCACGATCTCAAGTTCGATTCTCGCCGTTGATTAGGAACCATTTTGCTGTGTAGCTTCTTTAAAATCTAAGTATTCGATCTCTCCAGACCCTCCAGATCGAACAACAATCGAATTATAACTCAAAGAAACCAATTAGCTACAAATGTTAGCATAAGATAGCGTTACTGTGTCATCGCTACGGCCATTTTGCAATCGACCGAGCAATTAATTGATTGGATCGATTTTGCACTTTGATATGCAACTTAAATGATTTACCGATAGCCCATGAAACACTGACACATGTTAAGAGTATATATATAAGCATTTGACTTTTCTACCAGTTTTCTTAAACGAGTTTCTTTATAAATTACCGGTCACTATTTATAGAAATTGAGAATCAAAGTAAAAAATTATAAAAGCTTCATCCCGCTTTTCACAAGATTCTTGTGTCGAATTGTACATCGGTGCTTCGATATTTACTAATATTAATCGTGTCAATTATCAACGGTATTACCATCTTATTACAACTTCATTTTTGTTTGGATAATCTAAAGGTCTTACTCAATATGTTTGACTGTTTCAGAATGACATCAATAAGTGTAAAATTATGTCATTCCAGCTTTACTGTTTAATTTTAATATCAATGGCACTAATTTTGAAAGTGTGTATCAAAAAAACTTGAGTGTAACGTTTGTTTCTAGCATGACTTGTCATTTTATCTATAAATGTTCTTATTTGCCACCAATTATTGTATAATTAGCAAGTTTGATTCAACGATTATCTATCAAAATCTGAATCGACTGTCGTGACGAAAAAATTGATTGCAACCAACTCATTCACCAGATTGTCTCTTCATTTAATGTATTGATAGCGTCAATAAAATCTATAGACAGTAATTATAAAGAAGGGATTAGTTATTAAATTATAAATTTCAGATTAACAATAAATATTTAATTTAATGTCATATTAAGCTACCTCAAATTACACCAAACAATTATTATCATTTAACTAAAAAAATGTACAAAATCAATTATATTTTCAGTGTAATTTTGATATGTAGTTAATTTCAACAAAAAACTGCGTGACATCCGGCTTCGTGGCAGTTGTTCTCTATCATACACATAGCGCTATTCTAAACTCGTGGAAATTAATTGGAATGACAAAAAATCAGTCAAAATAAATGATAAATATTCTCTCGATTAATTGAAATAAATAAAAGAATTGAAGGCGTAAGTCTGATATATCATAAATTTACAAGAAATTGCAAAAATCGTTTTTTATTATGTACCAGAGTATATACAGTAAAAAGTTCATCTATGTATTATATTTGGTATTACGAACGTAGATGACACAATGCGGAAGTCTATTTTGATTGCAAACCACAGTATGGAACATTTAAAATTCACAACATTCAATGGATACACAATAAACGTAATTCAATAAAACATAAATACATATAAGAAGGCAACCCTAAGTTATTTTTTAATTGGATAACCCTACAGGCATATTCTAATGAGTCTTTATCGATTTGGTTACTTCTATGTATGACATCAATCCACTGAAAATTGATTTCAACACATTAAACATGGTTTTATACATTATCTACAATACAAACTTTTCAAGCGACCATTGTATAATTCAATTATACAGAGACTACACAATTTAAATCGTTTGTATATGTATCATCATCGCTGGACAGCAAGGAATCTGCCTTGAGGGCGTTTCTGAACATCCAAGGTGCGTTTGATAACGGTTCTCTCACTGTGATGATCACTGCAGCTAAAAGACATGGCATCAAAACCTTGTTCGTTGGTTTAGTGCCATTGTTTGATCAAGCAGAATTACTACAAACTTAGGAGTGATGCAACTACGGCGACCACCCGAAAAGGATGTGCTCAGGGTGAAGTTCTGTTTCCGCTCTAGTGGTCAACACACTCCTAGTCTAATTAAACGACAATGAATTTTGCTGACAAAGTTATGCTGCGATGACATCGCCATAATACTGGTAATAATCGTAACGGATGTACTATGTGATCATATGCAAATAGCGATTAACAAAGTTGTAGCTTATTGTAGTGATCGGGATCTACCAGTCAATCCTAGGAAAACTGAGATGGTTATTTTCACTAGATACAGGTATCCTGTAAACTTTAGTCTTCCAAAAATTGGTGCTCATACGATCCCGCTCTCTTCAGAAGTATCTGGGGATCTGTTTAGATCGGAAGATTACTTGGCAGAACCAGATAGATGAGAAATGAAATAAAGCATGTAACATTTAATGGAAATGCAGTCATTTTGTAAATCATGGAGCCTGAAACCCAGACGCATGTACTGGTTATACGTTTCGGTTGACAGACGCATAATCTCGTTTGCCGCACTTGCTTGGTGGCCTAGAACAGTGAGTGGGATTGGATCTCCGCATTCAAAGACTTGTTTGCCTGAATATTTTGGGAGTCATGCACACCACACCCACTGCAGCTCTGAGTTGGCTGCGGGTCTGCTGACGATTGAGTTTGGATTAGAAAGTGTACAGTGCAAACAGCCGTTGGCCTACAAGCCAGACACCATCAATTTGGTCCTTCTGGGCACTATGGTAATAAAGCACGCCTACGGAAATTATTTCGTGTAATTATTACCGAAAAGCATAAATGGTATTACAACTGGTGGATTTTTTTACTAGTGGATGATTTGCAATCGGCTAATACCGGATTACACATACAAAATCTTGGGGTCAAATTAAATATCCTACTTAGGAGACACAGTACTGTTTTTCCGAAAATTGCTGCAATCCTGAGTGCAGAACTGTTTGCAAAGAAGATAAATTGTAGAGATCGTAATATCTGCATCCTTTCTGATACTGTTTCATTAAAACTTGTTTTGTAAACAATACTTGCCTTAAATCGACTAGCAGTCTGAATCACTTGATACTCATAGTCATAGGGATATCAAAGGAAACGTTTTGGTTGATAAATAGGCCTGCTTGATCTCAATAGACATATCGACTATCACTTTGGTGAACTGCACAATAAGAGATAGAACAACTTCATCTCTTGTCGCCTATCCAAAATCTTCTTTTGATCAAAAAATTAGCAAAGATCCCAGTTAATTATAATAGACTTTGAGTTAATTATGATAGACTTGATCACTTTGAGGATCTTGCTGGCTATTCTTATACGACGATTTTCCCTGTATAATCATACATGTTCTGAATGAAAAATCTGAGACACGCAAACCGTAAACAGTGTGGAGGAAGAAACTGTTGAGCACTTATTGTGCTCTTGTTCTCTTCCCATAGACTGTACTATTTTGAATCACGATTCTTACTCCCTTTAAGGATCAACTGACAGCATTGAGGATACCGAATATCTGAAACTTCATTAGAAAAACAAACAGATTTTGGAACTGAAAGTGTACATCTAGGAAGGCATGTTATAATGGGCAAATCGAGTCTGAGTGACGGGAAAAGAACTGTATGCTCATCATTAACACTACATTATGTATTGTATTACACAAATCAATATACAACGTGCAAACTAAATGCATTAAGTAGTAAATAAAAACTACTGCTACAAATAAAAAATCGACACAAGCAAAAACAACAGAACTATTAATTATGATGAAATTAGATATATTTAGAATACAAAAAATAAAATAAAACCATATTACTAAAACTGATTATAAATGTAATTTAATTAAAAGAAAATATTAATTGAAATATCAATTTATATGTTTGCAAAGCGATATATGTACATATGAGTATAGTGCTACAAATCATTTGGTTATACTCTATAAAACAAAACTATTATAAATCTATTAGCATGATTTCATCAATTCATAAAATAAGAATATTAAATTAAGAATTTATTTATATGTATTTGTGTACTAATTAAATTTTAATTTAAAAACTACAAATAGTGTTGCTACTATCATGACTGGATATTTAGAAATTATTTAGCCCAGATACGGCTGATATCATTTCCAGAACTAGACAATTCAGTTTATGGCTTAAGCCACCATATTCACACAGCTCAAGTTTTATTTGTTTATATGCCTCTTACGAACCGGTTCATAAATATAGATTTGTTCAATTAACATTTCTAAGTGATTTGTTTGGAAAAATGCTTGATCTAGAAAAGACTTCAAATAATATAAGTGCTCTTGCAAAATATATAGATACGTGCTTATAATTTACAGTGTGAGCTTTTTGTGACTAGATTTTTAAATGTCGAAAAGCGTTGAACAAAACTTACATATGTGATCTTGCAACATATTAATAACTTTTGATGTTACCTATTACTAGATCGGTTATAATGCCAACCAGACACGAAATTAATGAAGAAAGGATGGCTTACTACTCATATATATTCCAACGCATCTCGAGCTTCCAAATGTAACTTATTGATAATTGGAACAGTACAAGATTTGAGTAACATAAGAAAGCACTTAAGAAAATTTAGATAGTGAATTGAACGTTCATTTTAGTGCATGAATAAAAACAAGATTAAATTTAGAGCAAATAAATGAAGCTATATATAAGCCTGATTCGGTCGACAAAACGATATCAGAATCAGAAAATCATCGGCTCGATTTTCATCAAGTTGTATAAGTGTTTACTGAAAGGTTTTAACACATGACGTAATTTAACACATTTCTGTGATATGTTTGTAAACGTTTGCATCAATAAAGTAATCAAATGAGATAAGAAAGCAATAGATCAGTAATCTGTCGATTCCCACTACCAATTAAACAGTATATAATTCAGATTGGTATAATCAAATATGAACTACATGCAAGTGTATCGATTAAATACAGTTAAATCAATTAACAATTTTAATCATCGCTTATTATTAGAGATAAGATTAAAATTGGACTGAGACAATTTGTTGTATACAGTTATTAAATATTTGTGTAGATTGAAGTGACAATTTCAGAATACATTATCAGTATGCCGGTTAAAGTGAATGTGTAGATGTGTAATATGGTAATATGTGAATAGATGTTCTGATCGTTGCCTTTCAACTATAAACGAATATTTGACGAGCAGTGTATATAACAATAGATTTCGATAAATGCCATCGAGTATTTAGGTATCAACGACCTTCTTGACTGATTTAGGATAGTAACATAGATTGCGGAACTGTCTTTTCGACCATGTTCGATTAATATGTTCGAAATGAAATTATGCCTGAAGCATGGAGTGGCCAGTTATCGCTTGAAGTGCGAGAATGCACAACATACAAGTTACAGTCATACATTATCTTGGGAAGAATTACTCCTCTGGCGGAGGAAATTATCTGTGACTACCAAGGAGAATTCCGTCCAGATCGGTTAGTCACTGATCAAGTTTTTTCGCTACAGATTATTCTATCCAAGTACTACGAAACATCTTGAGATGTACACCAGGTATTCCTAGATTTCAAGCAAGCCTATGTTTGAATATTTAGGAATACAAAACTTCTGTGTAAAATGACAGTAATACAATAACAATATGCTGCGTTAAAGTTGACAACAGGCTTCTGGTGTTCGACAAGGAGGTGCGCTGTCCCCGATATTTTTAATCTCATGTTGGGATACATATCCAAGTGAAACACCTCAAAATAATATCTTATTCCGACAATCCAATCAACTTTTAGTATATGGAGATGATATCTGTGTGATTGGATTAAATGGCAACAGAGTGAAAGAGATACTTGATCCACTGGAACAGTTTTCAGCTTCCGTTGGTCTCAACATCAATAAGTCCATAATAAGTCCAATAAGTTTTTGAGATCAAGATGCAATTGATTTCATTAGTAACCACACGTTTGAAGGAGTAATGAGATTCAAGTATCTTGGATCTTTCATTACTCACGATAATAGTGTGGGACATGATATCAAAGTCTGAACAATGGCCTGTAAAAGCCATAAAAAAATTATCGCGTACTTTATATTGCAACATCTAAATATCTGCCACATGCGGATAAACTGGCTGATGTTGTTTTTAATATTAGCGCGATATCAATTTTACTCGTTGTCGGTAATTCTTTGAATTTTGAATACCATGTACAAATCGCAATAAACTGAATCGGAGGCAGATATGAAATCAGTTTGTTTTTGTATATTCCTACCATACCGTACGTGAAAGTATAATCGAGACTCGCCAACCCATCGTGAGCAGTTATATGCAAACTGACAAAATCAGAATTTCATCCAGCAAATAAACCAATTTTGGCCAAGAAGTTTCAGGGGCGTATAAGCTCGCGAAATAGTAAAGTTAATTGTGCTTTGAATCAAGTGTTGAAGTGCAAAGTACGTAATGTTTCTCCCAATCATCAGTATTTAATGTATAATGGAACTTAGTGAATATCTCTTAGATCGGCCCATACAAATAGTAACAAGAACTGTATGACGAATTAGCACGTCTCAGTATTTGTTTTTCATTTCCGCCAATAGAGACAGGTAAGTATTACTATTTTCATATAGGATTTCCAAAAACAACGATATCAGGTTTTATTTGTGTACATAGTGCAGTATTTCTGAGATATGTTTTGTTATCAAAAACAAATTACAATCTAGTTGATAAGCAACAACGCGTATGTGTTGTTTACAAGCACTGATACAACATTATAGTGATCAGACACAGTAACATTTAATGAATTGACAGCAGAACGAACGAACGATTGGATCATCGAATAGTATCGAGTTAAGAACTTAGAATGTAAATTCAAAACTGTATTTTACGTAACCAAAGAAGACATATTATACCCATTTAACATATTGTATTCATAAGAGGTGAAATCATACGCATCAAAATAAACATATTGTTCATAAAACTTAATCCAACCGAAAAAAAAATAAATCTACAACTTCAAGCATAGCCTAATAAATTATCACATTAACAATTATTCAAACAAACCTAGGAGCATGTACCCTTTACACATGTTGATATGTATGTATTTATAAGGAAAGCCATACGTTTACAATTTACACGTGACATCTGCTAAATTCTATTGATTTGTCTTAAGAATATATGAAAGTACTATTATCAAATGAAAATGGTAGAGTATGGTCGCCAATGTATTAATGCATATAGCACACAGGTGTGTACAGTGTTTACTGTGTGTATACATTCTCTTATCTTCATTTTAAATGGCGCACGTATAAATATTATTAAAATGCATTTAATTCGATAAGCAAACATTCGACAGGCGAGATAGATAACGATGTGTCACTTCTCTAATGTTTATGACAAATAATCAAATTAGTGAGTGCATATAGTCATTATTCCACGTGTAGAATACAGTTATGTATATAACATTAATGAAAATATAACAGTAATGGATGTGTGATTTGTGTATGTATGTAACAAAAAAAACACTTAAAAACATATTTTAAACACAAAAACAAACCTAAACACAAAACATAAACTATGTTTTGTATGTAACAACAGTAATTAGCATTATTTTATAGTTCAAGGACGTTTATAATAACCAACAAAAAAATTTAGTACACTTTATCACTTAACAAAATAAAAAAAAAAACAAAAGAGAATATTTTATTTTCACTTCATCAGACAATAACAAAACTACATTTATTGGCACTTAAATATTATTTTAACACACGATAACACTTACCGAATTTAAAACAATTAATGTCTAATGTAATTTTATAAAGTAAAATAATATAAAACAAATTAAAAATAAAAAAAAAGGTGGAAAAATTTTAATTTATAATATTTTTAACAATATGTAAACCTTAACACGACCGAAAATTTTATATAAATGAAGTCTAAAACAAAAATGCACAAGTATTGTAATCTTTCTTCTTTCCGTGTCATTTCTTTTTGCGCGAACAATACAACCATATACGACACTATTTCTTTATTCTACCATTTTTATATATAGCTAACACATTTTACACGATACGTAAGAGGGAGAGAAAAATATCAACAAAACAATTTTTTTTTTCGAAATTTGTATAGTACGAGATAGGTATATAGAAAAAAAAGCTTTTTTTATTTTGTTAGCGGTTAGCGCACAAACACAAGACATAATAAACCAAAACATGCAACTATTCACCACTAGATAGGGTTAGTTATGTTGCAAATTATAATTTTAGAATAGGTTTACATCAAAACTGTTATAATTATATTATTATTAATTTTATATATATAAATGTATATATTATATAAACTTTACCTTGTCTCTGAAGGCAGGTTTACAAGAAAACTTTAGAAGATGGGTAATCTGCATTTACAAAACACCTACAAATTCAAAGTATTCGGGTTAGCTCTAAACAAATATAATGTATATGTATGTATGTAATTTAAATTTAAAAAACAAAAACAATTGTATTGATGATTAAGGATGGAACTATTTATTTATAACTACAATTAATTAATATTTTTTAGAAAAATCAATTTTGTTTGATAATCAATATTTTGTACTTAAGTTCGGTGGTTGTGGATTGCGCATGTGTAATTTAGACAAACAAAAAAAACGTGTGTTTAAGAGGTGTGGTGCAAATGCAAACTACAAAAATAACGTTTTTTACAAAACAAAAACTCAAAAACCAAAAATCTGAGATCTGAAGCAGAATATTGTATTATGTCTGTTGTATACAAGAATCCTTTGAAGTGGTGACATTTGCAAACTTCACTATTCTTCTAGTATAAGGATCAATGGATGATGGCTAGTTAGTAAGGCTTGTTAGTTGTTAAAATTAGTTATGATTTAGGAGTAAATTATGTTAGGGATTTTCGGTCGATTCACGAGAACCCATTTGCTTGGAAAGTATCTTTCTTCGAAGTGATAGATAGTTAAACCCACGGAGTCTGAAATAAGAACTCGATTTATGTGCTGTAACTGACTATAAAACTATAACAAGTGCTGTGTAATGTAGTGCTGGTGTCCACCCCATATAACGATCTCGGACATGATATTAAAACAATGTTTTAAATTTTGAAAAATAGAATGTACTCAGCCTTTATCGTCTTGAAAGCATGCATTGCTTGTTCTAATTGTGATTCAAATCGCTATTCTAAACGGTAAACTCTATAGTTCTTAATCTATCAGACAGATATCAATTGCAGAATTTATTGGCTTAACAACTCAAATTCTTAGCTGTCTTATCAGTATTCGTCAACGGTCGATCCAACAAACAAGTTAAGTCGATACAAGCAAAGGTTGAAGCTCGCGATAGTTCAGCTATGGTTGAACAATAGAGATAAATTATTGAGGTGGCTGAATCTTTGCAGGGAATATAGTCCCAGCGTAAATAAAACGAAAATTTGGTTGGTGGTCGAAAGTAGTTGATTATCAGCTGTGGTAAATCTTACAATTTATGGAACTAATTTCGGATTTATGCCCGATTGTGATAAATGTGCCATACTAACGTAAAATTAAAATATTTTTTTAAACTGAACGTTGCATTTTTTGGTCCTGTTATTTATAGTGGGCAGGATCAACAATAACCAATGCAATATTCAAATTCTCGATGTCATACCTTCAGACTGCATGAAATGTAATTTATTGGATTAGCATATTGTTTAGCCCGCTGAACCTCGCCTTACCAAACCAACTGAAACCTTTAACAGTATAAACGAGTAGTTGAAGTCGTTTAACTTATACAACATAATTACTGTTTGAATATGAAATAACAACAGTCAAGTACCAATGATCTCACGAGTATGATTCTCCTAAATACTCAAAAGAGGCGAAACAAAGCAATTCCTATGATTTGAGCATCTATATTGCTATCGTTTAAGTAGTTCTCCGATTCGTATTTATGTTATTCATCTTTTTATGATAGTGTCAGTTAGTTCTGGTATTAAAAAGCATTTAATTCCCAGAATAGAAAAGTGGTAGTGAATATAATGAATTTATGAATCGAAAACCAGTTTTGTAAAGACGAACAACTATTAATGTACGAATTGTGTTCAAAACATTAAAGCTTATCGAATCAAGATGATATTGAATCGCGGTAATCAAAACAACAATGGATGTTATTTCTCGAGCCTTTTGGTCTACTCGAAAACCAGAAAGGTGGGACGATAAAAGATTATATGTGTCCTATCGATTAAATCCCAATCCACATCATACTTGGTTTTTTTTTTCGAAACATCCAAAGCGTAACTAAGAGACCAGCAAAGGATTGGTAAAGGATGACTGGACGACTACTCGTACGTTTGATAAGTAATAAAGGCACTGCATATTCTTCAAGGTCGTTATAAACAAACTTTGGAAAATAATATCAAGCACATTTTGATTTCTACAGACAGAAAGTAGACATTTTATAATTATATGTGAACCGTAAAGTGTACAGCCTACGACGCAGTAACTAGATAAAATCATACTTATGATAGGATGTGAGTTCCATCAAGAAAAATTATTAAACAGTATCGAAATTGGTAGAACCAATAGTTGCTTTACAATCAACCAACCGTTAGTAGTTCGGTACTTGTCTTTGCTAAATTTACTATGGTTAACCTAGCAAAGATAAGAACCGAACTACAAGCGGTTCACTAGTGGGTACTAGCGGTAATCTTTTTCAGGCTGTAAATAAGTTTAAATATTTTTTATAAATAAAATGATTTCGTTTAAATTATAAATTTCAGCCAATCTATCAAAATGTTTAAATCGAGCTGTCAAGAGGACCAAAACCTATATATATAGGACTCATGCAACATTAGGCGAGTGAGTATACTATACTCTAGACTGTTTACACTAAACAGGGGGTTGATCAAAATTCCAATTATAGGGTTTGAATATCAGCAAGGCCATTAAAATAAATCAAGCACTACAACTAACTTATTACTACTAAATTGCAAATGACTCATTCAGTATAGGGAAAAGGTTCACAAACTCAAAACCATAACAGCACATTGTTTAATGTACAAAACTTCACATCGATAATTTACACTGAGTCACATGATTAGTGATACATATTATTGATGTGAAATTTATACAGCAGCAGCAGATGGTTCTCGATCAGGTTAGTAAAGTGTGTAAAAGTAAAATATCAAGGCAACAAAAACAAAAATGGAGCAGAATCATAAATAATAAATTAACATACTTCAAAATTTTTTCAAAAACAATATATTTTTTATTAATATAATAATTATTTAAATATTAATTTTATTTTATATAAACTTTGTTACACAACATTATTAATTTAACAAAAAAAAACAAAAAATTAAAAAATTTGTAACACATTAAAAATAATAACAATTCAAAAAGGAATTCTCTAATTTAATTAATATTTTATAATTAATATTTTATAACGTCATAATATAATATTTTGATAAATGAGATTTACTACGACTAAATACAGAATTTATTTGGTATTTTTTTTGTTATAAATAATAGTAATTAATTAATAAATAGATAACACAAAAATGCAGGAGATTCGTTTGTTTACTAAATAACGGAAGAGCTTTCACTTGATACTTTTTCTAGAGAAGAACAAACAAAAACATTGTAGAATTGTATTTAATTAAATTTTTAATTATTTAAATAGTTCAGTTTAGTAATTAGTGTGTACTTAATTTTTTTGTTTTTAATCAGTGCATTTTGGAAAAATAATTTATTGTTTGTAAAAAAGCTGGATTCAACAAACAAAACAACTTATCACTCCCAACTCGTGTATCTTTCAGCTACTACTGCTCATTAATGGTAACTCCTTTACTACATAATATATAACGGGTACGCCTTATTTATGTCGTTATGTAAACATTGAATAACCTTGTTAAAAATAACAACCAATCATATGCAATTTATTTGGACTAATTTTTGAATACATCAAACAATTGGCCACCTTTACTTGAGCTCGTCAATGGACCACATATGTACGTTGAGCTACCACAACTTAACGACTATTTTCAATGTACAGCATCACTATCTCGGCATGTTGTTTTGGCGTGAAGCGATTCATGGTTAATCAATCATGGTCAATCAAGTCAATCGGTTGACAAATATCAAAATTAAGCAATGTTTACATACCGACAAAAAAATGTCGCACCCTGTATGTACTTTATATAAGCCAAAAACTATATAACTGTATAAAATAAACTTTAAACAAAAAAACATAACTATATAAGTGTGCATACATATTGACTTAAAATTTATATCTTAATTATTTTTGTTGACTAGAACCGTTTATATACATATAACAATAAAAATATAGAAATAAGTCTTATAGTAACCGTCATCATAACCGTTATAGTAGGATTATTGCAACTAGGGTCACAACAGCGATTATTATTGCAAATAGGGTCAGTATATCGTTACTAGCTAAACCATACGTACAAGCCAGTAATAGCTGTTCGGTGTGCAAATTATTTGCCAATATCGATTTAGACGATGGTGGCGTGTTCATGCGTTCACATCGAGATGGTGGCCGTTGTGAATGTGATGTACTTGGCTCATTATTCTTGCTACTAATCCTTTTAACTAATTTATTAGTTTCATTATCTACATTACTATTACTATTAATTGTATCATTCATTTTTGAATTGATCTCATCATCTACAAGCGTACTTATATGAATTTCGTTTTTGTATATCGATAATGGAGGAATTGGGCTCACATTAATTTCTAAATTACTAATAAAACTATTATTATTATCGTTATTATTGAATTGTTGAAAGCAATTAAAATTGTTACTATCATTATTATCATTATTATTATTAAAATCATGCGTATCACTATCACACACTGAGGGTAATATATCATGCTCAAATATAGAACTAATAGTAGTAGTAGTAGTAGTAGTAGTGGTAGTGGTAACAATAGTAGTAGAAGTATTCGGTTCAACTAAATTACCTGTAGGTGTTTGTGGTGTCATACCAAATATCATAGCTAATTCTTCGGATGAATTATATTGTGAACTGTCGTTATTATTATTGAAGCTATTACTATTATTATTATTACTATCATTATTATTATTATTATTGTTATTATCATAATCGTCATTACTATCTGAGAACGAATTATTTATATGATTTGGCGTTACACTCGACGATTTAACATCATACGACGTTGTACTAGATGATTTAATGTTTATATCACTGGGCGGGCGATATTCGCTCGACGGTGATTTTAAATAGTCACTCGACGACATCGGATTGAACGATGTGATACTCGACGAATTAACACGATTTGGTGTTGTACTCGACGATTTGCCATTATCATCGTCGGACAATAGTTTAATACCAACATTATCATTATTGTTAGTGGTCGTATTATTCTCTTTAATCACTTCGGCCGCTTCCTGTATTATCTTATCGATATCGTCGACCAATGTTAACTGTTTACTAACACTCAATTCAATTTCATCGTCGTTTTCGACGATATCGGGTGTACTATTGAAAATAATCAAATCGATTGTGTCCGTTTCGCAGGCATTCAAATTATCATAGTTTGGTTCGTCGTCGCTATCTTTATTCATTTTATTCAATTCATTTTGGCATCGTTCCGTTATCTTAAGAATTGCTTCCGTTTCGGGCTCCAAATTAGTTATTAAATTGTTTATTTTATTCGATTTTTGTTCGATCATTTCTTTGAGCCGCGATTTTTCGTACGGCGATGGTGAATGCTCGATTACGGTACTGCTCGAATCGGGCGAAACCAATTCGTCGATTAAATATTTTTCACAATTTTTCATACTGTCGGCCACCTCATCAATGTCCACCAATAAATTTTGATTAATCAATTTTGCTTTTTGATTTTCTAGTTCGGTTATTTTTTTATCCAACTTAACAATCGGATCGATCTCGTCATCCAATTTCTCCTCATACTTTTCTGTAACTTGTGTTACAACACCTACGGGCTTCTCATCCACCTGGCTAAGCACATTATTCGTAACCTCTTTCAAAATATCTTCACATAGCTTTGCCGCTTTCGAAACCTCATCGATCTCTTTGAGAATATGGTTTTTAGTAGTGCTCTGCTTATCATTGCGCAGTTCAATCAGATCTTGTCCAAGTTTTTCGCTCGTCTCCTGTGCTTCCCGCACAAGTGCATCAAGCACATCGTGATGTTCTTTCGCTGAGACATGGCTTATAAAAGGTTGACCGGCTGGTGATGAATTTAAAGTGGATGGCAAATTAAATACAGCGCCAGTCTTACGATCGCGTTCTTCACGACGATTTTTCTTCAACAGCCACAACGTGGAAGGATGATCATTGTCAGCATTATTCAAGTCCGTCAAGCTTTCGGCCTTTTCAAGTGCTTTTTCCAAATTGAAATAATCATCAATAGTACCGCCCGAAGGTTTTGCAGCATCGCGATGTATTAAATTATAAATATTCGCCGACATTGATCGCATTGCCCGCTTCTTTTTATTCGGCAATATGAAATGATCAAGTTTTGTATTAGCGCTGACATTTGGACCGCTATCCTTACGCAATTGGCGAAATGCCAAATCGTCAGCAACTAAATCGGGTGATCGTCGTGGCACCACAAAACTAAGTTTAGGTTTCTCAGGCACTTTAACTGTTAGATAATCAGATACCGGTTTGGGCGGTATCGGACCAATTGGTATTCCGAATGGTGGTTGTGGTTCGACCGTCTTTAAAATACTATTAGCATGTTTAATGTTCCGCACAACGACATCATCGCGCACTACATCCGGCTCACCAACAGGCGTATCATCATCGTCGTCTTCAAACTCTTTTATGTTTTTATTATTTTTGACGAAATCATTGAAACTAGTCGCTGGATTTGAATTTGGTGGAATGTCACGCTTTACAGGACGATCAAAAATGCTATCATCGTACAGTTTAAGACTATTATAAATCGCTTCCAGTTCATTGATGGCATCATCAAGATTTCTATTTTTATTTTGTGTAGCCGGTTTTACAGGCAAGGCTGTTATAATATCTGATTCGATGGCCGAGTTGCGTTTTGAAAGATTGCGTTGTGGTGGCTCGGGCGGTTTCTTCAATGGATAAAGTGTTAATACTGATTTCAAATCAAATTCGGATACCGGTTGCGTTTTATTACGTTTCACAATGTACTCTTCATATCTATTGATAAGTGGGGGACTAGACAACTTTTTGTAATAGGTTGGCATTGAATTACTTTTACTATCAGCAGGTTGTTGTGCGGCAACAACTGTAGTCGAGTTGCGTTTTTCATGACGAGCTGGATTTCCAATTTTCGATTCTAATGCACCAAATTGTCGGAACGATGATGACGAGGTAGAGTTGGTAGGTGAGGAAAAAAGACTATCCTTCGGCTGAATCACTGGATAACTAAGTCCCGAGGTGGATATTCGAGAACTGGACGCGGACCGAGGTTTAATTAATCTAGGCTTAACGATTTCGTTTGGTCTGCTTCGTCGTTCAATTTCTTCCTGGTCGATTTTACGCCAGAAATTAGAAGCACTACTGACTGGTGAGGTTTTTTCTCGCGACAATTTTGGACTATGAGAATTAGTCAAAATTAATGGTGGCTGTAAATCTCGCGTTTTATCCTCAACAATATGTATAGGTTTTCGAGACCGGGGTGCAACGTCCGCTACATAGGTATAACCATTACTTTGATTCGATGGTAATAAATTACGGTTTGATAGGCTTTCAGTTTCGTGTCTTGATATATATCGTCTCTGAGGCTGGATCGATGATTGAACAGAAGCGGGCCGTTGCACCAGCGGATTTATTAAATTAGAGGTGCCCCATAGTTTATCATCACTGACACAACGATTATTTAAATTCCACGGTTGTGGTGAATGAGATGAGGACGACTTATCAAATGCGTATGATATGGGACGAGAATCTAGCACGAGTGGATTATTAACTGTTAATCGTCGTTGTGGATCTCGCGGCGGTGGAATTGGTGGACTTTTTAATAATATATGAGGATTGTTGACCAATGATTGAGCTGAACTCTGAAACGACTGTGATGATGGTATGAACGGTTTAAGACCTCCGTTCAACAATTGATTAACCTGTGTCAAACTAGACGAGTTTTGTAATTTATTTGGTTTTTGATTTGAATACGAAGTATCGACTGAATTTGAACTACCTTTCACTGAGAGAGTGGTCGTTGGGCTCATACCATTCTCCTCTTTCGAAAGTCGTTTCAAATATCGATCGTTACGAGCCGTTCGTGTTTTACGATTCAGACTTCCGCTCAAATTACCGATACTCTCGTCACTTTTAAATCGTGATAATGAATTAGAATTTAATGAATTGTGTGAGTCTTCGTCACTCGATGAATTACCACGGCTTTCGATTCGTGATTTGGCACGTTCGCGCCTATTGCGTCGATCAAGTGAACCGGTATTCGAGCGACTACAATCGATCGATGGAACACGATCTGTTGAATTGAGACTATCCGTTTCACGATACTTGTCCAGGCTACTAGTCGGACTCACGACTATATGATCAAAACCACTCAATAGTTTACTGGGCCGTGATTTTCGCGTTTTACTACTATTTTTATTGCGTTTTTGTTGTCCACTACTCGGTGGCGATTTAAATCCGGCCTTAAAATCGTCGTCTGTTGTCGAATCACTATCCAAATCTTTTTTCTTTTTGCGAAAGAATCCGCCAAATGACCATTTTGATTTGGACGCCGGTGCACTACTGTCCTTTTTATTTTTATGCTCCATTCTGTCATTAATACTTGTCACTTCCTTTGGCAATGGCAATTGTGGTCGCCACGGTGAAGGCGTTTGTACGGTCTAGAATCACAAAAGAAAAATAAATAGTTATTATGATGATTATGTTTATGCATGTGTATATGAATAAAAAATATTTTCAAGGAAAATTCATCAGCTTCTAAAAATATCAAGACGTTTTAAGCAATTAAAGAATTGTTTATGTTATTAAAAAAATTCGTTTTAATGAAAAATCATTTCCTTTATTTATTTATTTATGTGTAGCATGTGATTAACAGTCTCGTATTGGACACATGAGTAAATGAGTGCATTACATATAGACAACACAATAAGCTACTGTCAACCTGTACTGTATATAATTTGGACCAATGGCCTGAATTATGTAAATAATTTATCTAGATTTGTTTACTATAATATATCGACAAGAACGAAAATAAATTCTGATTATCTCGAATTTTGTAGAAACCAAACAAAACTCTAAATATAAATCTGAAATTTGTGCTTATAAATTTGATCGCTACAGACTTATTATGAAAAACTCATATCTGACCTATATACTCGGATTCGTACAATTTTCAAAACCCGATGAGTTTTTTCATAAATATTTCGTCGACAAGTTGAAATTTTTTAAAATGTAATAAAAGTGAGCATAACTGATGATTCAGGTCACTGACAGAGTAGATTTGTTGTTTGCTGACTCATATTTACAAATCAAAATTATTTTTATTTCGGATTTCGCGATTTCTTATGTAGTCGTCTGGATTAGACGACATGTTGGATAAAAACCCAACAGTATTTAATGCGCTCAAAATCTAAAATCTATGGCTTAAAACCATTTTAACGTATTGGTGCACATTGTAGGTGATCAGCCCAACAATTGCGCTTAAAACTACTCGTATATTTTTTCCCACTACGAACAATAGTTTCAAAAAATTATCACTAATTAATAGTTAAAAACATTGACCTCTACACGTTCTGGGCTGTTGGTTTCGACATTTTATGTGTATGTATGTGATTCAGTTTAAATTAAATGCATTGATATCGTTTAACAAGAGTACATGTAGTGAATGAACAAAATATACGAGTATATAGTCTAAAAAATGTATTATATATAGAGGTGTTAGTTAGATTTTTGGCTTCTAACCAGAATACTAAAAATATCCACAATCGTATCGATTAACATTCATAAATTAAGCGCTAATTAGTTGGGTTTATACAATAACCTTGACTTTCACTTTGTTTCCCAGTGAAAATGCTTTTATACGTATAAGACCAGCTAAATAATTGTGAGTAGCATAACTCAGATCAACGAACCATTTGGGCACCAACTATTCGGTATCCTAATCATCTAAACCTGGAAATGTTACTGAAAACGATAATAAAATGTATAATTTCACAAAATTTAGCTTCTTGGTCAGTTAATGACCGATCACAGTATGTACATATAATAACTGTTTACGGTAAATTTTATAAAATTCCACAAAGATCGATTCTGGGAATCGTTTCCTTAGGCCTTAAAGGCCCTAAACCGTGTCTCAACTGAGATCTTACGAACTATTTATATATAGGTATTACTGCACATTTTAGGTGATCAAGCCCAACTTATATGCTTTTTACACATAATCACATTTTACATATTTCATCCGGAGCATATTCATTTTTTTGGACAGCGGCGAGAATCGAATTCGAGACCGCAGTGTGCTGAGAAACTCTCTTTAAGCACTATAATTTGTTTACTGATGAATGGCGATGTTCAAATTCATGACTGAATATGCATACGTCGATCCGATCCAACGACTGACAATTTTTGATACATTAGACAATATATAGACAATATTTACGGATTACCTCTGCAAACATTTTTACAGTTCTTTATGTGTTACTATTTGATAAAATTTTCCATAACCATCAATCTCCGAGCTCAAGTTCCTCTGTTATTTTTTATTACTTCTCATGAAACCTATGGACGCTATAAATTGCAATTTGCTCTCTTCTAACGAACGATTAGGAACAACTACGATAGATGGTTAAAATAAGTAAGATGCTCAATTATGTTTATTTTGCTAATATATTACTTTTACTTAATGTAAACTATAAGCGTTGCAGTCCGTTTAGAGGTCAGTACGTTTCAAAAGCGTATAGATGTTTTGGACATTACTTATTGAACCTTATTGAAGTATTGAAACTATGTATATAGTCTGCCATTTTTATCTAATACAGTTCCACGTGATACCATTTGAGCAATGACTCGGACGTTAAAAGAGAATCGATAAAAGTGTTATGAGAACAGTGCGGAATATCACGCAGTCAAAGAGCCTGTTCGACAAAACCTTACCTTAAGTGGAAGTTGATTCCAGACAACCGTCAGATTGTTGCAATGTTATATTCGTTAATCTCTACACGGATGGTCATAATATTCTCTACCACTTCTGGGACATCATATTTAGAGTCCAGCTTGTCGGAGACATAACGGAAAATACGAAATTCTCGTGAGCTACAACAATTGTTGAGAAGAGTCTGTCACAGGACAAAACACATGAACCATCAAACTCAGTGATGAAGTATGCTATGTGTTATATATAGTAAACTACGTAAACCGGACCTAAACTAATACAAATGAGGTAAGGATTAAGTGTGTATCTTAAGGATCGTATAAGGACAAACTTATTTCTTCAGAGCTGAAAAAAAATAGTTATTAACTGTTAATTGGCGAGATCCAGTGAAACTCGACTAGTATTTTTCAGAAATATTTATGAGAGACCTATAATCCTTTCATCAAACGAAATACTGAACTGAATCAACAAATACAAAACATATTACATATACCTGAATCCATACTTTTACAACCTGACGATTACGAAATTGTAAACCGTTTAATAGGTTACCTTCACTAGTAATATTTACAACAGTTTTTAAGGAAATATATCATGATCAACTAAACGAGTTCGAATTTTGATAGGGGCCGGATACAGTTGTTATCTCTTTGACTTGGCGTAAAGAAAGGACTTTAATTTTTTTACGAGAAGTATTGGCCGAATTTTTTATCAATTGGATCCGGGCTATGCTGTGCATACACTAAAACCTCCCAACCAAGTTTAATAAATTTGTTCCGAGTCATCAAAAATGTGTGTGACCGCGCATTGTAATCATCGAACACAACGCCCTTTCTGTTGGCTAATTCTGGTCGTACTTTCTAGATTGCTTCGTTCAAACGGTCGAGTTGAGCGCAAGGACAGGACTGAATTGATGGAAATTTATTTTAATCCCACCAAACATCTAATATACCCTTGTTTGCTAGTCCAGGCTTTGAAGTCATTTGTGGAGGACCATCAGCCTTTAACCACGAGAGCATACTGACATTATTTTATTTCACCTATTTCACCACCTGTATAATGCTTTGCTTCCAAAATGGTTCGATTTCGTTGCGTTTCAGCAGCGTTTCACTGATGTCAATTCGGTTCAACAAAAGTCTTTGCGTTGATTCATGTGGCACCCAAATATCGAGATTTCTTTTTGTAGCCAGCATTTTCCAAATCATTTCAAACTGTCATGTGGTTGATGTTTAATGCTTGCGCTATTTCTAATAGCTTGCGTGCCGGGCTTACCATCGTGTGAGTGTTGCCCGATATATATAGACATCATCACCATCTTGTGGCAAAAACCGCGGAATTTTTAGATACCCAATATTATAAGTCTCATTAGGTATGATCAGAGAGAAAACAAATGACAAACAAACAATGAGAATTAATATACCGAACATAGACGACCGGGTATTCTCTAGCCTACTTTACTTGTAATAAATATCCGTTTAATTCCTCTTTCGGTACGCCACTGGATCGACTGTTAAAACTATTGGTGAACTCCCATTGAGGATCACATTATTCATTTGCAGTGTTTTCCATATACATATTGTTATCTTTTTATTGACCACAACCAACTATAAAAACTCGTTTCGTTCGGGATAGACTTTGATCAATTAACATACAGATTTTTTTCCGTCATTAATCATCTTTGATAGTCTTGTATTAATGTTAATAATTTTCGAAGAATTCAAAAACCAAAATGGACCTTATTATATACAGAATCACACCAATTAAGTAATCCATTTTGATCACGAATAATTTGTTATTTTTGTTTGGTTCGTAACATTGGATGTACAAAGCCATGCATGATTGTGACAATACAATACATCAAATGTTGTGTGTGCTGCCCACCTTGACTGTATCACATAGACAAATTTACCAAATATTGATTTATCTAATGAAATGTACAAATTTATGGTAATATAAATTTGTGCAGACGCTCGGCATTTAGTTAATAGAAAGTCGAAGAGGAACTGTGACACATATACATATAAAATAGTATATATTGTTATGAGGTATAAATGAGGGCCGCACCCCCGATTATGCAAAATGATAACTATTCATTCATAAAAATTATGACTGTATATATAAGCGAGATGGGTTCAGAAAATAACAAAATCTCGCGTTTAACATATGTGTGTGTACCAACTATTGGTTATATACTAGTTAACGTAGGTGTCAATATTTCTTGTTCGGTTTGTATACAATAAAACTAATTTAAATCAAGTTTTAACGAAATTTAATAAACCCCAAGGACTTAAATAATCGAATACATATATTAGTATAGACACGATCTATGAAAATAACATTGACCTTACACAAAGTGTAGTGTAACACATTTCATATGTAAACTATACTACATTATATGCTCGTATAAACAAAACACACAAGTGTACAAACGACTTTCGTTGAATTTTTATAACAACAGCGATAATTTCATATTAACTACAATGATTATGACTTTTGTATATTTTTTAAATAAATAATAAAGTTTTATTTTTATGATACCGCACATATTTATTTAAAGTTTTTATATAGGATTACCGTTTCATTTATACACGAGACATGTTTGTATATTTAAACAAACCAACAACTATCTGGAAACGTTTTTAATATCAAAAAACTGAAATAAATTAAAATTCCGTGACATGATAACGTTATACTGTCAAAAAAAAATCGTTTGTAATTAGTCAACCGCATTTATTTAGGAAGTTCGATGAGTAATGCCGGTTAAATACATTTATCAGATCGGACCTCTATGTATGAATCCTAAACGTTGAATACCAACCATATCAGTCCTGTCTAGACTTTATTACTTTTCAGGTAAGTTTCCGGTTCTAAATTGAAATATACTGTATGTAATTGTTATCTACATGTACATTCACTAGAAAACAAAACAAATTGGTTTATTATATCGATTTAATTTCACTTAAGCAAAGCGAAAATGTTCAAGAATTTATTAAATCCGTTTTTATTATTATCAATTCCGTGGAGTCACGCAATACCTTTGGCTCGTACAAAACTTGAACACAGACACACCCGTTTGTTTGATTTAAATCTTTGTGTAATTATTTGTGTTTAATTTAACACAAGAATTAAACTCTTCCTCATATATAGGCACAAACGTACAGTCAATTAAATTCACACCCTTGTTGAACAAATATGGATGTCATTTGTGACCAGAATAAATAATTTATAGTGTGTAACCCTAAATATGTGGATATAGTACCAATGTTATTATTTATAACACGATGCGTGAGAAATAGGGGAAGGCATGTATATATGCTCCCAGTTTGTACATTGACCGCAACTAGGTTAAGGAAGTATTTTTCGAGTATTTTGCGCGTGGGTACATAACTTCGTTTGGTTGTGTGTCACTATAAATGGAGACAAACCATACATCTATTTTTGGTGTAGTATTTCTAATTGCTACTAATATTATAACGTTCTCGTGTACTCCAGGTTGTGATATTGGAAGCGTTTGTGTGTTGTATCAGAAGACGTGTTAAGTCTTAAACGAGGTTGTCGGGGTCAACAATGAAGGTTATCATCCTAATAATAAGTTACAACATTAGCTGGGCGGATGTGTAACGACATACTACGATCATTGAACTACGTTAAATAGTTTATAAGCTATTGAGTAAAATATGAACCCATAAGCAACATCTTAAGAATCATTTAAAAAGTACTTCTACATATTATAATTGTACTTGCGTCTTAGGAACAATTGTTCGCTCAAAATTAATCAACAGATCACCACTTAAAGAAAACGTACTTAATTTCAAAACATCCCGCAGAATGGTTAGTTGGGAATGTTATGTCTATGAAGTTAGTCAAAAAACATTGTGGCAACACTAATGGTTTAACCATGGATTTTATACTTATTTACTTAAGTTAGCTTGAAAAATGGTTGATGGAATGACAGTAGTAAAGACCCATAGTGATTTACTTCAAAACTGAACAACTATATAAGGTAGTCAATTATAAAAATCAAACGATTTAAGTTAAACCACTCGTAAGCTCCCAATAATATTAATTTACCACGAACTATTACTGACCTATTACTGTATGCTAAATCTTAGATGATTTCTATTTACATTTAAAAACTAGTTAGGGTTGAGTATAATCTAAGAGTTAGCCTACACGATGGTCAAATATTGATCTTGATCGATCAATACCATCCTGGGTTGACAAATTTACGGTTCGATCAATAGAAGTCCTAAATGAATATGAATTATAGAAGTGTTACAAACCATTGTTGTTTGTTCGATAAAATCGAGAATAACATTTATTTATTATGATTGATTTCGTGGTAATTTATATTTTAGCGATTATTCAAACCCCTTTTCGTGCTAAATCGTGCAACTTATTTGATCCTTATTTAGTACAGAAAATAAAAACTCTATATAGAGTTGCCATAGTGAATTTCTTGCTAGCTTCATACCGATTAAAATTGTTCATATTTATAAATGCCAAATAGGCTACTCTTTTGACTTAATACGAGAAACATTTTAAGAAAACCGAACAAAATTTGCAAAAGGAAGCCAACTGCTGCAATTTAGAAAAAGTTAATGGCTCTTGGCTATAAGCCCAGTCAATGAGCCAGGTCACAAGACATTACCTATCGAGAAAATTTTAAACCCGATAGGTTAGGTCTTGTGACCTGACTAGTTATAACATTAGTTTCTTTTAATAGCACAAACGCTTTCCGAAATGATGCAGCTGATTTCAAATACTTGAAATATTATCTATGGTAGGCAATGACATTATTCAATTGATTTAACAAATAATGCTTGCCCAATCAATCGCAATAATAATTCAATGGCGAACAGCAACCAAAAGTCGTTATTATACTCTTTATAATCTACACACCGCTAGTCAACCGCTAGTAGAACAGTTTTTGACTTAACTATGATCGACTGGAATGCTTAAAAATAGAATATATTAGTAAAACATAACCTATAAATCGTTTATGTGTAAAGTCTTGCCAATAGTATTGTCAATACAAATGAAACAATTTTGTAAACAATAATGCAAATGAAACAAAAAAATGAAACAATAATGCTTAACTGCTTCTAACTACTCATAAAAGAACAGTTGCCGCAGTAGTAATGTAGTTTAATGTTGCCGCAGTAGTTAATTTAGCAAAGATATATACCTTTCCGCGCTAGCAGTTGACTAGAGGGTACTACCGGTTTGTCGGCTGAAAATGTCATAGCTGAGGTACGCGAACATGAAAACGCGTAAGAAATGTACTACTCCCTCATTAATTGTGTACTTGTATTACTGTACTATACTCACCCACTACTATAACACATGTACACATTATTTTGAATCAAAACTTTCCAAACAAATTTATGTAAAAATAAATATGTGTGTACCCGATGTAGACAAAACAGAAACTATGCCGAGTTCACTAGAAATGTTGTTGGTGTAGGATTATGAGTAAACAATTTACCATTTTTGAAATGCTAGTCATAAGTTATTAATATAGTTTATCTCTCATTATAATGTTTTATTATTAATATAGTAATTATAGATAACAAAATAACTTTCTTTAAGACCGGCGCCACTATATTCAGTATGCGACTCATTTGATCCTAATTTTATACCTGCACATCGTCATCGCATATAAGCATGGAAGTTTTAAATAATGATTTTGCGAATTGATACAAATCAGCTGATATTTAGTACAGTTCATATATCCAACTAAAGATGGTATGTTTTTAGATCTGGCAAGTTATATATAACAAAAATTTGCAGAGTCATCTATGCTCATTCTGACTTGGCCAACCAGCGGTAACCGGACTGTATCATTATTAAAGACAAAGAACAGTACCATCCCAATAAGTTGTAACATAAAAAGTATGATCGAACCAATCACAATATATTGTGGGCGAACATAAAGATATCTTTGAAATATATACTATTTACGAACAATATAGCAGCACAAGTTATCAAGAAAGAAGATTTTAGATTAAGGAATACACCAGCTAGCAGAAATCGTGACTACGTTCCAGATTAACCCATGTTAATCTTAGCTTTGAGCATGGTAGAATTATAAACAATGTATAGAACCCGACTTATATTTACTAATATATTTTATTCAACAATAAGGGGTTTGGAAATATAGTTTCAAAACCTACCTATAACACATTACACTCAAATTATAATAATGTCTCTCCAATTCTAAACATGCGCACTATATAACGTATGTGAAAAATCGGACTATATATGAATCCACAAATGATATCGATACTTGATTACGATACCGCAAGGACATGTATATATGATACCGTATACTGCTACTCAATATTAAGTACTTAAGTTTCCATGAGTTTTAAATTTGGCGCCATTTAAGCTTCACAGAAGACAAGTAGAAAAATGTCAGTTATTAAACATGAAGAGACAGTCAAGTCTGGTACGGTATTTAGACTACTATGGTGTTATCGAACTGTATGTTTTTGAAAACGAGGCTGTTTGACAAATTAAACGGTACAGATATTCAGAATATGTGGTTTCAGCATGGTCTTGTCACATATCATACAACAAAAAAACAAATGTTTTCTTGCGCAAACGTTTTGGTCATCGAGTCCTGGAAAAGGAAACATTCATTTCAGTTACGTTCGTGCAAGTTTACACCTCTAGATTTATGGTGCAAAGTGCATAACAATTTATATATTTAATTAAAAATGAAAACAAATTATTAGAACACCCTTTACATTGAGTATAGGTACATATTATGTCGAATTTGAAACAGATGTACAAAAAAAATTTGATATTTGTGATGAGTATACTCTTATGGTCTCTTCTACAAAAAAAAGTTTAAAATAGATAAAGCTAACATTTTTGGCTTCAAGTTTTGGTAACAAATATCAACACTTATTTGTTTCCAAAAGTTAATTGAATTTTATCCGAGAATAAACTTTAACGTACCAATAAAACTTATAAAGTGACGTAACACATATATATACTTCATTGAAATAGAAATGGAAAGCACGAACTTCAATGTTACCAAAGGATTTTTATTAAAGTCAAAGTAAAGTATTTTTTTTCAAGGTTGTTATTACATAAACATTGTATATAAACATAATTCTGAAAATTGATTATTGTTATGGAGGCCATCGAAGACGATAAACAGTATAGTCATGATATACGTAGTTGGAACAACATGTTGTTACAAATAATTAGGTACTTACGAGTATAAGAGAACATTATATAGTCGGCCTCACAATAAATATCAAGAAAACTATAATCTCATTGTAAAATATACCAATATCCATACATCAACCAAGAAATCGAAGGTGTATACCTTGTTGTAGACTAGCAAAAACGGGTGGAGCTGCTGAAGAAATAAATAAGCGGATCAACAAAGCCACATTCAACACATCCCATAACATCAAGTTGGACATTTTTAATGTCCTGTTTGAATTAACAATATGATTTCGCAACCTGAATATGCATGATATCTATGGGAACTAAGAAGTTTCTGGCCCAACAACCATGCAAACAAAATGGAAGCACAAATGGAGATCAATTGATCACCTACATAGGCATGGCAAGACCAGATTATAGGTGAAAATCAAATAAACAGCAGCCAACAGAGTTACGACACCCTATATTCTTCTAAATCGGAGATAAAGGTGAAAAAGATTATATATGTATTATACTTAAATGTAAGTCTTTAAAGTGCTTATTCATTAAGTAGATTCATATTAACAATAAACGTCAAATTATTCATCTTATATAGCCAATAAAAATACACATACATGATAAAATTTCAAAAAAATAAAATAGAAAGTCGGTTAGGTTTATGTATGAAGTTCCCACGAATGTACGATATTGCTTGATCTGTATCGCATTTCCCATATATACAAACGATATTGTACGAATTCATCTTTATAAATCATTCCCGATTCGTAGCACAATTTGACCAACCTTAACATATGCATAACATAACAATTACAAAATTACGTGATACAATTGAAATGTCCGTTAATATAGACCAATAGGTCATTGGAGTAAATATCTTTTGTTTTAAGACGGTTGAATGCTATTTTGCTACTATACATACGTAACGAATATGTATATACATATGTACATTTCTATACCTTGTTTTGCTTCAATCAAAAGCAATTAAAATTTCACAGCTTTAAATACAGAATAATTTCACTGTTTAAAAAAAGAAAAATCTCTTCCAATGTATCTACAAAATACAATTTTCTAATTCATTTCATGTTCAATGATTTGAAGAAAAAAAATAATCACATTGTTTTATGATTCGTATTGTGATTGAAAGATTTCCACGCGCTATAATTTGTGTAATTATAAAACTCGCGCACTCGAATCGCGATTTAAAATTATAATTTGTTGATAAGCTTGTGCGCAACATGCTAATTAAAATTGAAAATGATCTATACTAATTTGCATATTTTAATCGTATAATTGAATCGATCAATTTATGTTAATTACATTTTTTTGTTCAATATTGGTAATTACCTAGATATCTAGGAACGAAAATATTCTCTATATAATAATTATGCTGTACACATATGTATAGGTACATTGCAACGATGACAAAACATGTTAAGCTTTCAATTGAAAGTGAAAACATTTTATAGCCGCTTGTGTATGTACCTCTACAAGTTTCTTTAAGATAAAATAAGTAAATTTACTTTTAACAACTTCCATTCCACGCACAACATAAATTTATACATGTATATGGGAAACCAACATATACATATCTAGAATAATATATACGAGGGAAGTAACAAAAGTTCGCTTAGTAGGCGACTCTTATATATTTTTTAAAAAAATTTTCAATTGTTTTACTTCTTTCAAAAATTCAGAACGATCGAAAAAAATCACTGAGTTATATAACTATGGAGACGGTATCTTTAAAAATAAATGACAGCAAAAAAAAGTATTCAATGTGTAACAGAGAAAGAAAAAATTTTCGTTCCTTGTTTTTGAAACTCGAATTTTCGACATTGTTTCGGGAGACGGTTAAATAAATCATAAATTGTAATTATTTAATTTGCTTACTTTCAGTTTTTGACGTTAAACTCTTCGAGCTCAAAATTTAAGAACACTGTAAGATATTTATGGCTGAAACTGTTAAATTTATCAATTTTTCGGAATTACATTCTAAAAGCGAAAGAGATATATGAAATTAGTGGTACTTCTATAATAAAAGCCTCTACCATTATTTTTGGTTATTTTCAATGTTAATTTTATAAGATACTGTCTTCATAGTTATTCAGCTCAGTGGTTAAAATAGGGGTCAAATTACAAAGGGATCTAGGCACAACATTTATTTGTAGAGGACGAGCCCCGAGAAGATTTCTCACTGATGGCATTACAGTAGCTCTGTTGAAGTCAAAAAGTCACCGAAGAACCACGATTGAATAATAAATTATTACTGATGGATTGCTCTTGAATGGCATGGCTATATCGCGAACATATAATCATCTGAGATGTACGAAGAAATCTGCTCGAGGGCATTTTGCTAAATTTTTCCTAAATAAATTCGAAAATGGTCAGTTTAGCAACCTTAGTAAAATCGTTACTGGTGACGAATCTAAGTTCTATAAGTACGATCTAGAAACCAAACAGCAGCCTTATGGTATGAAGCCCAACAGGAGCAAATCCACCCATAAAAGCTAAGCAACAAACATCGGTAACAAAACCCGATCAAAAATTGTATATGCTGTTCCCTTGGAAGAGGGTCAGACAGTAATTAAAAAATGGTAGACTCAAGACTGCTTACAAAAAGTTTTGAAAAATTAGTTAGAAAAGCGAAAGAAAGAGGATTTATAAGACTATTTTGTGAAGTGGATCTAAACAAAAAATTGTTTTTTTTTTCTTGTCAACTGCGTGAACATTTGTTACACCCCTCGTATGTACAAATCGTTGACTCATTGTATATATTTTTTATTTAAAGAATTTTATAATTATTTTCGGTTTTACTTAAACATTTATACAATGTACACATTCGCACTATTTGAATAAAATATGTTGTGAAAACTATTTGTTTTGTTTATGATATGGTACCACCGCAATAATGTGATCAATTTGGTTTTTATGCCGCAATATTTCCAAATCAACTATTTATACACTGTCTATGTACTGTGAACGTCTATTATGAAATTATTTTACTAAACAAATAAATCATTTGTTATCTGATTTAAGAAAAATACTCGACTATTCATAAGTCGTAAACTTGATTTATTTAATTAAGTAATTGTACATATACGTATCTGGAGGGACAATTGAAACGTTTCAATTCTAGACGACTCGGTTTCAAAACAAGTGTGTACTGTGTATACGATAAGAAGTATGATTTCAACTCAGTTATTCCGACATTACTCGAGTATTTTTAGATTGATTTCTTCATGTTATAAATGTACAAAATTTAAAGATTTGGCTAAATTACATTTTTTGAAGCATCATTTTACTATCAGCTACCAGGTGCGCTGTGAAAAATTTTCAATACTATGTTGTGTGTCTAGCACCGATTTTTCGGTCTATATTTGAGACCAACTTATCAAATATCTAATCTATTAACGCATTTTCACTATCAATTTATTTCTATGAAACAGTATAGAGAAATGTTAGTGGATCTTGGTGGAGGGAAGTTAAGCTTTCCTTGGGGAGGAAAATTGAAAAATTTGCATTTTATATGGTGAACGCTTTGTAAATACTACTTTAAAAACTGATAATTATTCTAGCCCACAAATTTCACAACTTTTTATTCCTAAAAGGGACCAAATGACTTCTAGAAAAAATACTAACCTAAGCCAGTAAGACAACTACTCGAAATGCTACAGAGTAAGGAGAACGGGCACATTATTGCGATTCATCAAAAAGCAGCAGATCTAGCCAATGGTAACATTTTTAATATGGACGAAACTCCTTGTTACTTTGACATGTCGCACAATCCTACATTAAATTTTTAAATTTTTAATTCTAAAACTATTGGCATTTTGAATACTGGTCACTTTAAAAATCGATTGGCGGTAGTTCTGTGTATATGTTACCAATTGAAGTGTGAAGTCTCATCATTTTAAAAGTCAAAAAAGAGTAATATTAAATATAAAAAGTAAATATTCCCAAAAATGTTGATGTTGCGGTCAGCGTGTTTGGCTCTACGACAACAGAACGGATGGTTCGGTCAATATATAATTGTTTTTCAAAACGAAGTGGTTTTGTAAACGAAAAAACGTTGCTGGTAGTGGATTCGTATGAATCTCACTTCAAAAAAGAACTTTAAGAATAATTAAAGCAAACATGCAGTCACATATATACAGACGTTTTGTATAAACCATACCCAACCACTTGACATGGTTCTGTGAACTATCAATTTAAAATTGCGATGCGATCAGCATGGGATGATTGGTACTATAATGCGCATCGGACTGTAATGCGCCAGAAGAATTCACAGCAAACAGATATTGCAAAAGAATCCTCATATCAAAACATAATAAATTTCGTAAAGTTCTGTAAATTAAATTTGCCCTGATATCGTGAGACGACCATTCGAACTGTTGTGCCACAGATCAGTTTTAAAAAAAGAAATTGCAGACGATAATTTAACAATGTCTTAAATTCTGGCTATTGTATGTCTTAAATTCTAACGGAACTGAAGTTGGCGGATTAAAGATCCTGTTACTTTTCGACAGCTTTTTTACGATTATAATAAAGGTTAAGATAAAATTCTGCTTTTTCACCAAAATTACCCAGCATATTCTATCCATATATTTAATAGTATTAATTGCTCAACACTGTGGATTTGCATCAAAAGCTAGCACATAATATCGATATTATACAAAGCACGAGCTCATTATTTTAATGGACCATAAGTCACACCTTCCACTATATATCACATAAATTTATAACGTGCCGTATGCTAATTGTGAAGGTAACCCAATCAAGGTTTAAATTCAATACATATTTTATTGGTCACATGACAAAACTTAGTGTATAGATATTAATTAATCACAATAATATTCACTTTTAGATAAATAATCTACCTCAACTACAAAGAAGAAACTTCTATATATATATCACCAATCGCAACACTTTTCTAACTGCCAAAACAAATCGTCGAATTGTTGTCCTTTGCACAAAACTTTCAGATACATCCAGCTTCATCAAATCACAAAAATGAACAGCCCATACAAAAATGTATCATTTTAGCATAAGCCGACCCTCAATTCAAAAAACCCGCGGAGGTAGTTTTGTGCAAATTCGATAGATTTGGATTGGTCTTTAATTTGCCTTTTAGGGGTACTATATACTAACAGTGTAACCTCAATCTAGATACTTTAAACTCAATCTAGAAACAGTATCATAGGACTTTGAGTACAAACGAGTTTATTTCTGCTAATGCTTTTTATAACTCATCCTATGATCGATCCCACAAGATTCCTCAATATTCAGAGTACCTGCTTTTTCAATTTCATCGTCTTGTGTAGTTTTTAATTGATTTTGCCAGATGAATGAAAATACAAAAATTTCAGAACGAGTAGAACGTTACCCACTAATGAAAATTAATTAAATTAATATTTTATTTTTAATTTAATATTCTTCAAAACAATATCAATAGAAACTTTCAATCAACAAGTACATCAATTCCAGTGGTGAATCATTAGTTTAAAGTATTCCAATTAGTGAATTTCTCCGATTTTGTAAACTATGTAGTTAATAAAATAATGATTAATACCTCAAATTCGAGCGAAATTGACAGTGATAATGACTTACTTAAACATTTCTTAAGTAATTTTTAATTCGCTTGAGCAAGTAAAACGATCCGTCTTCTCTTTAGTTGAAAATTCGCAACAGCAAAAATATATTTTAAAATTGTTTCAAAATTAAAAATCAACAATCGCTTAGGTTATATACATTTCCACCAACAACCGTGACTTATAAAAAAGTTATTCGGTTGCATTGTGGATTACAAGAAACATAAGGTGTTCACTATCCTGTTATATACATCAACAAATATATACATTTTATTGTTGGTCAATATAATAATTTTGCAACATATACTAGACAACATGATTACTATAATCACTGACATACATAATACATGACTAAAAATATAATTTGTATCCGATCCAAAGTTTATATTTTGTATAAGCAATTAATAAAGATTATGCAATGGTATTTGGCGTACAAATACTTTAGTTTTCTTAATATTTATCTTTCGTGTTATGCGCACGATATCAATCAAACTTAAATGCATAAAAACATAAATATGTATTTCGATATATCTTAGCCAGCATACATATGTACATATATACAAATAAGTTGCTATACGTTAAAGTGAATTTGGTAATTTAACATCATTTATTGCGATGCTGCAATAATTTATGCTCAGTTAACATATGTATATATATATATATATATATATATATATATATATATATATATATATATATATATATATATTATATATATATAATATATATATATATATATATATATATATATATATATATATATATATATATATATATCATGATATGAAGATTGGTACAAATTCCATTATTTCTTATTATTACATAATAAGACATAATATACAATTCCAGATTTTTAATTTTATATCTTTGACAGACCCAATCAATTTGAAGCAGATATACATAATCGTACACATATAAGTATGTATAATATGAATAAAGTCAACACAAAATTAAAAACGGGCCAGTCAAACAAGAAAAACATGTCTGAAATTAAAATTTTCATTCTCATAATTACATTTTATTTAACCTTCGGAAAATATGAACGATATGATGACTAGTTGTAGACCTCCTTAGCACAAATATTCGCTATATATATATATATCGAAGTCTAATGTTCAGTGCTCGCGCTACACGCAATGATTGTATTAACAATAAAAATAACTTTCCAAATGTATCTACTATAAAATATATATTATTTTGTTACCTGTATGATATACATGATATACAATTTTTTTATTGAAGTATCCAATTGTTAAAAAGACCTTTCTTGGCTTAAAAAGAAACAACACAACATAACAAACACTTTATGTATGTAGGTATTAAGTTTTGTTTTTTTTTGTTAAAAGTATTTTTGATCACATCAAGATTTTTATTTTCAAACAAAAACTATAAAATCGTTTATAATTAAGGAAAATATTTAACTTTAAAACTCTTTTAAATTTACATTTTTAGTCTTAAAATAACTCAAGATTTATTTATTTATTTAATTAATTTTTTTGCTTTTTTTCGCGAATTTCCCAAACACACGATTTCTTACACTTGCTTAAATATTTTTTTTTGACTTTATTGAGAAATTCTTAATTTTTTACTTTTCATAAAAAAAACACTCTTGTATACTGTTCACGTTAACTGTTTCAACTAAAATAAATTTTAAGATTTAACCAATACTTAAGACGTTAAATTATTTTCTTTTTGTATTTTGTTTTTATTTTTTAGTGTTAGTACGTTGCGTGTATATTTTATGTATTTTTACTTAATGCAACATATCGTTGGTTGAGTTGTTTGTTTTGGCGGTGGTGTAAGTGTTTTTCCGTTTTCGGTCAAATAAAATAATTAAAATTATTATATAAAAACACTTAATTAATAAAATAATTAAAAGAAAAAAAAAACAGAAAGACAACGAATAAGTTATCGACCTAATACGATATGCTTCCGAAACTAGTCGAACAAAGCTAAGCTCGCGTCAATATTCTTTATAGAAAATCGATAAACTACCACTTATTAAAAAAAATCGGAACGCGACAACAATAAAAATCTTCCTGAGTAAAGAGTAAACTAAATCAAGCTATTTATTGAGACTCTATAATTCGCATTTAGGAAAGAATATTTTGTGGTGCTTTATCACATTTAGTGATAAAATTATGATATAATGAAATTGTTGTAGCTTACTGCAGGTGAATCATGAATCAACAACTTCACGTCGCACATTGAAACAAGTAAAAAAGACGACAATATGTTCCATCTCGCTTTTACCAGTCATTATTTCATATTATTAGTCATATGTAATGTTAAAATGGTTTTCAATATCATTATTTAAGTTGTCTTCTTATACTTAACCTATTTAAAAAAATTGTTCACTATCTATTTAGGCACTTTATATAAAAAATGATATAATTAATTTCGGGGTTATGTGAAACGTCAATTTAACACTCTTAAATATTCATTTCTCCTTAAAATTTATTATTTCCCCATTAAAATTGATTGCACAGGGTTGTGTTTGTAGACTTATTTTATTTTTTCTATATCACGAAAAAATCTCCAACCGTGATATAAAAGTATGGACATCCAGACAAAATAAACTATTGGGAAACTGAGACAAATTATGCTTTTTGTGAAAGCAACCACAATTTTAGAAAGTCTATTCAAGTCCTAGCAATTTTCGTCGCGTTTGATGTTTATTTTTTTTTGCAATCTATTTAGGGCTCAAGGCTCTTCCAGCTCTTTCGTGGATCGCTTATTTACGTCCAACTGTACCTCTACTCCTTAGCCAAATAGAGGACGTGTGGCTAGGTCCGATTTACGTAGAACCATCTGCACATTGCATAGCTCCATGCCATCCTATAATACTGACATGGAAGTTCCGACTGTTTTTATATTTTTTTTCGCGATATATGTTAGCCGGTAAATCTCATTCTTTTAATATAGGTAGTTTAAATGTGCAAAGTCTTTTACCTAATATTGACGAAATCCGTCACATTTTCTGTGGTTCATCAGTCAACATACTTTCCTTTTACGAAACCTTTTTGTACTCTAATATCTCAGACTCAGCATTGGATATTGAAGGTTTTAATCGAGTTTAGAAAGATAGGGTGATTTTCCCATTTAGGTATTGTGGATTGTATATATGTTTATAGGCAAACACATACCTCCTTCTAGTTCTCGAATGTTAGTTTGCCGATTTAAAATTCTTTTTTGTTTGTATTTTTATAGACGTAAATATTTATTTGGGACTGTGTACAACCCACCCATAACAAGCAAGAGGTGTTATACTCAATTACTAGATTAACTCTTATTAAACGATTTTACCTGCCAGTATGATGAAATATTCATCTAAGGTGAGTTCAAGTTCGATACGTTACATGATAGTTAGTTTTCTAGTAGTTATTTGAATATTATGCACAGTCTTAATGTAATGATACATAATATAGGTGAATCAAGTTATTTGTGTCCAACCACTAACGGTTTCGCTTCTTCTCTAAACCGATAACTCTATTTGGGTTTTCAACCAATTGTCTCAAGACCTTTTAGTATTCTCTAATGATTGTTTCAATATAGAAGATTCTAATCTAGAACTAGTCTATAGCTTTATTCCTAGGGATAGCAATTTTATACTCGATTCTTCAACAAGTCAAATCAGAGTCATCTATAATAAAGATAGCTCTGGTCAAATTCATTTATTAATTCGGTTTTCGATAATTGTGTTCCTCTTATAATTAAACAGTAATAATTTAAACCTAAATCTCCTCAATGTATGTCTTAGGAAGATACAGATGCAATCAGATTTTGAGAAGATATATTTCGATCATGGAAAAGGTTCAAGGATAGTCAAACATATTTAGTTTACAAATAAGCACGAAATTAGGAGTAAGATTGATTAGGGCAGATAAGAATAATTTTCCAGTGTAAATTAGATCCTTCTCTTCGGCCTAATGTTTTTTGGCTTAGTGTTCGAAATTTAGTTCTTAGCTGATGTAGAAGTATGGGTATTCTGAATTTCAATGCAAATGATATAAATTCTTGTTTTATTGACTCAATTCCAACTTGGTTAGTTTTATTGTTGATTTTATATCTAAAGCATCTTCTAATCCATGGTCATTTTCAAATATTTCCTTTGGGAAGTTACATTTTGCTATGTGTTTGGAATGCTAAGTCGTATTCTTTTAGTATTGATAGATTTAGTGTAAAATTAAAATCAAAATCAAATTCAGTCTCATATTTATAGGTAAAAATCTTTAATCTGGGTTAAAAAAGTTCCATGGTACGAATTCTTTTGTCTATTAGGTTATGTTGTCTTATTTGGTATGTTTCAGGAGAATATATAGCTATTCTTGCTACACTTGTTTTATTTTTGGAATTAGGAAATTTGACCATATTTCAAGCTATAATAGGCTTATTCTTCGTTGTAGTTAAAATAGTTTTTATGAGTTTCAGGTTTGCGCTTTTATTAGGAAGCTACCCAAAACTAATAAATCAAAAGTATCTATTCAAAAGGTTATTATTTAGCAGGACCCTTTACGCCAACCTTCGATTGCTCCCTGCTCGAAATTCTTCTAGGTAAATTTCTGTATTTCTGTTTCATTCAATATTAGGAGTTTAAAATCTGCCGAGACGTTTAAATCAACAGTTCTTAAATGTCATGCTAAAGTGACAATATAAACTTAATTGAAAGATTTTTTTGATGTTGTCTGCTCCATCTTGGTAGCCTCATTGTGCATGAGCTTGTTCAAAATGGAATATGTGTTGATTAATCAACTTAATAGGTTTTTGCTTAATGGAAGTAATAATTTATATATGTTGTTTCCGTATGTGCGTTTCCTTCTTAATTTCAATTATGCATTAAATAAATAAAAAAAATTCCACAGAAGGATAATAATTCGTTTTGTAAGCTAATCAAATTTCAGTCGAAAACATCACCGAGATATATTTTTATTAACCAATGAGAATGGAATAATTTATCAATGCATGCTTAATAATCAAGTGGCAATAAACCGGTTAAATACACACACAACAATAGCTTTGATAATGAATATATGTACAGAGTGTAAAATTGTGTGTTATTACCGAAATGAGCTTGCAAATTGCAGTGGAATTTGTTCCAAAATCTATCACACCAAATATCTATCCATACACAGGCAGTGTCACGACGATAGTATCGTATCATAGGCGATAGTACTTAAACACTATAGCTCTGGTAGAGAGACTGGATTTATTGACTAATTGGCTAGTTCCAGAATTCTATAGAATAACAGACAACAGCAGATAATGAACAAGTTCCCATATTTAGGAGGTTGAAAACGATCCAAGAGATAAATTCAATTCAGCATTCCAAAACAACTACCACTATAGATAACACTGATTTAGTAAATAATCTAAGCAAATATTCCGTTCCTATGGATGAATTGGATGCATGGAAATTGAACGATACTAGTGCCAGAGAACGTAACGAGGTCATCTCCGAAACACAACCAAGTAGATGGATTTTCATTAGTCGAATTCACAACTCGGTATCAAATATAGAATTTGAACAGTTACTGAATTTCAGGGGTCTCAAAATAAATCGTTTTTTCAAAAGCTTAGACTAAACGACCAAATTCGATAATAAAGTTGAATAATTCTCTGATGAACTACGAACCCTACAAAACACAAAAAGTTCAAGATTTAGAACTTGCACAAAAGGCAGTTGGCCTAGCAAGAGCAAAGATATTCAAACACATGCACGATTAAAGTGCAAATCAAAAGAAGTCTAAATTAGACCAGTGATTATGAACTGCGAAATCAAGCGCCTGCATCAGTGATAGTTTAGGCCGCGGTAACTGCCACAGCAATCAACAACACTCAAGTATTACTCTTGGTCATATCCGAGACTATTATTCGTGTTAAGTGCCGACTGCCGACCTCTTGAAACGGTTAAAATTTAAGGCAAGATCTTTAAGGCAATTTAAGGCTAGATTCCATATATTTTTAAAGGTAATTTTGAGATTTTGAGCTTATAGCCTAGCCTGATTTCCATTATGAAACAAATTTTGTCAGTATTTTTTACTGAAAAAACCAAAGCGAGAAAAAAATCAAAAATACCATTAGAGTGAAAGAGATCGTTTTTACTTGTTTCTTTTTTTTATAGTGGATATATTTTAACAGATGCTTATAACATAATCAATAAATTTCAAATTTTTGTAAATTTTTGAAAAAAAAACACTTTGAATGAACAACAATAAATCAAAAAAAAAAATAAACTTAACATAATTATTCATTACACAAAACGAAATGTTAAAATTATCAATTGACCATAAAAAACCATCCATATACATTTTTCCTATAAAATATTTTTCCAGTACTGAATAAAAATACTTCTCTTGATAAATTTTGTCAGTACTGCTATAATAATTTTCTCAGTAGCTATAAAAATTTATTCAGTACTGAATAAATTTTTTATACTGGAATTTTTTTTATTTCTCTCGCACTTTAAGAAAAATTATATTTTTATCCTGTTTTGACTATTTTGTCAGTGTATTTTTCATAATGGAAATCAAGCTTATGTTTATCCCGTAATTCAACACACCTAACCGACGATATGTAACAACAATACACAAACGTATATTAATATGTGGATACAATGAATACTTTTATTTAAAATGAATCAATGTTTAAGAGTTAAACAATAACAAATATATTAATATTATTCATGTTATTGAAATGTAAAAAATATATTTTTAATATCTATAATTTGGCAATCTTTACTTAAATTACTTAATTACGAGTACAAAGGAAAATTTTATTTTAGTTTTTCCTATTTATTTTATCTAGTTTACGCAAATATATTTCGAAACATATGTTGAGAAGTCCGGTTGAAATATTTTAGCACCTTTAAATATTTAATTAGTTTTTGTTTACTTGTATATAGTGTTGTTATTGTAGTCAACTGAAGGCCGTTTCGTGTGCATAAGCACAAAGTGAATTGAACGGATTTCCAGTTTGCATTTCCTTTGAAAGTGTCTTAACACTATACCATTAGTATGTTTTAAGCACGAACTTATAAATGTTCTATAACCACGTAAAATATAACTTTGGTATTCTAACCCATTCAAATTTTATTATGTTATTCTGTGTGTCAAATAAAATCTCAATTAAGGCCCTATAAAGAAGTTTTAGAAACAACCAAGCTCACTAATGAGAACTGCCATAAAACTTAACGTGGCACAGAATAGTCTAAATATCAAATAGTTAAATATACTATGTATAGTAATACTGTGTTATTCGAGTGGAAACTAAAATAAGAGTAAAAAGATCAAAGGGGCTTCTACATATGACTTGAACTTCTCACAGCCCATCGAGAAACCCGTCTGACTTTTTCTAAAAACGACAGTTGAATGACTGTTGGTTTACTGATGAATACAAACGGCATCAAAAGGCGTTAAAGAGTATGACGGGGATCCCGAGAACTGTATGTGCACTGTGGCTTATTCCCTATCGTGGACTGCGTAGCAGAATATCTGATTCCAAACATCTATTTATTTGAAAACAATGTAAATTAATGCATGACCACGCCAGACTCCACATTTCAAACGTTTTCATTAATTATTTGAAGGGGATGGGAATTGTTGGAATGGTTAGACCCGTTGGTCGCAGACGTGTAGGAGCCCACGTGGTAGCAGGTGTGGCATATGCATGTGCGTCGTTTATGAAAAAAGAAAGTCGATCCAGAAACCTCATCTTCAATCAGCTCTGCTGAAAGATTAAGAAATTACACCTCAGAGGTACATTGGAACCTGGTGAACAGTATGCCAAAAAGAATGCTCGATGGGAACTAAACTTTGCTTATAATATAAAGACAAAATATAATACTTTCTACATTTAAAATACAGTTGTCTGTTTTATGTCTCGATCTACTGACTAAATAAATTTGACGGTGCGCATTATTCAAAAACAGAAATTTCTAATTCAGACACTAGTAAACTAATCCATAACAAAATCGCTATATCCTATGATATTTTCGTTTCTCGACCAAAATTCAGATAATTCATGAAAACCCATTACATTCACCTAAATTGGCAGTTTGGTGTGGTTTTTGGTCTGGTGGAATTGTCGGTCCGCAAGTTTTTCGAAATGAAGCTGGTAACACCGTTACTGTCAATGGAGATCGGTATAGATCAATAATAACCAACTTTTTATGGCCGTAATCGGAAAAAGTTGATCTTGCAACATTTGGTTCCAACAAGACGGAGCTACGTGAAAACACACAGCAAGTCAACAATTGAATTATTGCGAGAAAAGTTTAAAGATTCGATTATTTGAAGAAATTGTGATATTGAATGGTATCCAAGAAATTGTGATTTAACACCACTAGACTATTTCTTGCGGGGTTATTTGAAGTCATTGGTCTTTAGCAATAAACCAAATTCTCTTCAAGCTTTATAAGTTAATAATGAACGTGCTTTCATGACATACGACTTGATTTAGTGGAAAAAGTGCTCGAAAATTGGGTTCATCAAATTCGTTCCTGCAGAAGAAGTCGTGGAGGCCATTTGTATGACGTTTTATTCTCTATAACTGACAATATTTACATGGTTTCTCATTAGGCCTGGTAACACGTAAGACAATCGGTTAAAAAACCAAATAGCAACTTCTCTACA
This sequence comes from Tipula lateralis, assembly GCA_963932295.1. Classification (NCBI taxonomy): domain Eukaryota; kingdom Metazoa; phylum Arthropoda; class Insecta; order Diptera; family Tipulidae; genus Tipula; species Tipula lateralis. Next base: position 53,668,430 of record OZ010738.1, read on the forward strand.
CACACACACACTTTCGACGGCTTTAAGCAAGTGTCTAAGAAATTCAAATTTAAGCAGTATAGTGATAAAAATCGAAGAGAATTATTTGAATAGATTATAGTCCTATAATAAGGAGATTTTGATTTTTCGAACAAAACCATTTTCAGTGATAAGGCTCATTTTCACCTTATTGGCTTCGTTAGTAGTCAAAATAAATTATCGCAGTTTCAGAAAAACTTCAAGTTATTGTTGAGGAACAAATTCATCCATCACGTGTCGCTGTATGGCGCGAAGTTTTCATCCGAGCATTCTTCTTCGGAAATGCGGTTGATCCAGCACAAACACAGTTTATTTACAATTGTGACATGACAGTCAATTTTTTGTGCTTAAACTGCAAGATATGAATGTGGACGGCATGCGGTTTCGACAAGATTGGCACATACAGTTCGCGAAGCACTTCAATTACTACACATGAGTTATTTGCTCGTTGGGCAATTTTTGAAGTCTAAGGTTTATGCAAACAACGAGTGCCAATAAATAGATCACGAAGGTATTTACTCATTTATATATGTAGTATTCCATACATAAATATTCTCAAAACATGTGTAAATTTTGGGACACCCTTTAAGTACGTTTCGTTATTTACATAATTACGCATATTATCCGCAATGTAAATATAAATAAATGATTTTTTTTCACTAATTTTATATGAAAATTAAAATTGAAAATTATTGTTGCTGAATAAATAAAATAAATTTCAAATAATTATGTTTCATTATTTATTCATGTACATAAATAGAAGATGGTTCATGTTTGGAATGTGTTTTTGTGGTTGAGGGTTGTATTTAAGATTCAAGGGCGGAAGTAGTATTTCAATATAAGTAATGTAAATCTTTTTGTATGCGTAGATATAACATATTATTATGAATATTGACAGGGAATAACGCGATTTCGATCACAAGTGTCATTGGCCAAGAGATTATCAACAATTTTAAAATAATATCAATTCTATAGGCATTGCAAATTTATTCATAATGAAAGGAAGTAATCAGTAACATCTTCTTTTTTACAGAATGCTACAATTACCAACCTTGCGAGGGTCCTTTTAATTTGATTGATTAGGCCCGTATACCGTGCAAAACAATCTCACTACATCGGTTTCGATTATGAGTCAGTTTTTCATATTTTAAACAATTAGAAGATGCCAAATTTTAGAAGTGGACTTAGAGAATACAAAGCTCGATTCCCAGCGGCATCAATTACGTTTTGGTTATATAATATACTTGTTTTTGGACCGAAGAGCATATATTTGTCATTTGACTCGCTGTTTTTGAGACCAACAAAAGCTAAACGCTGTCCTAGAGGATCAATTATCCGGTGCCATTTATTCCAATTGCATATGGTAAAAGTGGATGAGATTGTTGTAATAAAATATTGCTTTGAAGGTGTTGCACTTTTACGAAGGTTGTATTCCAACATGATATTAAAAAGTATCGAAAGGTTGTTAAAAGTTTGACCGCCCAGGTGGCACAGTGGTTAAAGCTGCGGCAGTTGGACGGGAGGCACCGGGTTCGAACCGTGGCAAGATTCAAATGGGGTTTTTACCTTCGATCGATTGGGCGGTGCGATCGGTGTGAAAAATGAACATATATCTGGATCCCCGGTGTAAACTGTTCACTTGATATGTTAAGACATAGATAGGACTTTATGTATATGCATAATGTAAAAAATTGTGTAAATTACCAAAAGTTTAAAACGTTAATTAATCTAATAATTTATGGCTTAAAGGACGTAAACGGTCCTAATCGCGTCTCAACTGAGACCTTTTGAACCTCACAATAGCTTCTTATGTCATCCGGTGCATGTTAATTTTTGCTAAACGACGAGAAGAAACTCTCTTAACCATTAAGCTGCAACCGACGAAAAACGTAAATTACATGTAAGAAAATAAAGGCAGCTCCATTTACAATGTTATCAAACTTTTAAATTCCCTATCGGTTTACTCGATGACGATTAAAAATTAATCCAGTCGCGCCATCATATTTCGAAAACAGCCATCGAGACAAGTTTTGGGCCAGTCGAAACAACTTCTTCTAAAAATTTATCGGAATTCGATTTAGTCATTTGGATAAATGTGTATTTGTAAATTTCATTGTTAATTTACTTTGCCATGTAGTGTTTACTTTCACCCAAGGTAGGTTAGGTGATTGCAGATTATACAAATAACCTTATACATAGGAGGGAAAACACTTTCTATAGAAATGATCAATTTTTATACATATTACTCGTGAAAACATATAAAATGATAAATTAACTTCCAATTCTACGGTTCGATTTTGCCATTGATGTATTCAAAAAGGATAAGAGTATAGTTTACTATATGTACACCTATACCAGTTTTTTCCCTTAATCTCCGATTGTAGTATAGCATGGGGAGTCAATTAGACTAACTCTATTTAGAATTATTGCTTTAAGTTCCCCCATAATATGCCAAATTTTTCGCCTTGGTTAGCACCGTTCTTTTCCAGTTCATTGCTGGCCTTTTCACTTTTCTCTTCCCTTGCGGGTTCCACTTCATTGTTATGTCACTGAGCCTTTTTCTTAGTGTGTGTACTATCCATTTCCATTTTCGCTTCTTAATTTCGCGCTCTATCTTGATTTGTCTCGTCTCCTGCAGAATATCACAAATGAAGTCTGAGGCATTTATTCACTAATACCTGAAGTCTTCTGGTTATCTTCTGCATGTGTTTCCCTGTTGCACAACCATACTGCAAAACTGATGTTGCACAGGCATTGAACATTTGTGGCTTTGTATTTCGTGACAGAGCGGACACATTCCAGATATTACCAGCATATTGTATGTATTTCTTGCTCATGTTGGTTGATGTCCTCTTCGGTTCCGCCTGTTATCGCTACAGTACAACCAAGGTATATATGATCCTATCAATATTCTCAATGATTACTGGGTTGATGGTAATTAGTGTATTTATGTTTGTGTTCAGTCTCATAGCTTTTATCATTATTTATGTTAATTTCGAGACCAACTTCTTGTGAAAGATCTGTTATCTCTGATGCATGTCCAAGTTCTGTCCAACCGTTAGGAGACATATATATCGTCCGCGTAATCCAGGTCGTTAAGTTCCACTAAATGCCCTTTGGTGATGCGCCGTTGAATTTGCGCATTACAGTATCCAGCACTATTAAAAACAATATTGGAGAAGGATTACACCTTGTTTAGCTCCTCGTGTGTGGTGGTATTTATCACTCTGTTTCCCCTTGTATTGAACTGTAGTTTTATGGCATTCCTTTAAATTTCCTTGTTCTATTATTTTCTTTGAAATGCCCATTTCGTAGAGTGCTTTATAGATTGCGCATCTCTGATGGAATTGAATGCGCGTTAAAAATCCACGAAGAGTAGATATGGTGTCGATCCTCATTCGTTTGATTGTTCGATGGTGATACGAACAGAGTTGATGTGATCTTTACAGCTTTTTTCAGGTATAAAACCATGCTTGTTCGTTTCTCATGTGCTGGTTGTATATTGGTGATATTCGTTCGAGAGTGATAATTGCTAGTACTCTCATTGTACTGTTGAGACCGGAGATGCTTCTCCAGTTCTTGCATTTTCTAAGGTCACCTTTCTTTGGAGTTGTTATAGTCAAGCTTTCTTTTCATTTCTGTGGAATGCTGTATGGAATTGCTTAGCATCGCAATTCAGTAGTTCAGCTGAAATATTATTCAAACCGGAAACTTTGTTGTTCGTTAGCTGCTGAATGATACTAGCTACCATTTAGCTTTTTACAAATCATTTTCCAACAGATTTTCATTAAGTTCTGGTGTAAATGATATGGCGACTGATTCACGAATAAATGAAATAAATATTCCATAATAAATCGATTATCTTTAATAGAGGATTCGTAAAGAACAATTTCAGAACTTCAAGGAACATGTATACGCGGTAACGAAGAGCTAAGAAGGTTTTCAATATCATTTCATTCGAAAACGATAATTTACTGTGATGAATATTCTATAGTAAAACCAAGACCATAAATAGTTATATCAGAGAATTTATGAATGCATGTTTTAAACTCATTTCACTGCGCTTAGCACATAAGGTGTTAAACTCTTATATAAACTGTTATATATCGCAAACTACATCGTGTTATTTACACGACCAACGTGTTAAGATGTATTCTAACATGATATTAAATAGCATTGGGAACAAGACAATTTCTTATAGAACACGAGAATTATCGATACCCCGTTCTCATATTAAACACAGTATTTTAACAGCATTACTGGCATTTTTTAAACATGCCTGTATTTATACCTTACATGAAGAAATGTAATAAAGTACTTCAACATCTTACGTAAAGACAAAAATGCTTCTTGCTGAAAAATTCCCCCGTCAGTTATCTGGTTTGTACCGCTTATATAAGATCTTAAAGAGATCGGATCATTTAAATTACTAATTTAAATGGAGACTAACTCAATGCAACCGTTTTAGATGATCTCTACTGTGTATCAGCACATAGCCTTGAGATTCGCGATCTTTTTTTTAAGCAACTCAAGTTTCTTGGAGAGCATACATATAACTACTTAAATGAAGTTTGGTATCATGATCAGTATTGCTCACATTTAAAATTGTTAAAAACTTTTTATAAAACCAGAACCAGGTGTATTCGTCACATTAATGTTATATTATATCCATGCCTCTAAGCTAACCAGAGGACATTACTGTATTGTTAGTACTAATAATATACCAAAAACGTAAAAAAATCATTAAATTAAATGTGCAAATGTGCACACTAAAATCTATTATTAATTTACTATAATTATCCAACAGAATTATAGTTAAATTTTTTTTTTGCAAAATTATAATTAAATTAAAATTTATTTAATAGAATTTGCTTAGCACAATTATTGAATTATGTCTTATTCCGATTGAATGAATTTTGACTATATGCAATACAGAGTGTGTGCTTGTTATCGTGTCATAACAATCTCTATTTTTTCACTTAAGAAACACCCTGCGCTATAAAATCATTTAAATTCCAACGCAAACTACCCGAACAGTAATTAACAATTAAGTTTTATTGCATGCAATTTAAATCGCTGTACAACACCTGCAATTTGAATAAGAAATGTGGTTTCAATAAAGTAATTTATTAAATATTGTGGTATGCCATTCTACGATCGTCTTCACTTTATGGAACATATGTTAACTGGCAAACATATACGCTACAAGAATTTGGTAGGAGGAATTGAGGCGTAATGCAAAGTGATCGTAAAATGAGTTATGTACGTCTTAAAAAAAAACTATTTTAAAATAGTTGCTCAACATATAATTGAGTAAGATATACATATTTATGAACTTGAATAAATCGATAACATGCAATTCGATCGCGGTCCGCGGAACATAATTACAATCTATTTCAATAATAATTAAGATTTTACGATATACTGTGTACTGAGAAGAAAAGTTTTATTTTTAATGTTTCTATATGTAAATGTAAACGAAATGAAATGTAAATATTTAGTGAGCAGTTTGTAATTCTTCAGTACAGTGTGTAAATGCAAAGATTTAAATATTAAATTTCATTTCACCGCCTTTAGCTATTAATAAATCAAGGTTTATATACGCGAGTACATATATACTCAGTACATAATTATGTACACATATACGTGTAATTGAAATAAACATTTGTGTATATATATGTACTCGCGATTGGCTGGCAAATTATAAACAAATCTTTTCGCCGTGCACTTAAGGTTTTTTTTTGTGTAGTTCATTAAAGAAATAAAGAAAGGGAATGTTGATTACTAACTTATGTACTCGTACTATATAAAGGGTTTCCCAATAAGAGGTTTCATTTTGAATAGCCTGCTATTTGGGCAGCTGTCAAATAAGAAGCTGACATCTTTTGACATTTGACAAGTACAAACTACGCCATTACTAAAAATGTAACGATACACGCTTCAAGAACGCATTGAAATTGTTAAAATTCACTACAGAAAAGGTGAAAACTTTTGGCACAGTTCGCAAAACACTGAACTGTTGGGAGTAGTTATTAATGTAAAGAATCGAAACCATGTGCATCGCTCAAGAACAACTAATCAAATGACATTACAACGTATTTTGCATATATGAAATAAGGTCTTAAGCCTTTTAAAGTTTTAAAGTTCAGTTAACACAAGAACTCAAGATTATAACCTGATGAGGCCCATTTTCACCTCGGAAGCTATACGTTAATAAGTCGAATTTTCACATTTGAGGCTCAGAAAATCTAAGAATGGTTGTTGAAAATTCTTTCCATCATCAACATGTCATTGTTTGGTGCGGTTTTTGAGCTGGCGGTGTGATTGGACCTTACTTTTTCGAAAGTGAGACTGCAGTGCAACTGTTACGGTGAATGAATTGCGCTACCGGGTTATGATTAATGAGTTGATTGGACGATGTTTGTTTTCAGCAAGTCTGCGCTACTAAATAATTACAATTTTGCAAAACCAAAAATTCTGACCGTGTAATATCTCAAAAAGGTGATCACAATTGGTCACCGAGATCTTGTGATTTAACTCCTTTAGCCTTTTTTTGGGCCACGTGAATGATAAGATATATGCCAATGCTTAAAGATGAAATTCGTAAAGTTATCGAGAACATTCAGCAAATGTGCGACTGGTTCAAAAAATTTCATAAAAAGCAAATGGTGCTGCAAGCGTAGTCGCCCTTTCTCTTTATAATGAAATAAACATTCATTGATTTCTCGTAAAAAATACTAATTTTTTAAATATCAAAATAAAATCTCTTATTGGAAAACCCTTTACATCCAAAACTACATATATGTGTAAAGTGAAAAGTGAACGCTTTCTTTAATATAATAACATATTTCATTCATTATCTCGCCCAACATAAAACCGGTTGGTTCGGTCATTTTGATAATAAATAATAGCCGCGTTGTCTCGTCTTTGCATATAATGAATACATTCTGTTGTTTGTTAAGTAATCAAAAGTTTATTGACGGTTCAAGTTTAAGAACAAAAACATCGCTAAATATCAACATAAGTAAGTATGTTGTTAAACTGACAGTATATAGTATATATAGTTGATTTCAGTCCGTTTTCTAATAACACAAATTTATGATTATGTGGGTTAAATAAATGAGCCCGATATAATCAATAATAGCATCGACCAATTCTTAATTCTTATAATTGGATTAATAACATGTCTTTATTATTTCATGTATAGCACACATTATACGAGTATAAAGTTATAAGAATTTATATAACTTATGTTATTTACATTGTTCTGGTTTGTTATGACCTATAAATACAATATATTGAAATTTGATCAGGTCGACTATAGGCAATTGGTTTTGTCTTGTCCAATATATATTTCGTACAATATTGTTATACGACAAAATGAATGGGATTTGGTGAAAATAGTTTTAAAATTCGATTTCAATAAAACAATAATCCTATTTAAGAATAAGAGAAGAAGGCAATAAGAAATTATAAAGAGGGTGGCTCTATGTCTGAAATCCCGCAATACCATAATTTTATACAATTTAAATTAAGTTATACACATTTGACAATTCAAATTATGTTGATTAAAGCTATGAACAGCATATTCCTAAGTATATTAAAATAACATATCAGAGACCTTATTATAGACACAAGAACTCTACGAATCATATTATGCGTAGGTTGTAACACTCACATAATAAATAACCCATACCCAGCATTATAATAATTATATTATGATCGTCTTTATAGCCGTTATTATAGCTAGCTAGACCATTAATTTATAACATGTTTTTTATTCATACTTGGGGTTAGACTAATTTATTTAACATTCACACAATTCACAAGACAAAAAATTGTGCATTGTATAACAGAAATGATCATCAAACCATTTATTCTTGGAGTCAACACTCTTAAAACTGGCGTTAAAATCTTATGGTTTTCGTTCCGATATTTTAACCAACTGGTTATGGCTGGCTCGATATCGAATAATGAAGTCTAGTAAACGTATGCTGGGAAATTACTAAGGAATTATAGAAACTCCGATAGGCCAATATTTAATTTTTAAGCGAAATATTCAAAATATACCCGATTCTTTAAATTGTATATAAATGACCACAAAGGAATGAAAATCAGTTTAAAGAAATTGATTGATAAAGTTTATGATTCTGACAAGCCCATAGTTATTATTTTTGTATATTCCAAACAACGAACTCCCACATAAATTTTGTTTCAATCAGGTTTTGGTAACTTAACGATGGTTTTCATTTTTCAATTAGAAATTTAACCATAACGCACTATGTCGTTGTGAATACTACAATAAATTTGGAGAGGATGTCATGACTCAAATATCCTTATTTACATTAGATCAAACAGATGAATCAAAAATATATTATTTTTCAAGACCAATATTATGTATGTTATTGCGAAAGGCGTCGTAAATTCTTAATAATACCGACAGACCTTCGTTTGTAGGATTGCTAATTTTTGAGTATTCAAAAATGGATAGCATAATGGCTCTGACTTACTATATTGCACCATTAGTCCAATTTATCTCTAATTTCAGGATGCCTCAAACATGAGATTATGCTTATACATTAGCAAATGATCGATTTTTCGAAAAATCTTCAAATTTCAAAATTAGTAATGTCCAACATGTCCATATAATGATGCTCCATTTGTCCTTTTGCTCCTTATTACAAATTAAAGCATTAAATAAATAAACAGAAATCAAAACTTATTTGGATGATACAATAAGTTATTATAAAATGATTCTTCTAAGTCTAAAATCACTTAATAAACTTTGAGAACGTTATCGGAAATTGTGTCCTCGCTTGAATAAAATTTCAGTTCTTAATATCGATCTAAGGTTCAAATTAAAATCAATAGTGAGCCACAATAATTTTGGAACTGTCAAAAAGAGTGAGAGAGAGAGATTTTAATTTTATCCATTCTGCTTACAACAGAACAGTGTGGTGCCTAAATTTCAGTGAATTACTTTTCGAGATATCTCCTTGCGTCATTCTAGTAGTATATACACAACTGGTATCAACTCATTTGTTGTGTTATGATGATTTTTCTAGTGTTATCTCTTTCCTCACCTAGTGTACTACTTCTTAAGTTGAAAATAACTATCATTTCCACTTGAGACATCGACTCCAAAACTGAACTGAAATATTAAAATAATGCGTGGTCTCCAGTTGGATTCGAACCTTCTTCTACATTGATGGATAGGCATATTCGCCACAATGTAAGGACAATGGTCAGAGGACAAGTTCTACGGTAGTCTTTAATATCTAGTCAATATCTAATACAAATCAAAAATTGGTGTACTTGGATCTAATATACTATCTCGTTGTTGATCGTTAAACAATCTGTAAAAGAGTTTTGTTACCCAGCTTAAACCATAATCTAACTTCGCATGTTTGGATTAGTTTGTCATTAGACTATTAAACACATATACACTGCAGTTCACTAGAATATATACACTGCAGTTAACTTTTATAGTTACTGGATTAAGGATTTACATATTGTAAATTTTGGAAGGAAAACACTTTCCTATTGAGACATAACTTACACCTTGTGTGGAAACTCCTTTAATGCACGTCACCCAAGACAAGTGATTTAAAATTCTAATCGGTAATCATTTCAAATATTAGCTTCTGCCTTTCCGAGACAGCAAACCCTACACGTTTTCCAAGATATTACCAATCGGTAAAATACGGTCGTGGGAAAATCTCTACGTTTTTCTTCACTATCCATCATTTAATTAGACATCCATGGTAATGGGCCAAAAGTATCATTGAATCGAGAAAATGCTTTTTCAAGGATACATTTGTAAATAGGTGCGGTCATTTTTTCAGTTACCATAAAATGATACAGTTCCCAAAACCTTAATGCGTCTGTTGCGACTATGGTGAGCTGCTTAGAAATTTTCCTCTTTTTAAAGGTCGTGAAAATTATAGTCAAATCTATCGAGACCATTGTTAAATTTCTTTTCACCAGAGAAAATAACACGTTTCCTTTTTTCAGCCTGTCATATGTAAAAAGATAAATTTTGTTCATGTCTTCGCCGTGCCGAAAATGCGGCGAAGAAATCTTTTCTAATTGGTTGAATGTGTCATGTGATGTTCGGCGCAGGAAAATCAGCGGATATGTAAATCGGCCTTTAAACTTCTGTCAAAAAAAAAAGATAAATTAATTTAAGTTTAAATTTGCTAACACCCACTTTATTGATTACTATATGGTCGTTTCTATTCAAGTGAAACAAACAAATAATATACTTTAAAAGAAAAACAAAACAAAAGAAAATTCTTCTGGCCTGCTAAATTACTTTTATTTAAAATCTTGGAATAGTAAGATCGATTTTAAAATATTCCAAAAAGATCGTTCCTATTCAAGTCAACTGCAGTGTAGCCGATAATGTCCTTTTACTCTTAAAAACCCCAATTTGGAGTACATACCATTACAAAATTGAAAGTGTTCAAAACCCGCTTGTCTTTTGTATAATGTGTTAGTACATGTGCTTGGTCATACAGACTCACCGTTTATCATTGAAAATATCAATCCAGTGCACTAAGCAAAAATGTTGTGTCATATATTTTGTTGTAGCAGTTGCCTCCGAAATTATAGTACATACATAGTATACGAATATATGAATATAAACGAAACGTACATTCATGTGATAAATGATTTATCGTAAATACATTTTCCAGCTTTAAAACTGTAGATTAATATATTCAAAATGTTTTTCAATTGACGTCGTCTTAAATATAATTTTTTTTTTTAAATAAAAGTGCCAGAAATAAAATAATAATAATAATAAAAACGACATTTTTGTTTAATATATCGGAAAAGCTGGCAACATTCCCATACAAACCAACTCACAATTTTATGTGTGTAAATTAAAATTATATTTTTTGAAACAATTCATTATTTTTATTCATAGTCATTTCCATATACCGGATTGAAAAACCCAAAATGATGAAGTGTATGGTGTGTGTGTATATATAATCGGTTGGTGCGGCTCGAGATAGATAAAAAGGTTCATTAATCTAAATCTTTTTTATTTTTATTTTTTTTTTAATATAATAATAATATGTTAACGGAATAACTATTTATGAATAGAAGAAGATATGATATAAAATATTCATATATACACGGCTCAGCCTTATTTATTTTATATGCATAATGTGTTTGAAAATACGTTTGTCTATCTATATACAATTGGGCATTGTTCACTATTTATATTTTGTCAACTTAGATAAATATTTTAAATTTTGTTTCTTTAAATCTCAACATTCACAAAAAGCTATAATAATTAATTGATTGTATAGTGACACAATTTACTGTGCCAAATTTTATGTCTACACACAACAATACAACATAAACTGTCAAAACAAAATTGTGAATTTCCGACATTCCATTTAATATAAACATTTTTTAAAGCCAAGCAAATCTTTGTTCCCGTTCTTGATACACTTACTATATTTACCTTAGCATTAACGAAAGAAATTGATAGCATAAATCGTAATCAATCGTTAAACAACTTATAACCGTGTAATTGCAAAAAATAAAAGTTGGCAGTGGCCAAAAGCAAGGAACATCTGTTTGAGAATTCAATTTTTAACATAGGATTTAAAGCCAATATTGCGTTAAAGTGTTATTAAAAATAACACTTACTTCAACATCTATTACAATATTTAACCAACAGTTCACAAATTCAATATAATACACAACATCGAATTTGGATCCATATTATAGTGTTAAAATCTATTTTAGAGTCGAGTCACTTTCAACATTTTAGTGATTGGTTAAAGTACGAGCTATTTCATCTGTTATTGTTATAGTCAAATCGGAATCTCATCTGAACTTTACAAATTTAAGTAGTGGTCTGGAAAATGTTTCAGCCAATTCAACCAATAGCAAGACTGGTTCTTAACACTTGGAAAATCTTACTAATCCAATTAACCAAATTAGAAACGTGCATATCTTAATATAGATTCATACCCCTAAAATAAAACTGAAACTGTAAATCAAGAGAAAACTTTGTAAAGGGTGTCCCAATAAGAAGATCAGATGCCGCCGCACAAAACAGCTACACGCAATGGATGCATTGGCTTCTTCACATATATCTTTGTGGATTTTCCGATCCCCAAATGCAACAATTTTTTTTGTTAACGATTCCACCGAGATGGAACTGCGTATCGTCCGAAAAAATGTCTTTGTTGTGGAAATAAATTTCTTTTGTTGTCTTCGTCATGGAATCAAATTTGCAAAATTTTCCACTTTTGTTGAAGCATAAGCGACTCATTTCGTCAACTAGAAATAATATACTGAGTTTCTCTCAAAAAAATAATAACTTTAGTGATTTCAGAGCCAAAATAATCGATATGTCAAATCTGAACCGGTTATTTGAAACAAATGAGGGGAGTAAAAACACTTTTATTACAAAAACAGTCAAGATGTTATCGTTATATTAATATTTGATAGGGAAGCTTTCGAACTCGCAGTGAATTTTGTCTGGAGGTGGAGAGAGTATTAGTGTTGTATCTTGGTGTTGTTAAAATGACCCAGCATGATTTGATGAGGATACTCGTATTGTTGTTGAACGAAGAAAGCCAATACTAACACAAAAGCGTGAATGTGATATAGTTAAACTGAGATTTTAAAGTACGAAAACTCAACAACATGCCCAATTCGTATTGTATCAGCAAATATAATTACTTTAATACTTCGATCAGCCATTATTCAAAGTGCACTAAGCATACTGAAAAAGAGTAATCCCCAATATTATTCTATTAATGTGCGGCAATTTTGCATTATAGCTGTTGGATATTATATACCATATGATTGTGTCTTATATGGCGAAAGCAAATTATTTTGCTATTCTACAATACTCTTATTTCTACTAAAGATGATAACCACCCTCAGTAATCAAAATTTGCTTGCTAGAGCATATTGTTTGTTAAAGTTAAACAAATAAGAATAAGGTTTTATAATGTTCAGTATACATTGGAATTCAATAAAGAGATACTTGATTGAGCTATAACAACAATATACTTGAATTCCTTCTTGTAAACAAATCCAAAACTTAACATCCAATCCCTTTAAAATAGTGTAATGCTGAAGATTTGAACGGGGACAGATAAATACGAGTGTTGACTTCTGATGTTCTGAGAATCGAGACAAGAGCCGATATAGCTATTCAAAAAAGTAAAATTAAGCGAAGAGACTAGATCGTTGAATTAATTCTCTGTTTTCAATTTATTGGTTCGATAAACATACGTTGTATTGTCCTACTTTCACGAGCTATAAATTAATATCATCAACAAGGAAAACTGTTACATTAGAGTTCGAAAAATATTTAGAAATTTCAACCTATAATCGGATGGGATACTTGTGGAAGTGCCGAAACTGATTCTATACAAAAACTCTATTCATCCGTAATGATATTGGTAACTTATATATTTGATGCAACGATGATAAAAAATCATAATAAACAAACAGTCACATCCTGCAAAGCACAGAAAATATATTATATATTGTTTGTATTGTTATGGACGCGGGTTACCTCTCTGTGTCAGTAGAACAACTAAACCTTTGTTTTTAAAAATCAACGCAGTATACATGTGAAATAATAAACAAAAGAACTTCGAACGAACAGAAAACGAAGAAGATAAGTTTGAATTAAAGCCGCGACAACTTTTAATCGGGAAAAAAGAACTACCGGTGGTGAAATAATGATTGAAAGTAATAGTGAAAAAGTAAGTTAATTGTTGTGATAGTAATAAACGTTCGTGAAAATAAGCAAGTGACATTTTATTTACAATCCAGTGATTGGTTGGAATCCCTACCAGGGGAATTCGTAACAGTATCTAAAGTGACAATTTTCCCAAAGTCTAACATCGGCCCGAAAACTGATTTGTTCCTTCTAAATTACAATATATATATGATTGCCGAAAAATGTAAAATTATCATGTCATAAAGGTATGGCATTTCTTCATATCATGAAGTTAAGATATGTGTTTTTACACATCTAAGTAGTGTAGTTGTTGTAGTAACATCTTAAATAGTATGTATACTATGGATAATATTGATGATGTCCTATGGATATATGGCCAAATAGGCCAAGACTATACTAACCAATTTATGATATCATCAGCCGAATAAAAATATTGTTTCAGTCATATAGACAAAGATTTAAAATCTTTATACTCCACTACAGAACTGTTAACTGTGTGTAAGTGTTTGAAATAATTACATTAAAATCTTATTATGAAAAATTTTATAACTCTAGGATTCGGAATTGATAATAATCTATGACTTAGAGGCGCCGGAAACCAATTTTAAAGGTTGGTGCACATTGTAGGTGGTCAGGTCAACCCAACAAATATTCTTACACATAAACGCATTTTTCTGTCATCCGGTTGCATGTTAATTTTTGGTCGACGCCGGAAATCGAACTCGAGACCGCCGCGTGATGAGAAACTCTCTTAACCATTAAGCTATCCGACGACAATTCGGAATTGCTATATATTTCTTAAAACATTTATACTTTTCGAGCTAGAGCTAAATTTAAGCCAAGAAATGCACGATGATGCGGAAGGTTTCGGCTAACTGCAAAGACTTTTTCGACTTTGCAACAACTAAAAACATGCTAACAAATGAAACATAGAGTGCTATTTTGTAAGATGGTCATAGAAAAATTAATCAGGATTAATCTGTTAGTGATCAAAACTGCTGTTTCATAAGTTTCCCTTAATCTAAAATTTAGGAGCATATGGTGTCCACTAGACAGGATCAGCTGACTCTATTGAGGGCTATTGTTTTCATCTCTCCCCATGTTTTACCGAATTCTTTTGCTTCGACTAACACCATTCTCTTGTAGTTTCCATTCCAAGTCGGTTTAGTTTTTTTTTGCCGCAACAGCTCTTCATTTTTGTCCAGAATCATTTTATTATTCTTCCCAGGCATTTGAAGTGATCTTCTGAGTGTGTCTTCATACTTCACATCCCTACAGCAGAACTGACCGTCCTTTACAGACGCATTGAACAATCGAAGCATTGTTTGAACGATAGATATATTTTTGATAATAAAGAGTTCGTGAAGTAACATATTATTCGTAAGTGGTAAATCATAAAGAATTAGATATTATTCTTATAGCTAACACATTACAAAATAAGATATTACTTTAAATCAATCCTTTTCAACTTTGAAATGCTTAAATAAGAAATTAATGATAATATTGTCATTAACGATCACAACGATGTGTCATATGTAACATATTTACAAATGTCAAATTACGAGTTCACTGTTTCTTTGAACAAGTTACACAAACTGATATATAAAACACTCCATGCGCTTGTGTGTGTAACATGTTTATAATCTCCAATTCTAACAATCGATTAAAAAACAAATCAATCGCGTTGAACGAATACTTATTACAAGTTACTGTATTTAAATTTACATTACTTGCATGTTATATGCACAAGCAAAGTTTAAGGTTATTACCATAATGTAAAATGTATTTTGTTATGCAGACAATTCAACTACAAAATAAATTAAAACATGTCATCATGCTTTTATACCAACTGTCAAAGTGTTTAATTGACATATTTTCATTTCAATTTTAGTATTAAAATTTTTAACACTTTGCTTGTTATATAAAATAATAAAATTCTTTGTTAACATCAACGTATTAATAATGGTTTGTTACATGAATAACGATCGTTAGTCGATTATGACCGGCACAACTTTGTGACAGTAAGAATATTAATATTATATTTTGTAAAACTAATTAAAAATGCAATATCAGTATAGATATTACCATAATTTCTATTCATTCGAGTGATATTCGTTGTTTGTTAGACGATTCTATACTCAACAAAATAAAATATTATTATTCTAATAAACGAATATCACATGTATATACACAATTCATAATATTTTACATGGCTGAAACGTGATTTATTTTTATAATTACATTTTTTGTATACCAATTTTACATACGCAACATACATAAATATGTACATAACTCATGTGTGTTATTTCCCGAAAATACCGAAACTACTGTAGGTATATGTACTTCATACTATGTTATGTTGTGTTTAGTCTACTATCATGGATTTCAAGTTTGTTTATTAGTTTAGTTTTGTTTAGAAGAACAATCGTATATGTACTTCATATTTATGTCAATGGTACTATTGTACATTGTAATTATTAAAATCGTTAGCAAGAATTTAAATTATTTTCATGTTACACCACATTCGTTATTGCCCAAATGAAATAATAACCCACACCCCTGTTTTTTATAATTATTATCAGTTGTTGTTCACATCATGTCCTAAATAGTAATATTTTATAAGATAACCTTAAAAACTAATTATATTGTTCTAAGTAAACGCGATGGTATTTTAATGATACACCAAAACAATGAATGGCGGTAAATTTGTCGGTGACAATCGAGTAAAACAAAATTTTTAATTTATACGCATTAAAAATAATTTCTGGGTCCACCCTTATAATAATATAAGGTTAACGGTAACAATATTGCAAAATAGTTTTATAGCATTATAGATTATAACCATAATTTACATACAGGTGTTTTTCGTCTGATCTAGTTTTGAAAAAAATGCCTTTTGGTAATTTAATGTTGTTAGTTTTTACTACAAAAAATTGTTTTATTTTGACAAATTTATCGTGACACGAATATTCGTGTGCTTTCTGTTCCTTATTTATTTATTTTGTTTATATATTATTTAAATACATTAAATTGAATGTTTCTAAAAAATTTCAGCACATTATGTATCTAGAACGTACCAGCACGAATTGATACGTAAAATTTTATAATCTGGCTTAGACGACATTAGTGTTTTACTCGTATATGCTGATTATTGGAATTATAGGGTGACCAGATTATAATGTACTAAACATATATAGAACGTTCATGTTTCAATTGGTTTAAATTCGAGTGCTGTTGTAGTTATAACTCGCTCAATCTAAAAATTGGTCGTTGTAAAGTCGATAAAAATTTGTTCGAGGTACTTCTTCAGTAGGGATTATATTTATATATTATGACACA
The DNA here is from genome assembly GCA_963932295.1 of Tipula lateralis. Lineage (NCBI taxonomy): Eukaryota > Metazoa > Arthropoda > Insecta > Diptera > Tipulidae > Tipula > Tipula lateralis. The sequence continues at coordinate 53,685,513 of OZ010738.1, forward strand.
ACACGTGTGAGTTGTATCAAACAGTTATTATATTTTTGTTAAGTATTGTTTGACATTTCATAATGTCTACAAATTAATCAGCTGTATTACAAATATAAGTATGCGACAAGGAATGTATTTCGTGCACTAAGAGCATGTTTGTCAATTCGTTATACCATCGACTAATTTGAAACTCAGTTTTCATTATTGGATAATACGCGTCAAATAGACCGCATTCAGCACAAACTAGGAGTGTATGCGATACCACGATGGATCGATTCGACACCGTTCTCAACAGCTTAGTTTGTCGTATGCCACAACTTGGCACTGTATTTTACGTAACGATGTTGGTTTAAACGCATATAAAATGTAAATCGCGTGCTAGAAAGCTGATCGAAATTCCAAAGCTTCACCTTTTCAGTATTTGGGCTCTTAAAAAGTTTGAAGAAGATCCACCGATGAGGACCATTTCTTACTTAATGGCTTTGTTTTACTCAGCTAACATTACAACCAGACCAAACAACGATTTGCTTTAGGGCTACGTAGTACGTAAAGTCCAAAGTATACATAGATAAGCAGGTTACGATTGAAGAATTAGAGGAAATGTTACTCGTGTTATTGGCCGAATATCGAACGCTAAATCGAAAATTGAAACTTCAGAATAGATTACGTTAACCGCGCAGTTATGGTCATAAACGCAAAAAGATTAAAGTTACAGTTGTTAAGGATGATACCGAGTTTCGAAGTCCAATTCAGGAAAGATACAAAAGGTTTATCGGTAATCTAATGGGTCTACTACGAAATCCCGGTTTTCAAAATCCCGGATCCAAAATCCCGAAACCAAAATCCCGGTTTTCAAAATCCCGGTTTTCAAAATCCCGGTTTTCAAAATCCCGGATTTCAAAATCCCGGTTTTCAAAATCCCGGTTTTCAAAATCCCGGTTTTCAAAATCCTGGTTTTCAAAATCTTGGTTTTGAAAGACATGTTTTTTTTAATTCGGGCGGCCCGAATTAAAAAAAACATGTCTTTCAAAACCAAGATTTTGAAAACCAGGATAAATTAAAATATTCTATACACTAGAAAATTTAAAACCTATTTCATTAATAGTAAAATCCAAAGTAGGAATAAAATGTAATTTTTGGTTAATTCTTGAACAATCAAGCTGTTTCTAGATATGGATAAATTGGGTTGGTCGTGAAACCTCATCAAACGAAATCTCGAAATCGAAATCTCGAATCAATGAATAATCGAATTTCAAAAATTCTCGAAAATTTTATCTCGAATCGCAAATAACAAAAAATTTTTGTAATATTATTTCCGACGTTGTACTAATTTTAGAGGTTAACGGTTTCGGTAACTCCGAGGTGCTTTAGATTTCAACTTCGGGGGACGTGGTTCTCTCACCGCAATGTGCACCCAGTTTTTGGACAGTTTCCAACAACCCAATACTCGAGAACTTTCTAAGAACCCAAAACTTAGTTGAGGGTTGGCACCGTCGGCTCAAATCACTTGTTGTAAAACCGCATATTAGACTTTACAAACTTATGGCGGAGTTTGGGAAAAGTGTGAAATAGTGTAAAACTAAATAAATAAAAGGCATGACTATGAAACTTCATCATATATGATGAAGTTTCATATCTAAAAAATATTGCACATAATATTGCGTTAGTAAATAAATAATAATTCCTATATACTTTTTTAGCATAAATATTTCTAAAATATTTTATAATTTAATTTAATAAAAATAGTTTAAGTTTTATTTTATAATTTTATAAACAAACCTATAAAATAAATCAAACATTTTTTTATTTTTGTGCCGAAAATACAAGAGAAATCTAAACCGGGATTTTGTAAAAACCAGGATTTAGATTTTGTGAAAACCGAGATTTTGTAAACCGGGATTTTGAAAACCGGGATTTTGAGAACCGGGATTTTGAAAATCAGGCTTTAGAAAACCGGGATTTTGAAAACCGGGATTTTAAAAACCGGGATTTTGAAAAACGAGATTTTCAATTCCGGGATTTATAAAAAAACCGGGATTTCGACTAACCGGGATTTTGAAAACCGGGATTTGGTTACACACCCGTTTGGTAGTAATGACCGCTCAAATCATCCAAATTTATGAGACAATTTTTGCAAAAAGTGAATTTTCCTCAAATTCTCACATGGAAACGGGCGACCGAAGCGGCTTTAAAGTTCAACAACAAATATAGCAAATTTAACAACTTAAACGAGAATGTAATTATTTTTGCTCTGTTAGTTAGTTCAGAAGGTTCCAAAAAGGGAGACAAAAGTCTTTTTTACTATGGGAAATACATACAAGAGCTATTTTTCGAATTGGATAAGATAGAGCAAATCTGGTTACAGTCGTAATCAGCGTGCGATTTACAATGGAAAACTTCTCCACGAAAGTCAATATGACTCATAACAAAAATTTGTTTTTGTTGTGTTTTTTTCACTTTGCATAAAGAAGATCAATATATTGCTATTATTATATTTATTTAAAATATGAATAAAAAGGGTTTAAATTGAATTTTATAAACTTCTTCCGTATTTAAAACTTACATTACTTAATCATTTTTTTTAAATCTTAATATATCATGTCGCTAATGTTGGTTATGTAGTGTCGATAATACAATGTTGATAAAATACAGTATTGATCTAGTGCGGCCAGGCGATCGTTAATATTCGACAGATGTTAATTTACAAATCATCTTGACGTGGTATAGTTGTCCCGTTCACGATAAAATACAAATTAATCATTCACAAATATAATAAATTGTCCACTTCAATATAAAATTAACAAAACTCGAAAACATTTCGAATCAACTATCTGCAATTCGCTAGTATTGTTGCAATACAACTCCCAACTCAAAAAAATAACACGAAACAAAATACCAAGTACAGTCGCTTTTGTCTGATTGGAATTGATTTTTTCGATTACTCAATTTCTCAATGACGTCATCAGATTTATAACTGGCCCTAGCAAAACAACATTATAAACAACGCAGATGCTATATATAAATTCTTGAACGTCTTGAACGGCTGGCTTGGTTAATTTAGCGACTTAGCTTTCAATCAATGGCTTCCTTGTTAGAGATCAAGCATAACTCGCATCACTGTCACGTACAGCAGCTAAGCATCTCACATATCTACCCTATAAATCTTAATTATAATAAAGTGTCGGTAATGTAGTGTACATTATTACTATAATAATATTACTGTCAGTTGATACTATAGTGTCGGTAAATCAGTGAAAGTTGATAAATTTTAAATAGTGCAATGATGACTTGGGTAATATTGGTGTCAGTAACGTAATTACCAGTAACAGTATTTCGATATTCACTTGGTTGCCACTTTGTCGAGGATACTTTAGCACAGCATTTTAGTTCATTAATGTTATTTTACAAAATGTATTATTTATTTGGTATTGCCAGATGTTTAAACGCATCGTCAACGTGTAGATAATACTTATATAGAGAATCATCACCTAGAAATTAATTTCAATTTCAGTAATTAAAATAAATCCAGATATACTGACAAAATGACGCAGTGGTTAAAGCGTTGCAATGCAAAAGACATTTCTCCCGTCTGATTACGATCGGTGGTGTGAATAAACCCATGTACGACCTATTGGAGTGCAAAATTCATGACTCATCTTCCATGTCAGTACTATATTTGCTGGCATGAAGCTATGCAAGATGCAGTGGCTTCTACGTAAATCTGCGCTATTGGTGTTCGTCCTCGATTTGGCTGTAAGGGCATAAAGTAGAACGTAAATACGCGAACCGTAAGGACTTGAGGAGTGGCTTGAGCACCAAAAAAGATTACAAACAAAATAAATATATTCAGATTTATTCACAATAGAGTTGGCACCTAGTGAAACGTTCGACATATGTTCACACACATGTTGAGTAGTTTTAAAACGTGTCTCAAGTATTATCTAGAATCTATTGATATTTACTTATTAAATATGATTGATATATGCATAGGCCATACTCTGCATAGGCCATATATACATAGGTTAAAAGTGAGCATCGTATACAGAAAACGAAATAACAAACTCATTAAATGTTTAGTGCGTATCTTAAGCAAAAATGTTTTCTAGGCCAAAACCGGCGATGGTCAAAATGAAAATTAGTATTTATTTATATTTATTTTGTGTATGTAGATGTGCTCGAACATCGAACACGAGAAAATGTATTAACCAACTACGTTTAATTTTAAAGATAAACGTCTTATGTATACAAACAGATACACATGAAATGGTTTAAAACAGAAATACTGATTTTTTGGAAATTTTCCAAATAATTGGTAAAATGGATAAAAAATTAAAAATATTTTCAATTATGTTTACATACGAATAATATATGGATATTATTATTGAAAAACACATTTCGAAATAAATTAATTTATAGTATTTGAATTGTATATTGATCTCTGTGCTTATCAAGATAAAATACTTATCGATACACAGTACGTAACACACAAATACGATTTCTACATACAAACGCAATAAAATAATTAAATCGCTTACTTTTTTTGGTTCGAACGAATAAAATCAAAAACTTAAATTATTTATCAATATAGGCAAGTCTCAGTGAAAATAAGATTCTGAAATCAATCGCTACTTCTTCTTGGCAAAATACTGCACATATATGTCCGCTAGAGACTAACTTCGTTCTCATTGAGTACATGAGGCTTATTTTAGAATTTTTTTAAAATTACTTAATTCTCTTCAGCTGTATCTACATCACTGTTGCCTGCTCGTCCCTTTTGAATATGATGCGCGGATTATGACAAAATTTATATTTTGTATTCAAATTATATATCAGAATTTGAGAGACCTCTTATAAAGTCGTAAGTTAGGTTATAGTGTGTGATTAGTACATACCCTAAAGATGAAGAGAAGTAAAGATGAAGAGAAGCCCCACTTGCCTCTATATATAACATGAGATTCCAGAACCAAGAACTATACAATCCTCGCACAATGCCTATACCCACTACGTTCGTTCCTGTTTCAGAAAAGTTCAAAGTAACCATAAGAGCATTAAGATGTTGAATTACTCTCCCGAAAGATATGTGTGACAACCTAATGCAACCTTTAACGTCAGAACTGATTACAACGATTTCCTTTGCACCTAAATTGTAGATAGTGGCTAAAGCAGTTCAAAACTTCCTCAATATTTTGAGTTTATCATAAAGACTACAGCAGGTTTCCCTTTATCATCCAGTTTGAACTATCAGCGAAAAATTACAAAGTCTCAGAAATAGGCCCCTCTCTCTAAAATTCATAAGAAAGACACGAGATTCGAATACCTTTATGAAGATTGCAATAGATTTACTGTAGTCAATTTTCGTCAGCTCCTCTTTTAGCTATAATCTATTGCCTTGTTTCTCAGTATTAGAACAAATTTAATATTAGTCAAATGATTGTGATTACCGATTGTCATTGATAATTTGAATTTACATACATATACATATCTTTTTGTATGCACTAAGATTCAATAAATTTAAAACAATCAACATCAATATTCATATGAGAACAATCATCTTATTAAATTCAATCAATTTACACAAACAATTGATTATCGATATAATGCTATAGGTTTGAGGTCATTTTGTAAGTATGAGTATTCAGTATAGAAAATAAATGGCAGGGTAGACATAAAAGATCTCTGGTTATAAAATCATTGCTGTGAAGATCAACCCATCTTCCATTTCAGTATCGTATAAAATATGATTGCACAAATCGCCCAATTTGAACGTTCTAAAATTGGGTCGGAGTAATAAGGCGTTGAATGGGAACTGTGAAAGAGTTTGGAGGGATTCGGTGCCCCAACAACAATTGTATCTAGAGCTAAAAACAAATTAAGTTGAATGAGGACTCAGAAATCCTATATTGACAGTACTTTGCTCGATCAACTTGTATGAGAAGGTATATTGAGATAGAATAATATTCTAACTTGAATAGCGAAAATTGGGCCTGCACCAATCTTGCCTTTGGATGATTCAAAGAGAAAGCATTTTCTATGAATAGAGTAAGTTACAATCATGAATAACAAATGTACAAATTAATTAAATATCCCATAAATTAATTGAGGTAGATACACGTAAATAAATGATTTATATACCAACACGTTTTAACTTCTGCAAATCGACTGATACAATATGTCTGGTACAATGACAGCATTCAACTAAAAAGAATAGTTATCTAATTTACTTCGATATTCAGTTTGAAGAAATTAGCTAAACGTCAGAATATATGTGACATTGATTGACATAAGAATTATTCAATGCTGCAGGATATATATATTGTAAATTATATTTTACTATATTTACTACTGCAATAATGTCGGTCAGCATCAACATGTTATTAAACTGGGAGTAAGGTTGTTTTGTTAGAGATGTTGAGATGTCTAGAGAGAAGTTGTTTTGTTATTCATTAATGAAGTATCTTTATGTATGTATAAAGAAAATTTATAGTGCTTTATTAACATGTGGCATCACCAGACGCAACGAGTGTGATAGAAAGTCTTCATTACTAACTATAATATATATAAAATGGAATTATAAGATATTATTAACTATAGACAAAAGCAAAAACAATATATTCTTTGAACTTAATTCCTCCCCATAGATGGATACAAGTAAATGTTCGATTGTTTTGGAACATATAAACTTCCCAGCTCACACCATATAGACTTGATCGACCATATAGGAACAGCTGGTGTACATCACGAAGAATTTATAATATCTGTAAAAATCATCCGTAAATCAAAACTTGCTCAGTGACTGATCGATTTGCATGGAGTCTTGCTTGAAAATTATTCCCACTTCGATAATTATTCTAAGGAGTGTTTTTTTCCCCAAAAAACGACAAGTTAGTCGTTTTTAAGTAATGCTGCTGAAATTAAAAATAAAATCGAACAGCTCAACAAATATCTCTATTGGCAAAGAAACTCAAAATCATGGATACTACTCTAGAAAAAGCTGCACAAGTTGTTGCTTTATTGCAAGATTGATGCAATCAATAAGAGTCACTCGTTAGTTAAACATTATCCAATTTACAGTCTCAAGAGTATTCAGAAGGTTTCAGTTCGTGGTACCCTTTATCGTCCTTACTTCTAAGGCAAGTCAAAAATGTAGCTGTTAGTGAATGAACAATAAAGAACGAAACTAACCACTCTCCAAGATAACCTTAAAATCCCAAAATTAACAGAATGACTCAACTTTGCTCTGGAATACTTCAATTGATGCATCGAGCATTAAGTGGTCCAATCTTTTCACTGATGAGTGCAGAATACGACTCCAAGATAGTGATAGGAGAGGCTGAGTCTACTGGTGTCTATGAGAGAGATTTTCAGTGCTGTTTTTGCTGAAACAGTCTCGTACGATGGCAGTTCTTGCAAGGTGTAATCTCTTGAATCATTTATTGCCTCTCCTATACATTGCCCGGTGTCACATAGCTCGAATCACTCGGCAGTTTAAGAATGCCAACCTCGTCCTTACTCGAAACGATAAAGTGATCAGACCTCAGTCCAGACATAAAGTGAATTGAACATTTATGGGGACGATCGAAAACCAGACCAGAAATACTATGCCATCTAACATCAGTGGCCTCAATATTGCGTTGGATGTTATTTTTAAAACCTTAATTAGGTCAATGGACAATTGAATGCGAACCATTGTAGACGAAGAGTGTCAATACAAAGTATTTACCAATAAAATTGTTTTTGCTTTGCTTGGGATTTTGGTCATTCGGGAGTCTCGGGTTCGATTGCCGGCGTGGTGACGATTCATCAATCACGATTGGGTGTTTTTAATCTGTATGTGTATGTGGGTTGAACCGTGGGCCTCTAGTGGCATTGAGTTCTGGAATTATTTCCGCCTTCTTTAATTATTTTTATATCACCATCTAATTACGATCGGTGTTGTGAATAAACACATTTATGACCCACTTGGACCACTCCCAGTGCAGGATTTCCATCTTCCATGTCAGTACTATAGGCTGGCATGAAGCTATGCAATGTGCAATTGTGCAACGTAAATCGGACCTATAGCCGTACCCGTACGTGTACGATTTGGATAAGTGATGGCGTAAAGAAGGACGTAAATAAGCGAACAACGAAAGAATAGGGATAGCCATAAAACAGATTGCAAAGGTAGAAATAGACAGAAGACAGAAGTTTATTTTTTTGATCTGATTGGAGATTTATTTCATTTCATACGAGAAAATAACTGTTCGCACCAATAAGTACTTCGAAACATGTACATATTTTCATATGGAAATCATCGAGTATTTTCAAATCTAGCTGGTAAACATTTGTAAAATTCAGACACTCCAACTTCAATGAATTTTCTCTTTAAATTAGAATCAAACTGGATGAACAAAGAAAACTTGTCTTCCAACTATTTAAAATCTTGTTTCAAATTAAGTTCTGAAACATAAAATTATTTTCGCGTATTTTTCATATGATGCAGTTTCACATAAACGGGATTTATATATATGTTTGATGTCTGAAAATGCATTAAATTTTTATTTTTCAACTGCTTTTCATAAAAAAGTAGCTTACATTTGAATGCATTACCTTGATCATACATGTAAATGATCCGAACCATTCCTTGCATTTTTTGGAACCACCCCGTATTATATTCTTGGATATTTTTAATATTTAACCTCTTTCAAATCCCAAAATTGTTCAAAAGAACCATGGAGCATGATAACTAAGGTACCTCGGTATAGTATGACAAACCAGAAGATTCGCTTTCCAATTCAGTTAGAAACCTAGAGAACTGACGTTGATTTAAGTTTCGAGCTCTGTTATGTAAGAGGAGTATTTCTTTTGTACTGTTATGAGTGGACCTCATGTTTGACTTGCTAAATGTAAACAAAAATTAGACAAAGTTTTGATAAACATCGGTACAATGCGTCATCAAGGCATAGTCTATCCTACATAACTATAATTTTTGATTAAATGAAAGAGAATGGATCTTATATTGATAAATGTTTTATTTAATATCGGCAATTAATAATTATGTATGGAATACAATATCAGATTAATGTCCGCCTCTGTTAGCCTCACCAATGCTAGCCCTTTTGAGCACATTTTTCATTACATTCTCACACATTTCACGAGGTATTTTATTAATTTCATCATGAATATTTTGTTTGAGTTGCTCAAGCGTTTCTGGTTTGTTTGCATAAGCCTTGCTTTTCAGATATGCCCACAAAAAGAAGTCCGGAGTAGTCAAATCAGGCGACCGTGGAGGCCAATAAACATCTCCATTTTTTTAAATAACTTGTTGTGGAAAGAGGTCTCGCAGTAATTGTAATCCTGGCTGTATGCGATGTAGTACCGTCTTGTTGATACCACATGTTATCCATAGTTATCGTTACGCCGGTTTCATTTTCAAAGAAGTAAGGTCCAATGATTCCTCCTAAAAAAATGGCACACCAGACTATCACTTTTAATGGATGTAAAGGTGACTGATGAATAATTTGAGGGTTTTCCATTGCCCAGAATCAACTATTCTGTTTATTCACATATCCATTCAAATGAAAATGTGCTTCAACACTCATTATGATTTTTTCATGAAAATCGGGGTGGTCATGGGCGAGCTGTAACATCCTATTGGCATATGTATACGGCGGTTTAAATGGTCTTGTGGAAGAAGCTCTTGTGTCAACTGAATCTTAAATGGAAACAAATGCAAATCAAACAAATTACAGACCCTCTTTCTTCGAAATCATTCACTACACGATAAATAGATAGTTCGTTTTGTTGGCATGTTGTTTCTTCCAAAAATTTCACGTAACTTTCTCACCGTCACAGTAATCGTTGATTGATTTTGATAAAATGTTTTAACGATTAAAACACGTTGGTTTTTCGAATATTTTTCCATAATAAATTTGCCACGTGTCTACTTCACGACTGCCAAATATGAACTGTCAAGACTAATGTTTACCAAAATGACGGCAAAACAAAGTAGTATACCTTCCCGGTGGACACCCTGTATAATAATCTTACAAAAGGTGAATGAAGGAATGTTCTTCAGGTACCTATCTAGGATCATCATAATTAGTTGATCTCTCGTATCATATTATATCATAACAAGATATTTAAACAAACTAAACCATGTCTTACATTTAAAGAAAGTTAAGGCCTGAAACTATTATTATGTATTAGCTTTTGATAAATAAACAACATAAAAATATTAAAACCGGTAGAACTTCATTACAAAATGTCTAGACAACATATATCGAAGAAACTGACAGGAAAATAAAAGTTGTAACACAAGAAGTACTGCATGTATGTAACGTATGATGAAGTCAAAAACTTATTAGGTATTTAAGTTATTTAAAAAATAATAATTAAAACTTCAATTGCACAACTAATCGGATACACATATATGATGGAATATTATTATTATTATTATTAGCGCTGGTGCCACAGAGAACAAACTAAATCGATAAAATAAATTTTACTCGAAAAAAAAAACTTTTACATTTTGAAAAAGAAAATAATAATATCTTAACGCACGAAATATAAAAACAGAATAATATTTTTTGTAAAAAATATAAAATATTTAAAAATAGGATATGTTCTCTACATAACATTCTGTATACATAATACAATATTTTCGTCAAATAACAAAAATACACACAAACATTATAATATATTGATTGAAGACTTTTAATAATAAACGATATATATGCTTTATACAGAATCAAACTATAAATAATAAAAACAAATGTATATGATCAACAGCTAACTTCTCATTTGTACTAATCTAAAATCAGATCATATTAATTAATGTTGTAATATTAGTAGTAGTAGTAGTAGTAATAGTATTAGTTGTTATTGTTTTGCAGTGTAGTTACTTACAATTTATTTTAGCTCCGCACTGTAAAGTAATATCAATTATGTTGCTCAGGTTCAAGAAGATCAAGTATAATTATTTATAATGTGATGCTGATGATGATGTAATTAATCCCAAAATAGATTAAACAGTAGATTCAACCAATCATAATTGCACATGAGAATTTTATACTTTTTTTTTAGTACACCTTAATCGTATAACTAGATTAGTAACTTAAGTTTTATCAACACTACAGTATGATGAATCATGATTTATATTTCGCACTATAGGTGGATTGCATACTTATTTATTTATTTAAATTAGCATTTCCTTTAGAGTTATGCAAAACACTAACTAGGTATGTATTAGACACACACGACTATACACAGAAATCGAAAGGTAGTTTTTTAAATTCATTTAATAGCAAAATAGTTTAAATAGTTTATTTTTTTTAAAACAAAACAAGAAAGACCGCGACCGTGTTCGATTAGAATGAAAATTTTTTCCAAGACTGAAAATGTGAATTTTACTTAATTTTATTTTTGATTTCGTAGTCGTTTGAAGTTACATACATTTTTCTTTTATTTTTATTTTTTATTTTTTTAATTTGAAAATGTGTAGACTTTAAAGCGCATGACCGCAAGTCGTTGAATAATCGCAGTAGTCAGAAAACTAATACAAGTTTATTTCCATATGATAACGATGAAAACACTTTGGTAGTTCGTTTGTTTAATTAATTTAATTGTTTGTTCATTACATTATAAGAAGACCTTATTTATTAATACACACCACCCACAACCAGTCTAAATGTAATCTATATCACGATGTAAATAACAAAGATATAATTATGATATTTTAATTAAATTATATAATATGATATATACAACACACATACATATATACAATGTGGGCCAAATATTTGTCTTATTTTGTTGAGTGCAAGATCTGTATGACAGCGAGCGCATGCTACACGAAATTAACTATTTCATGAAAAACATGATGATGATATATAAATAAAATCTATTCCGTTCGACGAGATGTGAAATGAAAAATTAGTTTTTTTTATAATTTAAAAATAAACTGCAATTCAGATTTTCAGATTAAATTTTTTTTTTCACACTCGAATACCAAAGATAAAATATATTCTTAATCGTTTCGAAAAACTATATTCGATTACTTTTTAAATATATAAACAGTTTTAATCTATTTAATTACTGAGCACACATAAGTAAGAATAATCAAAGTTAGTACATGAATGAGTAGAGGAACGACACTGTCCAAACATGATATACAGTGGCGAAATTAAAATAATCTGAGTTCGTGTGCGATATAATAATAACTTTAAACTTATAATTACCGCCCAGGTGGCGCAGTGGTTAAAGCTGCGGCAGTTGGAGCGGGAGGTACCGGGTTCGAATCCCGATAGGGGCAGGATGGCAAAGGGATTTTTCACCATACGATTACGATCGGTGGTGTGAATGAACACATCTATGACCCCCTGTTGGAGTGCAGAATTCATGGGCCGACCCATTTTCCATGTCAGTACTATAGGCTGGCATGGAGCTATGCAATGTGCAGATGGTTCTACGTAAATCGGACCTATAGCCGTACGTCCTCGATTTGGCTGTAATGGCGTAAGGTAGGACGTAAATAAGCGAACCGCGAAAGAGTTGGAAGTGCCTCGAGCCCCAAAACAGATAGTAGAGATAAAAATAAAACAAACAAACAAACAAACTTATAATTACGAAGATACAAAACGTATATTCGGCAGACCTACTCTAAACACAAATACGATGATCCGATAATAGCTTAATTACTTACTTCCACTTAATAACACAATGACCTATTTAGTAACGAGTTTTGTAATTTAATCAAATAAATTAACTAAGTCACAACTAATAAATAGGGCAAAATGTTGATTACAGCTGTTTTCTCTTGAGGCTTATCTAAATGTGCATTATAGAAAAACTTCAATTTTAAATGAGTTCAAAAAAGTTCAATAAAATTATTGATAAGAACCGAACTCCATAAAACTGGGTGGCCTAAAAGTGGATAGTTTCACTAATGTCACAAAAGTTTCATTATCATCATAAAGCGAAAATTACCTCGGCCAGATTGCCCATTAGTTAAAATAGTTGTATTTGACTTCAAAACAGTTAAGAAGATTATGCATATCAGATTTATCACCCTGTTATTTATATATATATATTATCCAACTCCAGGGCTTTCGTAAATATGATTTTTATTGTAATGAACGTCTAAACTATAAAATAATATATTTTGCAAGATTTTAAATTGTCACAGCACCCAGAGTCTAAGATAGCGACTTAATATGATCAACCCAGCGATGGCTGACGAATTGTATATCCATAAAAACCTAGATTATTGAAAATGTCAACAAAACCAAAATAATCGGATACCACCAACATAACAACAAACTTAAGTACCCGGACACAATATTAAGGATCGGCACGTGGGATGTGCATTCATTTGGAAAACCTAACGCGTTTGAAAACCTAACAACTTTATCGCATGTATGAAATAGTATCGGCTAGAACTCGTGGCTTTCCAAGAAACTAAACGTGACTACTATGTATAAGCCAACCACAAAATATCATTTTACAATAATTTTAATAAAATCATCTGTCAGTTACCAATCATCAATCTGACATCATGCTTATTTATAGCGCCCATCAACTCTAATAAGCATGATATCAAATTGATGATTGGTAGCTGTAATGCTAGCTGGTATAGGAAGTAAACCAACTTATTGTTATAATATAGGTCTCTACTCCTGATACGAAAGAATTATTTTGAAAATATAGTCAAATTCACGTAAAACAACCCAAAGCTAAATTCACCATATTATGTTGACTTCAAAAATACCGGCTCGAATTGTCCAAAATGTCAAATCGTATCAGTCGCCAAAAAAATTCGTAAGCAGTGACCATTATCTGATCATTGCAAAGCTACGAAAGAAGGTTTCGTAGAAGTCAGGGAGGATAGAAAAGATACAACACGATTCTCAATGAAAATATCAATATATTGTCCACAATAGCATTTGCGATCTAATTACGAGTCTTTTGATGTGAATAATGGCGCCCATAGAAAATTCTCAGTATAAACTAAGCCTAAAAATGATTGGTTTGATTCCGTGCTGTTCAGCAACGAAATATAGCTCATAATGAAGCTCAAAGTCGGTTTACAATCAGAAAGAGAAATAAAGCGGTTCTTGCAATAGAAGCCAGCTAAACGAATTTTTACAAAAGAACCATGAAAGGTCGAATACTAAGTAATTAAGAGTACAACAACTCAGCAATGAAAGCAATTCACTTGATTTCTTTAAAGGAGTCACTGGATTGAACTATATCTTAAGATCTTGGCGAACTGCCATTCGGGACCAGGATGGCTACTTTTGTGCTAACATCGATGTGGTACTCGATACATGGCGTGAATATTTTTTTGACCTACCTCATGTTCCACATGTATCACAAACATGTATTTGAATACCCTAAAGTATAGACTGCATAGATGTTCATTGAGGATCCATCATATGAGGTATTCACCAAGACCATCCAGAGATTAAAGAAAAATCGTTCGCCTGGAATTGATTGCATTATTTCAGAGTCCTTGTTATCCGGAGGGTGAATTTGTGGGACTGCCTTTTCGACCTTATTCGATTGGTATGGTGAAATGAACCTATGCCCGAAGAATGGAGGTCGCGTTTTGCCCAATAATGATGATCGCTTAAAATGCGAGAATTATAGCAGAAAAGTTTTCCTTAACAAACCATACAAGTAACTGTCGTATATTATCTCGGAAATAATTACTATTCTGGCAGAGAAAAAAAACGTTTGGCATATGCTAATGATATTTATATACTATATTATATACTATATTGATTAAAACTGTATTCAGCTTTCTTTGATTCAATTTAGATACTTTGGCTTTAGAGACGCAAAAGCGTAGTCGATTTCAGTATAATAGTAATCACACGTTTGAAGAGATATGCTATTCTTCGAATATTATATCTTGGAATTTTTAATACTCACGATAATGGTGTAGAGGATATTAGAATTCTCCTTGCCCGTGTCAGTCGGGCTTTCACTTCTGAAACCAAAATATCTGGCAAATTCGGATAAGCTGAAATTGTATAGAGTTTTGATCATACCCGCTGTCATTTATGGATGTGAGAGTTAAACCTTGACGAATGAGTAATTGTTTACAACAATATGAAGAGATGGCTCGTGATAAAAACCGATGAAGTAAGATTGTTGACATTTTGCCAACAATTACCAGTAAAAACCGTTAAGAAAAATGAGATACATTTTATGATAAACTAATAAAATCTTTGAATTACCTGCGATAGGAAATTATTAATACTAACATAAACAAACCCTTGTTTGACTTAATGTGTGTTGACTGGAGTTCCAGACAATATTGGTGACCATCGGTTGAAGTGCTGAACGATATATACAGGCTGGTATTGAGTATAGGATGTTCAATATCAAAGTATCGAAGCAAATTAACCAACCATTTTACGTTACTGAAACCAAACGGCAAATACCAAAACCAAACCATTATTGAAAATAGGCTGTATTTGATCCTTGTGTAATACATTCTCGAAACAGGTTCCGAAATTAAGACTTAGTTTACTTTGAAAATTGAAAATAAATTGAACGAACTCAATCTAACGCTGGTCAGAGATATCATTTGAATTAAGGATACTGCTTCTATTATGGAAGAAGGTGATACTTTGATTCATACTTTGTGCCACCACTTCTCTTTTGTCAGTATAATGTAACTGTCGATAAAAATATTCTTCAAATTCATTTTAAAGTAGAATTTAGGTAAAACCATGTAAATAGAATAGTCAACATTATGTTTTTGAGTAGTTCTATATGTAAGAAACTGCGTTTTGAAACCACTTATCGATTTCAACCTCAAAATCAGTTTTACAAACCTAGAGTTGTGGCATTAATGCTTCAGACTTTGGATGATTTGAAAATGAAAGAAATTTTACTAATTCGTTTTCTTGAATTATCTGCATGCGATGATCTGGTAATTATAATTGAGTCAAATACTGTTCTCGTATGTATAGTATAATATCAGTTTTTAAGAAATGTTAGATAGAATATGCATACTAACTAATTTTATAAGGTTTTTAAGAAATGGTATTCATATTTTTAACTCATATTGGATATACTGTAGGATATGTATGTAATTTCCAGACGGTGCGCTCTATTCGGCCTAATAAAACGATCGTATTTAATATAGTATTGTAAGTATGTCGTAAAGCTCACCACCATCTTTTTTAAACTCTGGCTGTTTCTATGTATGCAATCTCCAGGCACTGCCAACTCTTTTGCGTATTTACGTCCCAATTCATATTCAAATCGGAGAAGTCCGATTTATGTCGGATAGCTTCATGTAAACCTATAGTACTAACATGGAAGATGCATCAATCCAAGAATTCTGTAATCTTCAAAATTGTTTGCAAAGAGTGAGTACGAAATGTTATTGTTTTGATGGAGGTTTTGACTTCTCCATGCCAAATATATATGTAGGTGATTTTGCAATTGTACCAGAGCCATCTTTATTAGAGCCGTAAGAATATGACGTATTTTTTGTTGTGCTTTTTTTAGAGGAGGTACATTTTACACTTTCCCATAAAAAGCAATATAAAAATCACATTTTTCGAAATAATTTTAATCAATAAAAAAATATATGTTTGATTTCTGTTTTTACAGTGTTAAGTACATAAAATGTTGAAGTTAATCATATCTGAAAATCAATTACCTAAATATCTTAATAATTTAATAAAATATAAATTAAAATTCAATATGAATTTAAGAAATTCTATATACAGTAAAATATTTATATGTGTATGTGATGTCGATGTTGAAGTTAAAGTATTTACCAATAAGAGTTGTACATTTTTTTAATCTAACCCGCACACGTTTACCTTTATTTTGCAGAAAAATATCCGTAGCTGTATTGAAATATATTAAACAATAAAAAATTTTATTTTAGCACGGAAATAAAACTTAAATATTACTATAAACAATAATTTAAGTTTAAAAAATAATATAATGATGTGTGTTTATTGGTAAACTCTCTAAAAAACAAACCAGAAACATGACATGACGAAAAAGCTTTACAAAAGAGACATCTGTCATTCATAATAAAATTAATTTATTTGTTTCACATAATATCATAATAATTATTAACTATAATTATTATATTCAATATAGATAACAGTAAATCTATTAAAATTTAATATATTCAGGATAAAGTATGTAGTTTAAGATGTGCTTTCGATATCGTTCAATAGATGTCAGCTGAGCGTTACTTTTTTATACACAAAAAGTCGTTACATTTAAAAAACTTGTCTAATGGATTTGGTTTTACCAATTTAAGTTAACGGTTAAATTTTATATGCAAGTATATGGCAATGATATAGATTATATAAACAAACATACATTTATACATACATACATATATATCTTTATAAAATCTAATTTTCCTCCAACTCGAAAAAAATCCTACCTTAAAATTGTTACAATATAAGTTTCTTGGCAAACTACATGTTTTATCAGCAAACAATCGCTTTAATACGGATTTTGAAATATGTTATAGTATTTAATCCTGTTAAATGTAATAACATTTATGAAAAAATTTGATTCAATATAATTCAACTATACGATTCTAGTTTTAATTCCTATAGAATTATAGTGGGATTCTAGTAGTTTAACCATTTTAAGATAAAAGTTTAAGTAAATGAGTTAATATTTTCAATTTAGAATAAATATGTTTTTTTGTTTTTGATTATTTTGAATTAATTTCAAAATTTTGAATTTTGATAAACAAAAAGTTTATTGTCAAAAACAAAGTAGCTTTTTAGTAGCAGTTTTTATTTTTCCAAATAGAGATGACTCTGTTTTCATTGATCGTACGCGATCGATATTTCATATTGCACATGCGTATACAACAGAATATGTTTTTTTATATGATAGTATGTATGTATTTGTGCGTATACATATTAAAAGTTTTTATGCGAAATATGAATTCAATGATATATTTATTTAATTATTTATGATATATTTAATTGATTTTATGCAAAAATATTTAAACGACACATAATATAAATATTCTTAATACGATTTCAAGATCAAAATGTTAAATTCGTTATGCTTTTCATTGAAATATTTCATTAAAAAAAATGTTTACTTTCCATATATTTTGTATGAGAATTTACGTTTTTTCCTCTATTCAACCTCCTCTAATTAAAGCTCAGTTTTTAATATTTAGGCTCTGTTATTTAGTCGGTTCTGATTGTACTCGTTAAGTCCAACCCAACTCGAAATCAAAACTGGTATAATTTTTGTTTCTCATGACTGTTTTGCAACACTCACAATCAATTTCATACATTGTTAAAAAAAAGTTTATCATTACTTAAATGTTCAAAACTTTTAATTTATCGAAATAAGGTATGTTTAAAAATTGTAGGGTTAAATGTTGGGTCTTATGGTTTTTGTGATTCCTTCCTTAAAATTGACATGAAGTTAGAAAATAGGTAAATATATATAACAAATTACGTCTACTTACATTTGATACCATTACATTTGTTAGCATTACACATTTGTTGTTCATTTTATAAACATTAAACGATCGAACAAAATAATTTGAAATCAATTTTTTGCTGTTCAAATATACGCATAGGCGCAGTAACTGAATTGGTATAAAATATGAAAGAAAAATCCAATCAGACAAGAATAAATCATATTGACAATTCTTTTTCGACCAATGTGTCAAAAAGAAGAAAAATTTAAGTGCGGATATCCACAGTTTTTCTAAAGTCATTCAAATTAATTCTATAGTTTTATTAATTTAAATAAATTATATTAAAATAATCCAAAATGCAAGCATTTACAAAACTACGATTGATCACAAGTGGAAATATTCGTTTAATTAGCACGACACAAAGATTTAGAGATATTTACAAAATTCAAAGCCAAGAAGAATTTGAAAGCAAAGTGAAAAATAGTAAAACACCAGTGATTGTGGATTTTTTTGCAACGTAAATTACATAACTGTTCAATATTCTGCTTAATTAAAATTAAATAATTCCAAAATTTAATTTTCTATTTCTTTAATTTAAAGATGGTGCAATCCATGCAAAATGTTAACACCAAGAATAGAAACTGTAATATCAGAAAACAAGGGCAAAATTCAATTGGCTAAAGTTGATATTGACGAATTAAGCGATCTTGCATTAGATTATGAAGTTGGATCAGTTCCCGTCTTATTAGTTATACGCAATGGAAAGGTTGAACAACGATTAATTGGCCTTCAAGATACAGACAAGTTACGATCGTGGGTGGAAAATGTAGTCAACAAAAAATGAATGATGTAATGAAAAAAAAACAATATTAAATAATATTTTTGTAGATATATATTAATAAAACCTCAATTTTAAAGAAATCGTAAAATTATATTCATTTTGCTTAGCGAACCAATATTTTTAACAACCGATTTTTGTCGATGGGGTATTTGACGTTTTTCATGTGCTACCATCTACAGTACAACAATACAATAGAAAGTTTTAGATTAGACTGAAAATGTGCGCATTCAATTTATTGGTCATAACAAATCTATAAAGTAAATTAAATACTGACATAAAACAGTAATGTAAACTAAGTTTAAGATTAAATATTTAAACGTTTTAATAACACAAATATTTATTTTTAGTTTATAATGGGTAAAAAACAAAAGGTTGTAAAAGTCAAAGAAGTAAACATTGAAGATCCTGAGAAGAACGGTTTTAGCGACGATGAAGTAATTAGAGAACCAACAGAAGCTGAATTGGAGGAAGTAGGAAAACCTGAGAATCAAAATCGAATTGAAACTGTTCGTCAAAAAAAGAAAAAGAAACACAAGAAAATTGTCGAAACGAAACAGTTGGTGGCTGAAATCAATGAAACTGACAAAAATATTCAATATTTGAAAAAATGGTCCAATAATCGTGATGAATGGAAATTTGAAAAACTGCGACAAGTTGCTATACAAAAAAATTTGTTCAATTCGGATAAAATCTCTAAGGAAATATGGCCAATTGCATTAGAATATTTAAAAGCAAGCAAGGGTAAATCGAAAGATAGTCTTATAAAATCGGCAGAAGAAATAATACGAACATTTGATGAATCGAATGGTAAACTAAATGATAAATTAAATAAAGATAAGTACAAAAGGGCTAGAGAATTATTACAACTTCTGGAATAGTCAATAATAAATAAGTTTAAAAACTATAACCTAACTTTTATTTTCCTTAACATCAGGCAATACTAAACAATGTATTTTGACGTATGATTCGAATCGAACCTTTGTTCATTCATAATTGATCAATCATTTTTATCGCTGCAAACAATTGTCAAATTAGTGAAAGATAATTAATAAAATTTACAAAATTAATTAAGTTCACCATATTGTAGATTATAATAAATATTGGATTATTGCATTAAGAAATTGATATCGTGCGGTTTTATCATAAATATATATCGATAATGTGAAACAAGAACATTGTGTTAGATCGTGTGACGTGTTTTTGTATTTTTTACTTAGATTAAAGAAATATAAAAAAAAAAATGATAATTCTAAATTATTAATTTTATAAAGGAGTATAGTTATACAAAATAATATAAATATTTTATAGTAATATGGATGATTTATCACAAGGTGATATATGTCGTGTATGCAGATGTGAAGGTCAATCTGATCGACCGTTGTTCCATCCATGCATTTGCACGGGAAGTATTAAATGGATTCATCAGGATTGCTTAGTACAATGGATGCGATACTCGAGAAAAGAATACTGCGAATTATGTGGTCATCGTTTTTCTTTTACGCCCATTTACAGTCCCGACATGCCAAGAGTATTACCACTGCGCGATGTTGCCGGAGGTTTACTTAGCTCGGTTGGTACAGCAGTAAAATATTGGCTACATTATACCCTAGTCGCGTTGGCGTGGTTAGGAATTGTTCCGTTAACAGCATATCGGACACATCGATTTTTATTTTCGGGTTCATTAGATATGATTATGTCTATGCCATGGGAATTATTTTCAACGGAAAATATTGCTGCCGATGTATTTCGTGGATGTTTCGTTGTAACGTGCACACTCTTTGCATTCATAGGATTAGTGTGGTTAAGAGAACAAATTTTGCATGGTGGTGGTCCCGATTGGTTGGAACGAGATGAACCACCCATACAACAATTAAATCAAGAAGCTCCACAACCACCAGCCAACATCAATGTGGATAATGTAGACGGTGCCAATCAAGAACAGAATAACAATGGCGATATTAACGGTAACATTGAACAAATACAAAATAACAACAATAATAATCCAGAAGCTGAGCAGGTTCAACATAATGATAATCCAATTATTGACGATCATCCTCATATTGATCCCGCTGAACCACCACAACCACAAGAGCAAGATGATCCCGAACCAGTTGAACCAGTTCAAGACGAAGCTAATTGGAATCCAATGGAATGGGATCGAGCCGCTGAAGAACTAACATGGGAACGTCTACTTGGGTTAGATGGTTCGATGGTATTCCTTGAACATGTATTCTGGGTTGTATCGCTCAACACAATATTTATATTTCTATTTGCGTTTTGTCCGTATTCAATCGGAAATTTTACAATTTCATGTTTGGGTATGATACGACCGATAAAACCACTGATGCATTTCCATGGTCTAATCACCACTCTCATAGGCTATTGCATAATTGGAATCATTTTAATTTATTTACATGCGGTGGCCAAACTTTTTAAGCTACGCCGCCCGAGGCGAACATTGGGTCTTTGCTATATTGTTGTTAAAGTATCACTATTATCTGTAGTTGAAATTGGTGTACTTCCATTGGTATGTGGATGGTGGCTAGATATATGTTCGTTACCTATGTTTGACGCTACACTCAAGGATCGAAAATCTAGTTTCAAAGCAGCACCAGGAACTTCATTGTTCATTCATTGGATGTTTGGTATGGTGTATGTTTATTATTTTGCCTCGTTTATTGTGCTACTGCGAGAAGTTTTGCGGCCAGGAGTTTTATGGTTCTTACGAAATTTAAACGATCCCGATTTTAGTCCAATCCAAGAGATGATTCATTTATCAATATTTCGACATATAAGACGTTTAATTTCGTCGGCTGTCGTATTTGGATCAGCCGTACTACTAATGATCTGGTTACCAATACAAATTCTAAAGAAGGTATGGCCACTATTTTTACCATACACATTGTCTGGCGATTCGGAAGTAAACGAACTAAGTTTACAATTATTGTTGCTACAGGTATAATAATTAATAATCTAATAACTAAATGAACTTATCCTAATAGTGTTACGTTTTCCAGATAATTTTACCAGGTTTTTTCGAACAATCTCATACTCGAATTTGGCTTAAAGGATTAATCCGTATTTGGTGCACTGTGGTCGCATGGATATTAGGTATCAAGAGTTATCTTCTTGGATGTGAACCTAGAGCACAGGATGATGAGAATTTTCATCAAGAACATGGTGCTGGCGGTGGATTAGGTGCAGCTCATCAAGCACTATTTCAACGAGAAATACCAATTGGGTTCCAGCCATATGATCGACCAACTTTATTCCCTATTCGGGTATTTGGATTAATAATTTTAATGTGCATCAGTTTAGTAATCGGTTCACTGATTACACTTACTGTTCCGGTATGGATTGGTCGTCACGGTATGGCGATTTGGTCTGTCGGTGTTCATGTCTCAACATCGAATCCAGAAGAAAAACCATCGAGACCACATGAATTGTATACAGCTGCTATGGGAACATATTTATGCTGGATTTTATCACGTGGCATTGCAATTGCTGTTAATTTATTCCCACAAGGACGAAATGCTGTTATGAATAAAATTAAGCATTGGATAACGGTTGCTGGATCGTACGCAATGGCTGCCGTAATATTTGTATTATTATTAGGAGTAGTACCGTTATTATTTGGATTACTTTTAGAATTAGTCGTTGTAGTACCACTTCGAGTGCCATTAGAACAGACACCAATATTATTTTTATGGCAAGATTGGGCTCTTGGTGTTCTGTATACAAAAATTGCATGTGCACTTACATTGATGGGTCCGGATTGGGCGCTAAAGCGAGCAATCGAGCGTGCATATCACGATGGATTAAGGGATATCGATTTAAAATTTATCATACGAGAGCTTGCTTGTCCCGTGATTACATGTTTTGGTTTGGCACTTGCCGTACCCTACGTAATAGCACATTCAATAGTACCGTTATTTACAAAAAATCGTTTATGGCTTAGAATTCTTGTAGCTCGTCGCATCTATCCATTTTTCTTAATTATAACAATAACTAGCATAATTTTCACGTTGCAAATACGTCAATTTGAAAAACTTTATGTTGCAATTAAAAACGATAAATATTTAGTGGGTCAACGACTTGTTAACTATGATCATAGGAAAAGGAAATCGGAAGCAGCAGCAGCTGCTGCGGCCGCTGCAGTTGCGGCACCCGTTGTAGGTGGTGGTGTTCAAAATAATTAAAATTTTTCAATTTACTTTTCTTTAAAAATAAAATGTTCTTTAATGAAATTGAATTGAAAAATTGTATTTATTCTCTTCCCAAATTTGTAATTTGATATTTTACATTTTATTGAAATTTATCAATATTATCAGAATATAAAACGAATCTTTAACAAAATAATAATTGAAAATGTGTAAATAAAACTGAATTATTTTATTTATTGAATTTAAGAGAAAATAAATAGTAAAGAAAAATAATTGGCTTTTTTTAATTAAAAAATATGTTTTTTATTAACATTTTCAATCTGTGTTGTGTTCTGTACCAATTAAACAATTTAAATCATTTTTTTTATTCAATTACTTTTGTTGGGCTAACTTCTCTTTCTTGGCTGCCTCCTGTTCAGCCGTAATTGTCTCGTATTTTGTAATTAATTTGGTTACATCATCTGAGCTAAGAATTTTGATAACTGTTTTATTGTCAATACGTTGCAATGTAGCCATTTCGACCTTTTCTGATGTTAATTTTGTTGCATCTAACGTCTTCGACAATACCTTAACGGCTAAATCTTCAGCTTCCGCAAGTGTTATTTCACCACCATTCAACTCTTGTTTTAACATTGAAATAGCAGCACTTGTTTTATTGCCAATGCATGTCGCTTTCCAACCCCCATAATTACCACTTGGATCAGATTGATACAATTGATAGCCATAGTTTTTGTCCCAACCCATATAAAGAATTGAAACACCAAATGGACGTTTGCCACCGTATTGTGTGTATGCCTGTTTAATATCGCACAATTGTGATACAAGCTGTTCGCATGGAATTTCCTCACCATAATCCAATTGATATCTTTGTGCAATCACACGTAATTGAAATGTTAAAACATTAGCATCTGCGGTTATTCCAGCAACAGAACATACCATATCCCTAGAAATAGAATTATCGGGAGAGTGAAAAATATAACAGATATTATTACCGGGGATATACAAAACTTACTCATTTAACTTGTAAATTTTTTCCGAAAACACTCCACCATCTAAGAGTTTGTTCGTGTTACGACGTTCGGCACATAATAATATACCGTCCTTGGCTAATATTCCAAGACATGTTCCTGCATGGGATATGGCTTCCATAGCATACTCAACTTGATAGAGCCGGCCTATAATAAAAATGTGTACATTATAAAATTGAAGTATCGATATAATTTAAAGATAATCGTATTTACCTTCTGGGGAGAAAATAGTTGTTCTGGTATCATATCGGCGAGCCTAAAAAATAATATATTAATCGAAAATAATCAATTTTAAAAACATGACCAAGCATATCTAGGTACATAACCTAAAAGCGCCTGATGTATTTATATTATTATACTATATACTTTCAACTAACCATTTTATCTTAATTTCAAATTAAAACTATAAAATGTTTTAAAAAGATGAAACACAAGATTTTTATTATATCTTTAAAGATTTTAGAAATTATATTCGTGTTTGATAAATTCGATGATTTTGCTCATACACAGAATGACAGAATATTTTTATTTTATTTACACAACGAAGTTAGATGCGATTCGTTGACAGGGTGATTACGAAAAGTTTAAAATAAGCTTTGTTGTTCTGAAATGGGTAGGGCAAATGCAAAATAGGTAAATACATTTGAAATCGAATACAATTAATTTATTGCTAACAATTTGTGAAATGGCTTTGGTTTTACATTTAAATAGATAATTATAATTCATCTGACTTTTTTAACAATCTTGCTGGAAATTGTTCCATAAATCCAGTATAAAATTGTTTAAAATTTATTTTGTTCGAATCGTGACTGGTTTCGTCAACGCTTAAATGAAAAATGTTTTCTCAGATTTGGAAGTTTATCGATTTTAAGTAATACTTACAGATCAATACCAGTAGCTACGGTAATATTAACACGATTTGTTGAAATTTCCGTTGGTCTGATGGAACCGAAAAAATTAGTAATGAGCACATCATTTGGATCCTTAGGATATAAATCCTTGCGTACTCCCACTGTTGATATACAAGCATGTTTGGGGCATACTGTTAAAAACTCTCCCATCGTCTTCTTACTATTTGGTGTAACAGATTCTAGAAACTCCAATGCATAATATGTGTATCGATCGATTATGTAAACACCAATGGCAGGATCAACATGATGCTGGAATAAAGAATAATTTTGAGAAACGCAGTTATAAGATAAATATAGTTAATTTACCGATAGAGAATCTTCACCAACTAAACTACTAGCTACTGCTAATATATTCGGCGAATAGAATTTTTCATACATTGAAGCCGCCTGGCATGTATCGATCATAAAGAACAATTCATTGTAACGCTGCTTCTGCCACATTTGTTCAATAGCATCGGCCAGTTCTTGTGATGTTATTTCTTCCGAGTCTTGAAACTTTAGAAAACCTTCTCCACCATGACCAGTTAAATAAATCAAAACATTACTTCCCGGATCGGTCAACAATTGTTTCGAACGTGCCGTCCCATTTTGTGTACGTCCCGTCAGCAGTCGAACAAAATTCTCAACTGTTACCTCGTATCCACGATAATCAACTTCTACATCATCGCCATAGACATTTAACCGTTTGTATGCATTATTAAATACGGTAGCTGGTCGAGGATTGCGCGGATTACATGCCATATCATCAGCTATCATTAATATTATGTGACTATCGGGAATACCAAGTCGCTAGAATTACGATATAAATATACATAACGAATGAATTTAATATTGCATGTGATTTACCTTGACCGACCGATAAATAGACAAAACGTTCGCTACATGGCGGTAATTAAACCAAAACCGGGACGTATCCACTAGAACCGCCCAATTATTGGTGTGTGTATCATCCAATCTTTCCTTGAATCGTGTAGGCAACTTAAACAACAACAAAAAATAGTCAATAAACTTAAAATATTAAAAAGTAAGTTGTTTTAATTACTTCCAATTCAAAACTAGCACATAATTTAATTATAATAAATAAAATAATACTATTTCTGGCGAAAATCATTTTAATTTGTATTTTGAGGTTATGCGACTGTTGTGACAGATATATTTTGACACATCAAAAAGCTGCATATGTTTTTGACACTCGAGTCCCAAAAAATTGTAAACATGCAGTCGCTAAGTGTAAATATTTTTTTGGAGAAACAAAACTCACTAGATAAATATTTAAGTCCGCCAGACTATGAATTGCTGTTGAACAGCTTAAAGCTATGCTGCCCTATGTAAGTACAAGGTCACAATACAATACATGTCTTGTAATATAGGAAATATTATTTTACAGTAAAAATTTATCGACAGACCAAATCGAAAATCTCATCAATAATATTGGATTCATACTACGAGATGATGTTATTTCGAAAAGCACTGAGTCCCAAGGCTTAATAGTTCAAGCTATTAAAGCACTTCGTAATTTGTGTACGCATGGGAAAGATATTCAAACCAAAATAAGCTTAACACCGCGATTTTTTGACTTCGTTACGAATCAGTTACAATCGAACGATTCACTTCCGGAAATTAAACTCATCACTTTCCAGTGTTTGGCTAATATGTGCGTACAAAATAATCAGACCCAATTCATAACATGGGAAAACACCAGTGGGCTATTATTAGAAAATTTGAGTAGCCATTCCGAATACCAAAATGTTGCCGCAATGATTCTCTATTACATGTTTATAGACGATCAAAATACGTTTATTTTTGACCACGACACTACAATTTTCAAGAAGCTTATCGATATTATATTTGATCTGGATCAGAAACAAGATGTAAATATTGAATTTATAAACATATTCATCGAATATTTCTTAGTAAAATACGAGAGGATAGTTGAACTCTATGAGCGATTAGAAATTGAAACACGTCTCAATGCCATCAAGTACTGCATCGAATTGGTTAAAGCTGAAGATCATCACAGGTATACTGATTGATAAACTGAACTAAATTGTTAGATTTAAATAAAATATTTATCATTCCAGATGTCTCAATAAAAATTTAATTGAACTTTTGCTTAACGACTTCAAACGGAAATCGGATTGCATACTGAATGTAATGGCCAAAAGTCAACTTGAACCTAGAGAAATTATATTAATTCTTGAACTAATAACAAATCTATCCGCAAATAATTTGTACACATGGATTTTACATAAAGATAAATCACTATTCTTGAATATTGGTTGTTTACTTGTATCGATCCATGATCTTGGCAAAGTATCCGACAGCATATTTACGCCAGCTCCAAAATTAGAAGATTTTATAACATCGAAGGATAGTACAAATTCATACGAAAACGATATATCGTACGAGTTCAAAACTATGCTTGTTCGATGTATTGCTAATCTAAGTTACATGAATGTGGCAAATCAAAATTTAGCCAGAGATGTTAAAATTTTGCTAACCGTTTTGGAATGCACGAATATGGATGCAAAAAACCCTCGTAAGTTGGTTGAGCCGAGTAGAGCATGATGACAATTTAAAAACGGTTTATACTTTCAGTTATCAAAGAATGGAGTATTTTGGCTATTCGCAATTTGTGCGACAATAATCAGGAAAATCAAACGTTAATAAAATCGTTAACAAAAGTAGGAGATAGCCTATCGTCGATTGTGGTCGATGATGGACGAGAAGAGAACGGTTCGATACGGATAAAATTAAATAATTAGTTATGACGAGTGCTTCACAACTTCGACCACTACAACAATGCAAATGTTCAATGTAATTTCATATTTTATTCGTTACTTTAAATCAAATGGTTTTACATTTATTTGTAATAAATATATATATTTTAGACAGTACCTACGAGACATTATAATCTGCTTAACATGTTTTTAATCAAAACGATCATTTAGTATATTTGTATGTTTATCAAACTGTTCCGTACCAAACGTGCATGTATTTATGGAGTTTCGTAAATAATGATAAAAACGTGTGCTACGGCGATCGGTGTTATGTTGGCGATCTTTTTCTACACGACAAATTGTGCGCAAATATGGTTCATAGTCTAGTGCGACCGAAGGTGTCGGATTCACTCTCGTACTATTAGATGAGGCTACAGTGCTGCACATACTATAGTATAGCAAATCTCTGCAAATAAAATCAAAAAAAAATCAATCAACTATATCTGTAACTAAAATGAGTACGGAAACCTACAAGGATTCATGATTTTTGTTTAGTAGAATGTCGTAGTTTTTGTAGTCAATCTTATTCGTTTCCATTGAATACTCAACAATTGTTGATACAATTTCATTCGAGGAGTTACATGAATATGAAAAATCTTGATTAAATTTCTCGGCATCAAGTACCAATGCCATTGATATACTATCGTAAAAATCACTAATTTGATTCAGAGCGTTAACAGCTTTCTTCTGGTCCAATTTATTCGGTTTCTTCTTCGCTTTAACATTATTGTTGAGTTTCGTCAAAAATATTGTCGGTACATTAAACCAAAGATTATTGAAATTACCGTTGAATTGAAATTTGCAAGAAATGTTTTGATTTCTTATAAAAAATTCGAAGACTTTAGTGTGCCTATGAACGTCAGTCGAAGATGATGCTGATTTTCGTTTTGAAATGGTTTTATCTTCGTCCGAGTCACACCACGATAATTTTGAGTTATCATCGTCCATGTCCAACATTTCGGACAAACCAAATTGATCGGGTATTTTACTCACGATTGATTTTAATTTATTTGTTTTCGAAGTTGTCTGCCTGTCACCACCACTTTGAATAAAAAATTGAACCATATTTATAGTTCGACGCAAATCATTTTGATTATATTGTATGAGCTTTCTCAATTCTCCATAGTCCAAACAACAATGTTCGACTAATCCGAGCAGGGAAATGTATTTTGCTACATTGACCAAACTCGGTGCATAATAAACAATTGAGTTTTGTTCGATAAATTTGAGAAGATGATTTGAATTTGGATTGTTCGATATTAAAACAACAGGTCTCTTTGATGTTGCAATTAATTGGTTTATGGCACTTATAAAACCATCGTCCTGCTCAAATACAATATCGGCATCCTCAATCAACACAAGAGCCAATTTTTTTGTATTCATATCGGTATCACTTCGTGAATCTGTATCATCGGTTTTCTGACTATTTGTATGTTTGTGAACATTATGCGATTGGGTAGCCTCATGAAGCTTCTGTAACATTTTTTTCCCCGTCCTTTTAGAACCACAATTTATTTCTAAAACTTTAAAGTTCATTTCATGTGCCATAGCATAAACAGCATTAGTTTTGCCACAACCATATGGACCAATCAATACCACAAAATTAGAAGTTCCATTGGAATATGATACGGAGTTTGATAATGACTCATCACTTAATTTATGACTGTAGTAGTCTTCCTGCCAATTCGATAGGAAACGCTTTAATTCGACTCCTTGGCGATAGTTTATGTAAATTTCATTCAAACATTTCGGTTTAAATTTTTCATTATAAAGTTTATTCTCGTCATTTTGAATGGTCCCATCGTTTACGGTTACATCATCCTGATTAGTTACATGTACATTTTGGGAGGATTTCAGCTTCAGCTGTTTGTAACAACGATATACAGGATAATTGTTGCAATCGGTTCTTAAACTATTAACTAAAGTTATTAAATGTTTTCTTGGAATTTTATGAATAACGTACGGTTCACAAAATTTGGAAGAATGCACAACCCCAGGATTTGGATCGCAATTCGTAACTAAACCTATTTTTAGTTTATCATAGTTTACTACGATATCCGGTTCCTCACAGGTCTTCTCGATAAGTAGAATTTTAGCAGTTGCAACCGCATTTTGTATATGGCTAGAATCTAATTGCGTTATGTGACTTATCATGGGGAAGCAACAGTAGTTAAGTTCATATTCATCTTCGTATATTTTCTGCCGGTCTATCTCCAAGCGCAATGAGTCAGGTATACCGGACATTAAAAATTCATGGCGTGCCTTTAATACTTCTGGATCGATAGCTGGTTTTGGTACCTGTTTTACGAAGAGAGGTGCTAATTTAATATTTTTCATTTCGACTTTTGTTGGTTTTTTCGGTTTCTCTAATTCAGTTGTGACGAATTCAACATCGTCGTCCGACTCTAATTTCTGTTTCTTTAATTTAGCATTCGGTGATCTGTTCAATGATCTCTTAGTTCTTTTCTTTGGAGTTGTGTTCGGCGATGGAGAATTTTCTTTTTTCGATGGGCTTATATCAAAAATATATTTTTTGTTTTTGGTACACGATCGTCTTGGCCGAATATTTTCATTCTTCTCTTCAAGGCTTCCGTTCAATTTGGGAAAATATCCTAGCATGTCTCGTTTATTTGAAGGTGATGTCTCATTTTCCAATTCGTCTTCGAGATCTAATTTTTTTTGGACCATTAATTTTGTCTTTGTTTTACGTTTCTCACTTTTATTTTCATCAGTTTTATTCGTGCTACTACTGCCAGTTAACAAATTTTTCAACCTCTTAGCACGTTTTTCCATTTTAATGTTAATAATCTCGATTTCGGCCTGTTCTTTTGCTATTCGTTCGTTTTTACCTTTTTCCTCACACCATTTTTCTAGCATTAATTTTCTTTTGTTTTTCACACAATTTGGGCTTTTATCTTGAACAACATCATCTATGTCAAGAACAATCCCATTTGAATTACTACCAATAACACGATTTCTAGCATCCATCATAACTTCGAAAACATTTTTAACCTGACAGACCGAGTCCGTTGCATTCTGAACTTGTTCCGAATCATTAACCTCAATGTTACCATCACTTATGTTCAAATCATCATTTTTATCTTTTTCAAAATGAAGATTACTACTTAGAGTCTGTGATATATCACTTATTATAGTTTCATTGTTCTCTTTAGGTTTAATTCGTTTGCGTTTCTTTTTGCCCGATTTTATCACTGCCGTCATATTTTCAATGATCGTACTGTTAATATTCTCCTTAATGGGACTTTGAAAATAATTCTTAATTGAATTCATCTTCATTCCGTTAAACTTTGGAAATCAACCAGGCAAGTTGTTTTACTTATTATTCCACATTTATTGAATTATTTTTATTATTAAATTTAACAAACTTTCGATATTATTAGAGTTTGACGTATACAAATAGGCGGGCGATTCTCACTATGAAGGTAGCTACGTTACTTTCAATCTATGGACACTGATTGTATGAGAGCCATCTATGTTTCAGTATTTGATCTAATTACCGAACGAGACGCTTCGTCAAATCAAAACTGGTATATAAATGACGTTTCTGTCATCAAATCAAGCAAAATTTTATCACATTTCACAACTTTTAAAATCATTTCAGAAAATGACTTAAATTAAAATCTATAGTGTGTAATCATATAATTTTGTAGTTTTAATTGACCAGTAATTTCTTTAAATTTTTTGTGACTTAAAAAAATACAATTTGATAATATTTTAAATATCGTTTAATAGTAGACTAAGAAAATCATACTTCAATCATAATAAATGGAGGACCAAGAGGGTGCCACTGCTTTGGGAGTAACTGCCGCCAAAGGTCAAATCGAACAAATGATGGCCAAGTTGGCTGAATTACAGGTGGAGTTTTCTAAAATTGAAAATATCAAAACAAGTATCAGTGAACCGAAAGCTGGACCAAGTAACGCTAAAGAGAGTAGTAACGAAAAGGTTGAAAAACCAAAAAAGAAACGCGAAAGAAATAGGACCAAGCCTAAAAAACTTACCAATGAAATCCCCAATAACATCGTTGAGCCAACCGAGTTTAATTTAACACAATCAGCTCCGAGTACGAGTAAGAAAAAAGAAAAAATGATAAATCATGTCGAGGTAAGTCATAGTACACTATATAACTATGTACAACGGCATAATAATTAATTCAATTTTTAGGTAACCACACAGAGACCAAAATCCAATACGCCTGGTTATAACGCAGGTCTCGCAGTTGCTCTTACAGCGGAAACAATTTTGATTTACAAATTATTGATAATGTCCCCAGCTGAACGCGATAAATTCATTTATAAACAGGCAAAAGAAAGAAGAATATTGATTCGAAATAATCAAACGGGTCAGTTCGAATTTAATCCTATATTTTACGATGAAAATATAAGACAACAACCTCAAAATGATTTGTATATGAATAATAAAGAAAAACGTAGCTCACGCGAAGAACGCAAAAGTAGACGTGGTAAAAAAATGAAATCACGCGATGAGAAGGCCAAATCAAAGCATAATAAATTGTACTACGATTTGTTTGAAACTCAAGTCAATCGTTTATTATATGGTGAAAATAAATTAACGGAACAGGAGAAAAATGATGCCGTATTTTTATTCAATACGAATACCGATAAAAAGAATAAGCTATTTTCAACGGAAGAAAATCAAAGAAATCTTGAACAATTTGTCGAAAAGCTAATCGAAAAAGATGTGGGTTATATAGTTGAGAATGAAATCCGCATCAACCAGAAAAATAATCATGAAGGTTATGTAACAAATAATATTAATAATGACGGTGACATCCTAGTTCCATCGATAGTACTTCGACAATGCGCTTTACACGGCGACACAGTTAAAGTGTTCGCGGTACGGCCAAATATTTACAATGCAAGGAAGAGAGCAGAAAACGAGGCTGAAGATATTAAAGTTATTTCAGTGGATAAAGAAGATGATGGTACCGAAAATGAGGATGACAAAGATTTATCATTAATTGAGGTCGCCGATCCACCAACTCCTAATAAACTTCGAGTTTTAGGTTTTGTGTTGAAGATCGTAGAAAAAGTGAATACTAGACAATGTATTGGAACATTCAAAAAAGTTAGTAAAACATCAGCTTCGATATTTAAACCGCGAGATTTGAAATTACCTCAAATCAAAATAAATCCCATAAACATGCCAGAATCTTTGTTAAATATAAATGATGAACATGATTCAGCAGAAAAAATCGAAGATATTCTATATTACGCTGAAATAATAGATTCATCCCACCATGAATTGATCGGCCGAATTGTTCGACCAGTAGGAAAATGTGGTGAACTCGAAAACGAAAATCAAGCAATATTGTTACAAAATGGTTTAAATCCGATTCAATATACGAATGATATATTGAAAGAAATACCTGTATTACCATTTAAAATTCCAGATAGTGAATTTTTAGTTCGCACCGATCTTAGAGATCAATGTATATTTACAATCGATCCTCCAACTGCACGTGATTTAGATGATGCTGTTTCATCAAGAATTCTACCGAATGGTAACTATGAAATTGGTGTTCACATCTCTGATGTATCATATTTTCTTAAAGAAAATTCACTTATTGATGAACTTATTAAAAATCAGACAACAAGTATCTATCTTGTAGACAAAGTATACCATATGTTACCGGAAAAAATGTGTTTTTTATGTTCGTTAACACCAGGCGAAGATAAATTAGCATTTTCAGTTATATGGGAGATTACGAAAAATGGTGAGATTTTAAAAACAGAGTTTAAACGAACAATTATTAACTCATGCAGCCAATTATCATACGATCACGCACAATCTGTAATTGAAAATCCAGATAAAATAATTGATGAATCAAGTTTTTCGCACATCTATAACAACTATAAACCTAGTGATTTAGCAGAAATTATAAAACAATTAAATGCAGTTGCTCTCGTTTTACGCCAGCAACGTTTCGACAACGGAGCATTACGTATAAATCAACCAAAATTGAAATTTAATCTTGATCACAGTACCGGCAAACCGATTGCATTTTATACGGAACATCAACAAAGTAGTAATTATTTAATTGAAGATTTTATGTTACTTGCCAATCAATCAGTTGCAGCATTCATTTTTGAAAAGTATCCAAATTTAGCAGTGCTTCGAAAACATGATCCTCCAAATGAAACATCACTAATGAAAGTCACGACCAAACTTTCAGCATTGAATTTAAAATTTGATATTTCAAGTTCAAAATGTATTCGCGAATCGCTTGAAACATTACCTGACCAATGCAAATCTAAAGAAGCGGCTAGTTCTGCACTTAATTTTTTAACTGCGAAACAGATGACTCGAGCAAAGTATCTGTGTAGTGATCAAGTAAGTTCAATTGACGAGCTGAAGCATTACGCTTTATCAATACCTATATATACTCATTTTACAAGCCCGATTCGACGATATCCTGATATCTTGGTCCATCGTTTATTGTGTGCTGGACTTAATTTGGAGCAAGTCCCAGAACGTACTCCAATCGAATTAAATAAAATTTTAAAGAATTGCAATCAACAAAAAATGGATGCAAAATCAGCAGGTGACGATAGTGCCAATTTGTATTTTATTCATTATTTGAAAGCCGTTGGTAGCATTAAATTACGTGCAGCTATTTTAGAAATAATGGAATATTCTATGGAAGTTATAGTTATGCACACTGGTCATATTTTACGGATCCCATATAAAGTAAGTAACAACTTTTTGATCTTAATATATTGATAGTACTATAAACCTATATATTTATTTCTAGTCAAGAACTCATAAACAACAATTAAAACTTAAACACTGTCTAGAAAATGACAAACCAACCGTTATAGTAAGCAAACCGGAGGATTCAAAGAACACATCCTATAAATTACAAATATTTTCTGAGATTACAGTAGAGATTTCCATTAAAAACGAAAAACTACATGGTGAACTAGTTTTGGATGAAGAAAATGAATCGAACAGTACACAGAATTAGAAAATCTTGGACGAAAAGAGCTTCAACACACATAAATTTGGTTGGTACTTAAACTACGTCGTAGATTTTCATCATGAATCATGAACCACCATAATTAAAAGATCGTGTCAATCGATAATTTGCCGAACAAATTCTTTTGAAATCAGAATTTAAGGAAATAATGTAATTCAATTTTCTCAAATAAAATGTGTACTCTTGATTCCATTAAGCTGGTTTTTACTACTATGTATAAGTTAAAAGACCTGAGCTCTCTTTATACGAGATCACTTTTGGCGAAGGGAATTTAACGAATTAGTGCCCTTGCGAAACCAAATGTTTTGAAAAATTTTAACTTTTTACTCAGATAATTTAAAGTTGTTGTAATAAATAAATAAACTAAAATTACTTTGGAGGCAATCTTTAGATGGCAACATCATTTTATTTAACAAATTCATTATAACAATAGTATAAATTACCAAAATTAAATATATTGTAACTTATTTTGTTCATTGAACAAACTACTGCTGCCATCTGAAGAAATAAACCGTTTGACCAGTATTTTGACAACTATATTCTATTTAAAAAAATTGAAATAAAGATTCTTAGATGGTTCTATTTGATGGTGAATTTATTATTTTCAGGCTTGTAACGAAAAGTAATACAAAAAATGTACCAAAATGATAAGTTTCGTAGAAAATTGACAACTTATTATCCTCTGTTGATTTTTACCATTCCTAACAAAATCATGATATATTCAACTCGTTTTCATTCTTTTGCAATCTACTGAATGGTTCATAGGGATCTTAACCGATACCGAGAGAGATAACCGAAAAATGAACAATTATCATAATCTCACCCGCTTACAGATTTATTGTTTATTAAACGAAATGTCATTAATGCCTGAACTGAAAAATAAAAAGTTTTATTAAAAAGTAAATTTGCACAAATATAATGGATTTTGTATATTTAGATGATTTTAAAGTTCAGGTATAATATTAAAGTAATGTTGATCTTATAAAAATTTTAATTACTCGATAACCATTAATATTTTTTTAGGTTCATAAAATTGTGGAACTCCTTAATTCGTACACGATTAATCAAAGAGTCGAAGCATTTAATTACTTCTTTACAAATATAAACTTTGTTTTTCCATTATTTTCCAATGAAAATTGTTTTATCGAACCAAATTTAAAAATATCACTTGTACATTTGCCCACATCTAAAACTAAATCGAATTGGCCGAAATGTGATGTATCAACAACAGAACCAATAGTGAAACAAGAAAGTGTTGATAAACATTTAGTTAATGTACAAAGTGATTATCAAAATTTTCAGGGATCATTTTGGTTTCCTCGATTCTATAAAAAGAAAAAAAGATTTAATTTGGATTCATGTGCAAATTTAAAAATACCTACGTCTACATTATTCGAAGCACGGAAACTTATTCAAAGTAGTTCAAAAGAAAGTAATTTACAATTTAGACTAGACTTTCAAAGATTAACAAATATTTTTATAAAATTTTCGGATATTAGTAGTAAACGATTTTTAACTAATGTGGACGATAATAAATTAATATACCATTGTGAACCGATAACATCAAAGTCATCGATAGAAATTGATCGCGAAAAAGATCAGGAACCATTATCTGAAGATAGTGATGAGTTTGAAGACCCAATAAGTGAGGGACAAATTGAGGAAAATTTAAAGCCAGTTAACGCTAAGAGACGTAAAAAATCACCTGCTGGAAGTGGCGATGAGCAAGAACCCAATTCTAAAAGAAAATGTTTTAACTGTTTACAATGTGGTAAAATATATCGGAAAAAGAATTCATTGATTACTCATTCATATCACCATCATCCTGGTTGGTGTCCCACTTGCGGTAAACATTACGGAACAACAGCTAAAGATTTGGGTGATCACAATAGAAAATATCACATCAAAGAGTTTCCTCACATATGTGAAGAATGTGGTGAATCCTTTAAAAGACGCCAGCAATTTCTTGTGCATATCGAAGTGCACAAAAAGAAGAAATTAAAATTGCATATTCAACCGTCTTATGAAGATCTTGACAAGCGAAAATCTTTTAAATGTAATATTTGTAGTTTAGAATTTAAAGGTTTTAAGTGCTACGAGAAACATATTCAAGAAGGACATAAGCTGGAAGGTTTTATATGTGAACATTGTGGGGCACAATTTAAAGAAAAATTAAGCCTTCACCAACACAATTTTAAAGTTCATCGAAAAGAACTTCCATGTCCTCATTGTGATAAAAAATTCAGTTATAAATCGAATTTGGATCGTCACATAATACTGCACACAGAAGCAAAAAAATCGTATATTTGTGAGCAATGCGGAGCTAGTTACTACACTCCAATGTCACTCAAAGAACATTTTACTTATGCCCACAAAGAAGTTAAGGAGTTTGTTTGTGAAACATGTAATAAAGCGTTTTCCGCCAAACGAGCGTGGCAACGACATCAAATCGTTCATTCGGATGAACGGCCCTTCAATTGCAATTTATGTTCAAGGACTTTTAAGATAAAATCGAATCTGGTTCGGCATAAACACCTTACACACAAGCAAATTGCACAGCCTAATAAATTGAAGAGATTTGTTAAAAATGAAAAAGGCGAATTGGTACCAGTAGAAGACGATAATATCGAGCCATCGAACGAGAAACTAAAAACAAAGGAAATTTCAAATAAATTACATCACAATACATTTTCAACACAACTTGGAACCCATAGTAATGAATCGGAAATCGACAATGGAAGTTTCATGCAAATTATGAACAATAATTTGCAATATCCTGAATGCACGAATAATCAGGGTATTGAAATAATTCAAATCGATCAAAATTACAATGCGTACGCAGATAATCATATAAATAATAATATAAGTACTATGATTTTACAAGCGAATCCTAATCAAAATCATGATGATTTTACGAATGGATATAATCAATCATCGTATAACTTACCAGAGGATTGGAATAATGTTAATACCCATAGCCAAATCGATGCATATTCATTGGTTGAAGTTAATTCCGATTCATTAATGTCATTGCACATGAAATCATCGAATCGAAATGATAACCAAATAATGGATATATCAAATGTAGAATTATTGCATTATCCTGATATATGGAGCACAACCGGCACCTCAAATGTTAATAGTGGGACAACAAATATAGAATATACAAGTATTGATAACAGTCACCATCATCACCAACAACAACACTCATCACAGCAACAACACAACTCGTACAATATTGGAAGTATTTTAACAAATCTCGAAATGAT
The DNA here is from genome assembly GCA_963932295.1 of Tipula lateralis. Taxonomy (NCBI): domain Eukaryota; kingdom Metazoa; phylum Arthropoda; class Insecta; order Diptera; family Tipulidae; genus Tipula; species Tipula lateralis. Next base: position 53,723,932 of record OZ010738.1, read on the forward strand.
GGATAATCAAAACAATATTAATGAAATAAATTTGAATATTCAAAATTCAACTGGAAATTTAACATCACAGTTTAGCTACAGTGATCATCATCCAACACACCATCACCATCATGATCAGCATTTGGATCAATCACATTTGAATTATGATTTTAATAGTCAGAATCATACAATAACCGATATATCAAATACATTTATAAAAGAAGCGGACAATGATCGTTCCGGCAATGAACATAACGTTGAAGATGTAAGTAATTGTCATAAAAATAATATGATGATGGGTACTTCAACGTCGAACGATGTCATCGAATCGATTGGGCTAAATTCGAAACAAATTAAAGAAATGCTACAGAATACTACAGAAAATGTAATGTTGCCTTCTCTGCTTGATTATTTGCAGCATCCGTATCAATTTTAATTAAGTTTATTTATGTTTAAGAATTGTTTATTCATTATATTTAATTCATTCATATTTAATATATAAGTGCAATATATTAATGTAATACTTATCTGGTATAAATTATACAAAAATAAAAAGTTAATATAAAATTAATTTGATTTTATAATATAAATTGTGTTGTTTTCGTGCGTGTTGACGTAAATACTAAATAATTATTTTTTGACAAAATTTGAAATTACCGCCTTCTTATTGGTCTAAAATAATAGCTGGATTATACCATTTGATTGAAAATGCTCTTCCACATAAAGAATACGTTTATATCCGATTTCAGTGATATGTCACAATTTTATAATCAATCGACATAATTTTTCTATTTGTGAATTAGTCGGTCCGGCCTCCATCTTTTAATAAAGTCTAGAGAAGTGTAAAATAAAATAAAATAATTATAACAAAATGTCTCTTCTAACCGCACGTTTAGCCGCCTCTGTGGCAAGAAGTATTCCAAAAACAGCCACTCAGGTATTTTATTTAATTTATATTTATATATTTCGATTGTATTTTGTGTTTAAAAAAAAGTTCTATATAATTTTAACATCACGAAGCTGACAAAAAATATTTTTCATGGCTACGCAATCCATCAATTATTACAAACAATTTTGTTATATATTATTTAATATTTAATTGTAATGTATAGAGATTATAATTATTTAATATAATGTTTTAAATTTAATTAAAAATATTAAGTAAAATTCGGATTGTTACGCAATACTTACACGAAAAAAATATTTGTTATATAACCATGTCGGTATTATAACCGTGCCAGACTTGTGATAAAATCTTTATAATTTTCCTTAAATTAAAATATTGAAACTTATGGATGATGATTAAATTAATTTTTATTTAGGTAGCAACAAAAATAGCATACCCAGCTGCTTCTCTAGCTGCACGCAAATTCCATGTATCATGCAGTAACCGAGGTGCTGAAATCTCTTCAATTTTAGAAGAAAGAATTTTGGGTGCCGCACCTAAAGCTGATCTTGAAGAAACCGGTAGAGTTTTAAGCATTGGTGATGGTATTGCTCGTGTATATGGCTTGAAAAACATCCAGGCCGATGAGATGGTGGAATTCTCATCAGGTTTAAAGGTAATTTTGTTTATAAGTTGAAATAAAAGGAATGATTTGGCTAATGAAAATATTCTTAATATAGGGTATGGCTCTTAATTTAGAACCCGATAACGTTGGTGTTGTAGTATTCGGTAACGATAAATTGATTAAAGAAGGTGATATTGTAAAACGTACTGGTGCTATTGTCGATGTCCCAGTTGGTATTGAATTGTTAGGCCGTGTCGTTGATGCCTTAGGTAACCCAATTGATGGTAAAGGTCCAATTGGATCAGCAACAAGAGCTCGAGTAGGTGTTAAAGCTCCAGGTATCATTCCACGTATTTCTGTACGCGAACCTATGCAAACTGGTATTAAAGCCGTAGATTCTCTTGTACCAATTGGTCGTGGTCAACGTGAATTGATTATTGGTGACAGACAGACTGGGTAAAATACTAAGAAATTATCAAAATCTAGTTTAATATCATTAATAAACTTTTTTTTTAGTAAAACCGCCTTAGCCATTGACACAATCATCAACCAAAAACGATTCAACGATGGACAAGATGAAGTAAAGAAATTGTACTGTATCTATGTTGCTATTGGTCAAAAGAGATCAACAGTCGCCCAAATTGTAAAACGATTAACTGATACTGGTGCCATGAACTATTCAATTATTGTATCAGCTACAGCTTCTGATGCTGCTCCACTTCAATATCTTGCTCCATACTCTGGCTGCGCCATGGGAGAATTCTTCCGTGATAACGGCAAACACGCATTGATTATCTATGACGATTTATCAAAACAAGCCGTAGCTTACCGTCAAATGTCACTCTTATTGCGTCGTCCACCAGGTCGTGAAGCCTATCCAGGTGATGTCTTCTATCTTCATTCACGTCTATTGGAACGTGCGGCTAAAATGTCCCCAGCAATGGGTGGTGGATCATTGACAGCTTTACCAGTTATCGAAACACAAGCTGGTGATGTATCAGCTTACATTCCAACCAATGTCATCTCAATTACAGATGGGCAAATTTTCTTGGAAACTGAATTGTTCTACAAAGGTATTCGTCCAGCTATTAACGTCGGTTTGTCTGTATCACGTGTAGGATCAGCTGCCCAAACAAAAGCCATGAAACAGGTTGCAGGTTCTATGAAATTGGAATTGGCTCAATATCGTGAAGTTGCTGCTTTCGCCCAATTCGGTTCAGATTTGGATGCCGCCACACAACAACTTTTGAATCGTGGTGTTCGTCTTACTGAATTATTGAAACAAGGTCAATACGTACCAATGGCAATTGAAGAACAAGTAAGATCATAGAACTAATATTGAATTTAATCGTATTTATTCACAAAAATGTATTTATTAAAGGTTGCAGTCATCTACTGTGGTGTCCGTGGACATTTAGATAAAATGGATCCCACAAAGATCACAAAATTCGAAAAAGAATTCTTACAACACATTAAAACAACTGAACAAGGTCTTCTTTCACAAATTGCCTCAGAAGGTAAAATCTCTGAGCAAGCTGATGCTAAATTGAAAGACATTGTTGGAAAATTCTTATCAACATTCACCGGTTAATAAAATCGTTAGAGAAACATTACTTGTATAATTAAAAAGAAATAAAATTTGTTAAAAATAATAAAAGAGGAAAATTTATAGAAACGAATTAACGAGAAAAAAAGTACATTAAACATCATCTTCGAGTATCAAAAAGTATTTATGTACGCATAAGCTAAGTATCTTAAATAAAGTGTAAGAACAATTAAACATGTTTTATTCTTAATTTTTTACCCAACGATTCATAATGAGAAAACAAAGAAATAAAACATTGCATACAGAATTAGAATGGAAATTTATTTCTTAAATTATATTTTGGAATTAAATTACAAAAAACGAAATGTTTACACCCTCCGTTTCTGGGTTGAAATGTATAGAACGTTATTTCCTCGAATGAAGGCATCACCATACTTATTCTTTAGCTGACCGTTAACGTACTCTTCTGTTTGATCTAATGCAATGTTCATGTATCCATCAAGACAAGCTAAGACTCCTAAAATATATAATGTATTAAGCTTGTAAAACGGATATCATTCATCATTTTACCTCGGTAATCTACCCCGCTGTTTAATTTGACAACTACAGGTCTTCCATGGATTTGATTTATAAATTGAGATAATGCTTCTTTTCGGGACATATTTAATCTATAAAAAAACATAAATATTTTATTTGGATCAAACAAGAACGA